>CM045760.1:132967987-133325487 GCA_025200525.1 Camellia lanceoleosa | reverse complement strand
TAGTATATTATGTGAGTGTGTTAGGTTAGTATTAGTGTGGTAGGTGAGTGTTAGTGTGGTAGGTGAGTGTATAGTGTGGTAGGTGTGTGTGTTAGTCTATTTGTCTTCCTCTCCTATATATAGGAGAGTCATTGTATACATTCTATATCAATCAATAAATATCAATACATTAATTTCTTACAGGGTATATGACTTTTTTTAAAAATAAAGGGAATAAGGTGCTACCGAACCATAGGGGTAAAGTGGATTTTGCAAGTATATATACATATATATTGTACCAACAAGAAATTCATTTAGACTAACATTTTAAATGAAGATATTAACTTTGCAACTGATTTCATAGTTCTGCTTGTAGTATACATTTATTCAAATAACTATGAAAACCTCAGTCCTCAACTGCTCGTGAGGGTATTTTAACCATTGACAACCTTAGATAGAGATTCAAAAGTGAAGGTTGATTGGTCATGTATGTTCAAGAATGAAAGGAAAAGTATCGACCATCTCCTTCTTCCGTGGGCCTCAGGAGAACAAATTATAGAGCCTGATGAGCTTAGCTTGATTTTTAGGGCTATGTGGGTGATAACCATGTTCAGTCGTGGATGTTCTTGCTAGTTGGAATTCTTACAATCCCAAGAGGTTAGAGAAAACAGATTAGCAGACTATTGTGTCATGTATGTTATGAACTATCTAGAGGGAACAAAATAGAAGGTCTTTTGAGGACACCAAACTTCCTATTCATACCTTGATGAGATCTTTGTTCCTTTCTCTATTATTTTGGATGAGACAAAACTACCATTCTCGATTTTGTCTTTTGTGCAGTTCATAGGTGACTTGTATATCCCAATGGATGTATAGCTTTAACCTATGTTTTTGCTTAGCTAGTTGATGTATGTAGCTGTGCGAGGGTAGAATGTTTGCCCCCTCTAAGGCACTCTTTCTTATTATAGAATCATATTTATCAAAATAAAATTAAAAAAAAAAATCTAGCATGACTAATTTCTCCAGAATATAAAATTTAAGTCAACTAGAACGGTGGACACATTTATGATAAAGCCATAGAATATCATTATATCAAACATAACAAAGCAGATGATCACCGTACAAAAGTTCACAGTTCATTCAAATCTATTGTTACATCATCATGTAACAGACCTCAGTCTTGCCAACTATTAAAGCAACTACAGGGCACCACATTATCAACCTAGATTTAAACTAATGTTAACTTGGTGACATATACCACACCAGCAATAGCTTCTAAGATGTCATCTTCGAGATTGTCTTCTTTCACAATTGACTACATATTCTGCATAACGTTGTGAGTCCTAAATTGTGGACATAATGTGATTTCATATTTGTCCAAAATTTAAGAACTTGATAGGGAATTGAATTCTGTCAATTTGTGATCAGGTCATAAATAGTTAATATGGTCATTAATAACAATAAAAATTGATTAAATAAACAATAAAATGAAACATTATCACGGTTGGGGTTGTCAAACCTAATAAATTGATGAACTTAACCAATAAAATGCATTTCAATTGACAATGGCAATTCATTCACAATTGAAACCTTATATCATGCCCTTGATAGGAATAGAAACAAACCAATATTTAGTCCTTGGATTTCATCATCAAAGTCTATATCATGACTTGAACGACTGTATCTTCCATCTGCAGTTGCATACCCATATATCAAGCACAAATCACTGAAGTTCATAAGAGGTTTATTCCTGTAATATTGTGCATCTGAATGGGCCTGCATCCAATCAAGTTATATTACTAGCCAGCAAAGGCCGATAAATTAAAACAAAGAGACAATGTACCTTAGTATAAGTATCCCAAACATAATCCTCAGCTACTACCATTTGTTGAGTATCATCCCACGAAAATCCACTCTGGTCAAGAAGATTCTTGACATCATTAAATTGTTTCCACAAAGTACTGTAATGATTCTTCAAAATATCTTTATCATGCTGAGTTCCAAATTTTGCACTGAACATGCTAAGCATATCAGCCCATGCTTGTTTGTTGAAAGTATGTCCAACTCTATTACCCCTACGCATATGATCTAACATAAGATCAATAAAGTAGCTGCCCATTGCTGGAGTCCAATATGTTCTTAAACGCTCACTGCTCATGGGTGTCTGGCAACCCATTCCTTCACCAAGAAACTGAAGCAATAATCATAACTGTTACGTTGTTTAAACATATAATGCTTCTTATATGCACAGAATAGGTCTACAAACCACTAATCATGATGTCAAAATTTCTAGAATGAAGATTACAAAAACCCAGGCCACAAAAGATCATACAATTACTTAAAAACCTTAAAACTATTATTCAAAAAAATATTGCTCACAACGCATCTAAGAATGTGTAAAAGAGACAAGTTCAAGCTAATACCATCATCATTAACGACATAATATCAACATTAATTCTTCAAAACCGTTGACATATATCATGTCTTCAATAGATGTAATTCTTAGGTAGCATTGCAATAAACAACTCAAAGACAAGTAACCTATAAAACCTTCAATGATGAGCAAAATGAGCTTAGCTAACAATAAAGGAAATTAGTCAGAATTTTGTGATGCGAGACTAAGTGAACACTTCATCAATAAATAGATAACATGAATTCTTAATCATAGATTAAACTAATCAATCTAGATTAGTCGAATCTTACACTGAGCCTGAAATCATATACCAAAATTCAAACCTACTGCATACACATAAAGTTGAACAGGAATAACTTGACAATTTCATTGCAGTTTTTAAATAGATCATGAAAAAATCTCTCATACTACACCCATAGTCACCTACTCACCTCATTGGGACCTATTATGTATACTTTATTTGTTATATTGGCTCATTTAATATCTTTATTCTCTTGTGCTCCACAGTGGTGGCTCCAGAAATTTTTGTTGACGGGATCAAGTTAAAACTTAAACTCAAATTCTCACTTCATAAAAATTAAAATAAAATAAAAAATTGAAAAATAATAATAATACATTGATGCTTTGTTTTTCACCAAAAAACACAAATTATGTACTTCTACAATTGTTCACAACAAAGTCCTATATTTTAGAATCAATGTGTAATAACCTCATTACCAATATAATAAAATATATCTTTTGCAATGTAGTTCACCAAATAATCATTCATTCACTAATTTTTTATTCAATTACAAAATCGTCTCTATAATTTTTATTGTTAAAAAAGCTCTTTCTATTGTTTTCAATGTGACCTAGAAAAACTAATGTTAATTTCACAACCAAGTAGACCAATGGATATATGATAGGTACCAAAATGTATACATTCAAGCTCCCTAAACTACACTTGTTAAGTCCGTAACAACGGATTGGTGCGTTGTGCAGGTTATTCAAGTCCTTGTAAAGAAAGTGAGCTTAAATGAGAAGATTGAAGGTCCGCAAGATCGGACCAAACAAAGCAAGAAGGAGAGTGCTGAATGTTGAGGTGTGCCTGAGCGTAGTTCATGGTGAGCCCGGGCGCACAGTAGTGAAGCTACTGTCCGAGTGAGCCCGGGTGCACAACGCGCTAAAAAGTTTGAAAATTTAAGTCTTTATGCTCGTTTTGAGCCCATTCGAACCCTGATCGATATGAAACTATAAAACGATAACTTAGCCTTCAAGAAAAGGGATCTTCAATCATTGAAAGATGGCACAAGAGGCAAGAGGCAAGAGGAAGGAAACCCAAGGTTCCAAGGAAAGAGTTCTCCACATTCATGGCATTCTTCACCTTCTCCATGGGCAACTAATCTTATTCCTTAGGGTGTAGATGAAACACTAGCCAAGTAACTTTGGTTTGTTGTATTTTACTTTGGGATTCATTATTAATACAATGATTGCGTAATTTTGAGACAATTTTCTATTCAATTGAATTCATTCTTCCAATCTTCTTTGATATATTTAATTTATGTGATTTTAAATAAATGGGTACACCATGGTAATCTTTTTGCATGCATTTGAGAGTTAAGAAAACTATTGCCTGTAGAAGACGAGACATCCTGCAATCCTAGTTTAGTGTAAACGTTTCGTACTAATTTAAGATAAGTTATGCATGATTCTTAAATCAAAAAATTCTCTTGAAGACAACGTTAGCGCTTGTAGCCATAACAGATCACTATAGTATTAAGCAATCAATTCCCGAATTGATACGATGATTATTGTTATGCAAGTAGTGGTGAATTCAAATCCCCAACTCTTTTCATATTGAATTTAACTTTTGCTTTTAATTACTTTTCATATTTTATTATATAAAATCTCAATATCTTTAGAATTAAGTTAAGAACAAATTTTTAGATTTAAAGTAACTCAGCCTTTCAGTCCCTGAGGATCGATACCTAAACTTGCCATTATTTTACTGAATTAGGGTATAATTTAGTGTTTTAGTTTTTGTTGTAAACAACACAATCAATATACAATATATATCTTCACCTCCCCAACTTTATACTAAAATCTCCAATTCTCTTTAGTTCTAAAAACTCATTGTTGGAGTGTATATCATATCAATATATAAATATAAAGTTGTTAAGTATACTAGTAGAGTGGGTTCAATCTTTTAAGCATGGGATCAAATTTAGATCAAACTATTTTCTTTTATTACAATGGATAATAATATTTCATTTTTTTTTAATATTTTAAAAGTGTTTGATGTGGTCAATTGACACTGCCGCCTTGTCCTCGTGTCCGGCACCCCTATGGCACTTGTTTTGAAGTGTCGGTACTTTATAGATCTTAAGATTTGATTTAAATTGCTAGGTCAAATCTCATATTGTAATGAATGTTTAGAGAATCTCATGATTGACGATTCATCACTGATTCATGCAATTCAGGTGTTTTTAAATCTCAACAATCATAAAAGAATTTTTTTTTTTTAGCTTTCTCAGCAACCATAACTTATTTATTTATTTTTAGCTTTCCTCCCTCAGAAACAAACTTCTGAGGAAAAAAAATTTAAGGCCCTTATGGTTAAAATATATACATATATATTCCGCCTTTCTCACTCCCCCCGCCCCTCCCTTTTGTTTATGTTATATACCATTGGAGATCTATAATGTTATCATTAAATATATAAACATTCACTTTTTTCAAAGTCCACAAAACTCTAAATAAAAATTAACTTTTCTGTATTTTTTATGGGCAAAGAGAATTTCTTATTTCATTTTCTTTAAACGAGAAAACAAGCAAAAAAACTCTAAAGATGACAAGGATTGGAGTCTGAATATCAATGAGCAAAAAGAAACTACAATTGTATATATGTATATAACTATTAGAATCAAGACTCTATTTGGTATAGATTCCAAGAGGTGATTATAGCTTATTTTAATTTGGGGGTCTTGTATCGGACGGTTTGGTGCAACTTATGTTTATATCTTATTAGGCAAAAATAACTTAAATAAGCAGAAAAAAACTAATTATTTAGAAGTTTGGGAAGAGGTGCTTTTAGCTTCACCTTTCTGATTATCAGATTTTAGCTTAAAAAAAACTCTACCAAACGGGGCCAAAATCTTTACCAGCAAACTATTTGAGGATAGATTCATTTTCAAGATCATAGCACAAAATGTAAAATCCAACGTAGGATTAAATAAAAAAAACATATTCACAACCATAGCTCAAAATGCAGAGTTGTTTCATTCAGAACCCAAGTGAAACAAGGCCTTAGGCATGTTAATATAAAATCCGAAACTCGTATCAATTACATGTAGCACACTACCGCTATGTTTGGATTGAATGATTTGGAGAGAAAAGAAAAGAAATGAAGAGATATGTATTTCTATTACTTGTTTGGATAACTTAAATGGAGAGAAATGGGAAGAAATGGAGAGAAATTGAGAGAAATTCATTTCTCTTATGAGCTTCATTTCCAATCTTCCCAAAAGTGGAGAGATTGGGAGATAAAAGAAATCACTATTTTCATAATACCAATTTTATCCGTATAAAAATAAAAGAAATAAAATGATTAAAAATATAAAAAAGTTATTTTAGTAATATAACGTAAAATAATTTCTTTTTTTTTCTCTTAATGAAATCTAACCAAACATGAATGAAATCACAATCATTTCTTTTCTTTTATTTCTTCCTTATCCAAATAAAAAGGAGAGAAATCACAATCATTTCTTTTCTTTTCTTTTCTTTTCACTTAAGTAATCATTTCTTTTCTTTTCTCTCCTAGATTCCCAAACATAGTGTACATATTCAGAAAAGCAGTGCATCAAAATGAGATGAACACTGAAGAAATGCCAATTACGAAAAGAAGGAGAGAGCAATAGATTAAATTCCACAAGTTAATAACAAAGAGAAACAGCAACAAAGAAAAGATCATATCTCAAGGCTGCCCACAGTCAGTATAAACAGAAAGAGTATATACAAATAATTAGGAACGTCTATAGAACCAAGTTAGGGCATCATCATCATTCCTGAATTGATTCTTATACCCAATTTACTTGTCATGCAGCTTTTGTGTAATCTCTGTTTAGAGATAAAAATCCAAAAATTAAAAATAAAAACATAAAAAACATTGAGGTGAGCTTGAGAATAGAATTCAGGCAAAAAAAAAAAAAAAACAAGAAGATGAAGATGAATAAGAATTGAAATACTTGACAAAAAAAAAGAAAGAAGAAACCCTACCGAGAGAGAGAGAGAGAGAGAGAGGCGAGATTAGGGTTTCGGTACCTGGAGTTCGGTTCCAAATAGGTGGAGTACAACCGGTGTATCTGCCGGAGTAGTGAGAACTGAGAAGTGTGATGATGACCCAAGACACAAATGGCCAGTGAAGGCACTCACTTTGTCAAATAAATAAACAAATAAGACAAATTATACTTAATTTTTTTATATTTTAAAAAAATACAATAAATCAGTTTGTTTAATTTGAGTTTTTTGAATTTTTCTTTTACAAATTTTTTTTTTTTTTTTTTTCATTAATTTTTTTAAAGTTTTAGATACATTTAATATAAATATATTTAAAAAATAGAAAATGAGTGGGAGCTCTAATTAGAGCTACCACTAATGAAATTTTTTTTTTTTGTTTTCATTAATTTTTTTAAAGTTTTAGATACATTTAACATAAATATATTTAAAAAATAGAAAATGAGTGGGAGCTCTAATTAGAGCTACCACTAATGATGTGACAGTGGATCCCACCCACTACCACAATATGTATTTTGTCTGTTTTTTTTTTTTTTTGCTTTGCCACCTCATTAATGGTGGGTTTAGAGCCACTAAATTAGTGGTCTCTAACACCACTGAAAAATCTAGAAATCCCCTAGATATTGATTTGTGATTATGTATCAATTTTAAGTAATAAATAACAATCCCAATCAAACAATCAAGACAAATCGACAAACCGATTTTACGCGGAAAAACCACAATTGGAGTACCTCCAATTGTGATAAAAAATCACGGGCAACAGCCACAAAACAATCCACTAAGAAGATATAAAGGAATCACACATGTATACTCTCAATTACCTAGCGAATCCACGCCCGAATTGAACCAACCCCTATGTGCCTCTTCCAACCCGTTCTTCACCTCGGAATTGTCTTGACGATAAGCCACTCCAAAATCCACCAAAGTTTCAGGCTCGAATTCTTCAAAATCCACCGAAGAACAACTCTCTCTTTTGTGTAGAACAAACAAACAATCCTTTGATGTAAACTCTTTAAACCATGAGTTGAATACTCAATCAAACATAAAAAAAAACTAGCAAAATATCCTCAGATACAAACCCTAATATCTAAGAAGAAGATCTAGAGGAGTAATCTTAGATTTGGACTGAAACACGTATTTATAAAAAACTGTCCCGCGATCTCCGCTCGAGCGTTAGATTGGCCGCTCGAGCAGACCTACGCTTGAACGTAGAAAGTTCCGCTCGAGCGGGAAAAAACAACATCCAGTATTTTTGCAGGTGAACACACTTCTGAAACCCAGCATTCTCCGCTCAAGCGAGGGAATGTCCGCTCGAGCGGACAGGCAACTTTGAATGCATTTTTGCATTTTGCTTCGGGGGCGCTGCCCCGGACCCGCCAAAGGGCGCTGCCCCTTGGACCCCCGTGAGCTAACCGGGCAGCTCGATCCCCATCATAATCAGCGAAGTGGCAATCTTGAAGAATTAAACACCACAAACTTCTTTGCAAAGCATGATTCGGATTGGATTCGCATCTAACAACTCATAGCCTCACTGAAATAAAAATGCGAATAAAATTACAACTCAAAGGAATTTTGTCAAACGGGATTGCCAAGAATAAAAACCTAACAGTCTCCCCCTTTGGCAATGTCGTGACAAAACGCACCTAACAAATAAAATCCTAATCACCCCCAACCCATTACAGCCAACAAACGCAAACTTCTTTCTCAAGGTCATGAGCTGCAAAACAACTATTAGTGCCACAAGAGTATATGAAAAAGCAATAAACATATGACAAGATTATCTTGAAGCATGAGATGGAAAACATGAATAGATACGACTTGGAGATTTTAAGAACATGTAGCATGAATAGATGAAAATTAAGACACATGCACCCGACACATGCACCCGTCACATGACATGAATACATGAAAAAACAACTTTCTCCCCCTTTTTGTCACGAATTGACAAAGAAAGCTCAATCAACTAAAGCAAGATCATAAACTACACAAGCAAAGATATAATGATGTAAATATCAGGAGCATGCAAGAAGGAAATAAT
Source organism: Camellia lanceoleosa (assembly GCA_025200525.1). NCBI lineage: Eukaryota > Viridiplantae > Streptophyta > Magnoliopsida > Ericales > Theaceae > Camellia > Camellia lanceoleosa. The sequence continues at coordinate 133,316,785 of CM045760.1, read as the reverse complement.
AAGCAAACAGTGTGTAGCAACATGCAAAACAACTATAGCAAATCTCCCTTACCAAACAAATCAAAGAGTTTATGCTAACAAACTCTTGTAATGATAAACCAAACTCCCCCTCACTAAAAACAATGAACAAGAAGAAAATGACAAAAAATAATATAGTGGAGCAAGCAAGGAATTTCAAATTTGGACCTTGAAACACACAAGATTATCCAAGAAGCACAATTACTTGAAAACACAATGTGCATAACCTCTAGAAGATTCCTCATAAAAGAAAGTGATGCATTATGTGAAAAGCATAAATCTCATGAAAAAAGTGTGTGTGTGACTCTTGGAGTTCGACAAACACTAGATTCGAATCCTAGTAGTGATACGAAAGCTGGACCTCCGACAAGAGAATCTAAGGAAAGTCAAACCACTAGGAATCAAGAGGTATTTGTTGAGTAATAGCGGAGGCTCCCCCTCAATCAATGAATCCTTTTTTTCACATTTTTTTTTCTTTTGCACATTTTTTTCTTTCTTTTGCACACTCATTGGCGGCTGACACGCTCAGGAGTATGGAAACCGAACCAGAGAAGCATGAATATAATAAAGATGGCCTGGTTGGTGACTCTGAGGTAGCCTTTTCCTCATGGCTGGACTACAAAAAATAGAGGGGAAAGCCATGGAGATGCAAAAACATGGAAGGTGGTTAAGAGACTCAACATCACCCATGATGTGCTAGTATAGGTCAATTCCTTTTAGAAAAGCAAAAGATACAATGTTAGAAGTTCATAGAGAAAAATGATCACTAAGGCGGAAGACTGCAAAATTTGCTAATCCAAGAGTGTGTACAGAATGAGACATACTAATCAAAGAATACACACTCCAAAATGAGTAATGACCACAGAAAGCATACACATATTAACATGTAATGGATATTCTCATCAATTCCAATATGCACCAAGGACCACTCAAAAATTTCAAGCTTGCAAAACCATACTAAGAAAATCTTTTTGGGATTTTTTATTTTTTATTTTTTTTCTTTTCTCTAAACAAAGCAAGATAGAAAACGAACATGCACACATTAAGTGACTCAAAAAGAAGAAAAAAAAAAAAAAAAAAAACAGAAACCCAAAAACTAAAAAGAATAAACAAATTAACACAAGTCAAGTTTTCTTACCCAAACTGCTTTAGTATGAACAAAGTTGTGAGAATTGCGGTTCTTGGGTGGTGTCTTGACTTTGTGGTTCCCTTCCCTTTCAATGGGAACCCGTCTCAACTTGGTTTCCGACTTCCTATTTTTAGGTCTAGGCAAATACAAACTCGCTCCATGTTTGGTCTCAAGCACATTTAAATAACGAGATCTATTATGACCCTTAACCGTATTACCACAAATGAAGTGTCTCCTACCCCACGAGATGTTAGAATTTCTTCCATCTCTATGAGACACTCTCCCATGCAGCTCATAACAATAAGGGCGAATATGACCATGCATACCACAATGATGACAAATAAAAATAGGGTGTACAGGATGTACCTTCTTTTCTTTGACCTTATCAACTCTAGGAAGATTGAGAAGTCCATCCTCATGTTGAATTTTTTGTTCTCCCTTTTCTTGAGTTCTTGTATCATGAGATGTAGAAGCACTCTGTTTTTGCTCTTTCTTACCACCAAAGCCAATGCCACTTTTGTCAGAACAAATTTGTTGAGACCCAATGATATTGTCCAAAGTTTTTTATCATCTGTTCCAAAGACCAATGGTAGCTATAGCACACTTGAGTTCTTCCTCTTTCTTGATCATTAGTTTTTCCAAAGCAACTTGAGACATCTCGAGAGTTTCAATTTTTTCTTCATATGTTGCATAGATTTGTTGTAGCTCATTCCTCTCTGTCTCACAAGTCAAGAGTTTTACACAAAGAGCTTGTCGATCATTATCCATCTTGATGGCATCAATCCTAACCTCAGAAATCTCCTCTTTAAGTTTGATATTCTCACTTTCACAAGCTTTGAGTTTCGTTGTGAGTTTGTCATTCAATTTGGATAAGTTAAGAGACTCCTTATACAACTTTTCATAAGCTTGTTCAAGCTCTTCATCATCACTCTCCGAGGATTCATCATCAATGGCATTCTTAACCGACCTCTTCGGATACTCTGTTCGTCCTTCAGTTTCGGAAGCCGCCATGAAAGTAAGGAATTGTTTATGTCCCTCTTTGCCTTGATCTTCGTTGTTACTTTCATCTTCATCAGATTCTGATTCATCATCCTAAGTGATAGCGAGGGCTTTCTTCTTCCTCAAACGAGTGGGGCATTCTGAAGCAAAGTGGCCAAATCCTTGGCATTCATAGCATTGGACTCTTTCAGAGTTCCCTTGTATCTTTCCTTTCTCCTTCTTGGCTATAGAATTAATTTTGAGTTTATCTTTGCCTTTAAATTTATGAGTATGAGTAGATTCCAAAAGATTAGGATTTTTTTTCAAAAAAGATTTTTTAAATTGTTTAACAAAAGCAGCCGTAATCTTGAAATCTATCTCACAATCCTCATCAGAATCCTCTCCAACTCTATGAGCACTACGAAAAGCAATAGCATCTTTATGTTTCTTTTTGAAATTCCTATGTGCCTCATAAGTTTGGAGATTTCCAACCAAGTGATCCAGCTTGAGGTTGTCAACATCTTGAGCCTCCTCAATAGCCGTAACTTTTAGTTGGAACCGATCGGGCAACGATCTAAAAAATTTTCCCACAACTTTGGATTCTAGTATTTTTTCACCTAAATTGAAGCTGGAATTTACAATGTCACTCAACTTCGCATAAAATTCATGAAAGGTCTCACTATCTTTCATTGAAAGGTTTTCGAAACTAGACGTGAGCCTTTGAAGTTTTGAACGTTTAACAGAAGAAGTGCCCTCATGAATAGTTTGTAAGATATCCCAAGCCTTTTTTGCGACTTCACAATTGGAAATACGACTAAACTCTTCAGGTGTGACAGCGCAAAAAAGAGAATTGATAGCTTTACTATTCCAGCTACTATTTTGGTAATCAATTGTGTCCCACTTATCAATTGGTTTGGGGAAAGTTACTCCATCAACGGTAATCGTCGGTTCAGTCCACCCATACATGACAGATTGCCAAACTTTTTCATCAATAGATTTTAAAAACGATCTCATACGAGCTTTCAAAAACGAATAATTGGATCCGTCAAGTAGGGGTGGTCGAACCATAGAATTTCCCTCACGAATTGAATCCATTATCACAAATCAAACAAGATCTCGTTCTAAAAGATTTTTTTTTTAAAAAAAATAGAACGATCTGCTCTGATACCAATTGAAAAATCTAGAAATCTCTTAGATATTGATTTGTGATTATGTATCAATTTTAAGCAATAAATAACAATCCCAATCAAACAATCAAGACAAATCGACACACCGATTTTACGTGGAAAAACCACAATTGGAGCACCTCCAATTGTGATAAAAAAAACCACGGGCAACAGCCACAAAACAATCCACTAAGAAGATATAAAGGAATCACACATGTATACTCTCAATTACCTAGCGAATCCACGCCTGAATTGAACCAACCCCTATGTGCCTCTTCCAACCCCTTCTTCACCTCGGAATTGTCTTGACGATGAGTCACTCCAGAATCCACCAAAGTTTCAGGCTCGAATTCTTCAGAATCCACCGAAGAACAACTCTCTCTTTTGTGTAGAACAAACAAACAATCCTTTGATGTAAACTCTTTAAACCATGAGTTGAATACTCAATCAAACATCAAAGAAAACTAGCAAAATATCCCCAGATACAAACCCTAATATCCAAGAAGAAGATCTGGAGGAGTAATCCTAGATTTGGACTGAAACGCGTATTTATAAAAAACTGTCCCGCGATCTCCGCTCAAGCGTTAGATTGGCCGCTCGAGCGAACCTACGCTTAAGCGTGGAAAGTTCCGCTCGAGTGGGAAAAAAAACATCCAGTATTTTTGCAGGCGAACACACTTCTGAAACCCAGCATTCTCCGCTCGAGCGGGGGAATGTCCGCTCAAGCGGACATGCAACTTTGAATGCATTTTGCATTTTTATTCGGGGTCTTGCCCGACCCGCCTGGCGCTACCGACGCCATAAGGCGTCCCTTGACCCATGAAATGAGCCGACCGGGTTGATCCTCACATGTCAATCAAGTGGCAATCTTGAAAGAATTAAACACCACAAACTTCTTTGCAAAGCACGATTCGGGTTGGATTCGCATCTAACAACTCATAGCCTCACTGAAATAAAAATGCGAATAAAATTACAACTCAAAGGAATTTTGTCAAACGGGATTGCCAAGAATAAAAACCTAACAACCACTGTTAAAAAATCAATTATGCTAGAGACCACTAATTTAGTGGCTCTAAACCCACCACTCATGAGGTGGCAAAGTTAAAAAATAAAAAAAAATAAAAAAAAATAAAAAAACAGACACAATACAAACTGTGACAGTGGGTGGGACCCATTGTCATATCATTAGTGATAGCTCTAATTAGAGCTCCCACTCATTTTCCTTAAAAAATATAATATTTGTGAAAAAATCTTTAAAATACTCACTAAATATCAAATATATATATATATATGAAAATTTAGTACATTTTCATATTCTTTTTATTGATTTTTTACAAATATTTTACTTTTTAGATACATCTAAATAAATTGCATCTAAAAAAGTTTAAAAAAATTAAATTTTAAAAACATTCACTAAAAACAGAAAAATTACAAAAAATAAAAAATTCAATTTCTAAAAAATTGAAATCTACCATTTCAATATAATTAAACTCATCTCCATTTTAATATAGTAGACATACATTGAAATGAATAAAGATAAATATATATTTTAATAAAAAATAGATTATAATATAATTTTTTTATTCATATAACGAATAAATTATTGATAATAAAAAAAATGATCTAATTGTCATGTAAATTGAAACCTTAAAGGAAGTCATTATAATTATGTTAAAAGTGTAAATTAATTATATTTTTTTCAAATTTTAAAAAAAGTGATTGTAATTTCAGTAAAAAAAATTATTTTATCTTACTACTACGTTCTTCATAATTCTAAATACAATCTCATCCTTAACATTCAATGTTTTCTTTACACCTTGTTGGCTTTTTGGCTTTCGAAGGTTATTTTGGTAATTGCGAGCGTGCCAGCAAGGATCAATTAGTCCTCACAGAAAATTAATTGCCAACCAATTATCAGACGATTGTGTTTTAGTTCTTTCAGCCTCAATGAAGAGGACTTTTACTGGTGGCTTGACTTAGGAGAATTAAATAGATAATAATGAATTGAAGAACAATCGAAGTATTTCATTAAGATGAAAAGACTTACAATGATCCAAACTCAGCCTCGTAGAGGTTTACAGCAAATCTACTTGGAACTACTCCTATGAAACGAAGTGCAGTGCAGGAATTTTAAAGTACAGTAATGTAAAGAACTGTAAATGTAAAACTGGAAAGGAAAATAAGTATAAAGAACTGGTTTTTTGGATTTGAGTCTGGGCTTTTTTTCTGGGGCCTTCTCTACTATTTATATTTCTCAAAGGTGACCATTGAATTGCACTTCCAACCGTCGAACTACTCCTCCATGATCATCGATCATGTTGCCCCAATATTAGCTCCATTACGCCATTACTTGCAGTTAAGCTTCCCTCCTAAATTTGAATCTGAAATGCGAGTAACCGTTGACGCCACGTCACTTTGTATCCTTTTGTTGATCCGCTACTACTCAAATCTTTTAATAACCAATACTAACTTCCACGTGTACAATCAGGATCGAGGACCTGAATAGTCTTCCTATATTACCCTTATTACGCCACGCGTCAAATTGTAATTGGCTCGTACAAAATATGTAGCCAACATTACCCCCCGCACTAATATATCCAATATTTGGTGATATTAGTGGATCAAAGTCTTTTCCCACGTCTTAGAACGTGCATGGTTTCCAGCAATGCAACTGTCATTTATCATCTGCATTAAACTCCCCTTCAATCTCTTGAACACCTCCACCACCTTAGTATTCAAACAGACTGGTATACTTTTTATGGCCGAATCAATTATTCCCTTCATTGATCGAGCACACGAAGAGTCATATGATGATGTTGTTCTTCCTTGAAAGAACTTCCATGCATTAATTAGCCACATTTACCCACCCTTCTATATTCAGGTCATGGATGCCTTTGCAGATTATCAACCCTTGGACTTCAAACATATTGCCCTTAATCCTTCGATTCAAAAACTTACAAATATGGACATGAAAAGGTCTTCTTCTGACTCATCCTTAGACTACGAACAAACTGCTCTCAATCCTTTGATTCAGAAAGTTGCAAATATGGACATGGGAAGTTTTCCTTCACAACCCTCTGCATGGGATAAGGCTGCAACTTCTTCCTCTTCTGGGGCTTCTGACTGGACAAACTGGTCTAAACCCGAGGTCTGTGATTTAAGGGAACGAATCAACCATCACTTTGTTGAGTTTACTGACCCTTTAGAATTCCCTTCCTATGCGCGAAGCTCGGTGGTCTATCCTTACGTGCACATTGACCATCGACGCAGTTTGAAGGAGAATCTGCTTGTGGCATGGTATACATCTTCCATGCCTACAAAGACAGTGCATGTTGCCCGACGCCCAGAAGAGGCACAAGGATACAATCCATCATTCTTAGCTCAGAAGGCGAAGATTTGCTCTTCTGACTGGCTCGATTATATCAATGCCATTGTTCCTTCTGCCCTTGCTCCACCTCCTGAGATAGAAGCATTTACACTTTCTCTTCCGCCAAATCCTTGCTGGATAGAGAAATTGAGGCTTGTTCTCTCCGCGGATAAGGTCTTTCCACCTTACAAACCACCACCTTCCCCTACTCCGGCTGAGCGGAAACAAGCTCAACTTTTGCTCGCTGCTTTTTCCCACTTGTCCTTCAATGTTCTTGAGGACGAAGTCCCTCTTAAGAACTTTCGATGGGCCTGTGCTATTCTAACTCGGGGTCATGTCCTCAATCCCCTCGCCCAAGCAGAGCTTCACATGTTTTTGGACCAACTTCCATTGCTTCTTCACTGGCATCGGATCTCTATGAACACCACACAATCTTTAGACCAACTTTGGTCCCTCCGAATTCATGCCCAATACGAAGCAGAAAACTTTATTGAAGAGTTCGATGATTTCAAGAATAAAGATTCTGCATACTGGGATGACTTGGATATAGACGAATTGGAACAAGGATTGAGAGAAACAGCTTTCGAAATAAAGGTTGAAGAGCTTTTTTACGAAGTGAGAGCACATCAACTCATGCAGCCAATGTTAGAAGAAATAGAGGACAGAATAAAGAAAGAACAGAAATTCATTGATCATAATTGGACTAAATTTCATGATCTTGTTATTTATTCCATTCCCTATTTTTATGAGCTTGAGTTTGTACCCAAAAAAGGTCATTCGATGTAACCGTTTTTGCTTTAATACCACTAAGACTTCTCTTTGTTTGATATGGTTTGATCTTGTCTCCATTTGTCTTTAAAAGCAATTTCAGAGCTTTGAACTGAAAAATCTTTTCATTCGAACCTGAATTCATTCGTTTTAAATGAATATTAACAAAACGACCATGAATTTTTCCAATTTATGGAATGCAGCAGATAGTTTTTGTTGTTTTTCCATTTAGGATCCATGCTTCAAATTTAACAATCTTACTCTTCAAAACTTGTTTCAATCACAACCAACATATGGTCAATGATTTATTATGATCAATCAGTTTTAAATTGATCTTTTTGTCTTGAACAACAGTCCATACTTTCAAAAATATGGAAGCTCCTTTTGAGGGCTGCACTGTTTTAGTTCGAAAAGACAACTTTTTCTGAATATATATAAACCAACTATTGGTTTTGATGTTTCGAATGCCAATTTCCATTCCTAAGGGATTTCTAGTTTTACTTCGAAGAACATCACTTTCATTGAGAAACCTAAAACATGTCTTTTATCCCTTTGAAGTAAATGAATACTTGAGCATTCTTGCATCCATCGGGTACGGAATGTGCTTCAAAGCCGGCTTCTTAGTTTCGAAGCCGTTGTTATTGGACTTTTAGCGCCAAAATCTGGTGTGTTATGTTTTGAACACCAATTCCCATCCTCACAGAGTCTCAAGTTTCACTTCGAAGGACATTACTTTCACTAAGAAACCTAAGATAGGTCTTTTAATCCCCTTCGAAGTAAATGAATGCTTGAGTATTCTTACATCCTTAAGCATGGAATGTGCTTCGAAGCTGGCTTCTTAGTTTCGAAGCCATTTGCTATTTGATTTTTGGCGCCAAAATCTGGCTTCGAAGCCAAACATTCTACTTCGAAGCTGGTATCAACATCTGGGATGTGTTTTTCCCTCCAAGAGTATCAATATTGAAGGAAATTTTTCGTATTCGTACTTTTAGTACTTAACGAATTTACGCGATGTATCTTTCAAATATAAAGGCCTTTGAAACCCTTTTATTTCACATTCTGAAATCACTTGCTCGCTTGACATACAAACCCTTTATCTCTATTAATTTCTCACTTCTTTCTACTCCCTTTCCCAGCTTCGCCCTTTGAGAAAGCGTTCTATCAATGGCTTCCTCTTCATCAAAAGTGCCAGTTGTAGAGCGTTTGAGCCCATCTGTAGCCCTGAAAAGGCTCATTGAAGCAGAGTGCGAAAAGTACAAGGCTGGGGAGAAAAGTGCCATTGACGGACGCATCTTCATCCCTCGTCGTCATGTGCAACAAGACTATGTACTTGGCCCCATATTCAAGGAGATTCCTGTTGAGCTTCCAGCTCTATATCATCATTTGGAAGACCATTGTCTCCTTTACGAGGGTGGCCTTAACTGGAGGAACTGGAAGACGAACCGCCCCACCGATGCTGGCCCACGGTGAGACCGGAGTGGCAGGAATGGTACGATCGAGTCGTCCCTAGTAGGACCCTGGACCTTCATGAACTCTGCCTCCTCGACGCCCTCCGACTATCCAGGTTAACCATTTCAGAGGACCCCTTTTTAATTCTTACTGCTCTGTGCTTTTGGAATTCTATTTTTAATTTCTTCCAATTCAGATGTGGGATGATGACCCTACTTGTTCTTGACATTTGCCATCTTTTAGGATTATCTCCCATTGGAACTTCCCTTGGACCAGACTATCCTGACCTAGCCGTCCATTTTTCCCTCCCCTCTCTTAACTCATCCTATAGTGATTTTGTCAAGGCTGAGAATAGAAGGAAGGGTCCTGTGACCGATAGGGAATTCTTCTATTTCTTATTATATTGGCTTTGCAAGTTCCTTTTCTGCACCTCTTCCCAAAGAATTATGCCTGAATTTGCTCCTCTTGCCAAAACCCTTGTTTTACAGAAGAGGGTGGCTTTAGCCACATACGTTCTAGGTCACGTATATAGAGCCTGCTCTCTTTTCTGTGAGAAACCCTTAGATGTCAATCAAGGGGGGCTGATTTGGATTCATCAGCTTTGGCTTTTTGCTTATTTCCCTGAGTTACAAGCCAAATGCCTTAAATTTTATGAACCAGACCCTCCTACTCATGGCATGAGGCTAGCCAATGCTTCCCTTTATCCTTCTACTTTTGCTTTTTACTTCTCTTTCTTCCACCAACTTTCAACTTCTCCTTTTTCCCACTGCTTTCGTCCATTCGAACCTAATACTATTGGCCACTTTGGTTGAAGAATTTCCTAAGTGATAGGCTCTGTGCTTCACCTGCTCACAAGGATATATGGGCCTCCATTTTAATCCCCAGAGAATTATTCATTGGGACCATGAACCCCAGAGCTTACAAATGCATTGCTGAGCCCTATTGTCCTGCACAATTTGCTAGACAATTTGGCTTCACTCAGGGGGTCCCAATATGTCATGACCCAAACCCGCCCCTATAGGTTTGGCACCGTAACCGGCCAGTAATCCGAGGGTTACCTACGGCCTCTGAACAGATTAACAATTAGTAAGGGGCTGCGGAAGCAAACATACAAAATAACAAGGTCCAATGAGCTGTGATGACGTACATGGGACAGAAAATTAAAACTCTTATTTATATACATAAACATGCTAGTCAGATACACCAAATATGTACAAGGTATTTACGAAATGCAATCCCAAGATCTGACGTTACAAAACAGATACAACAGACTAGCATGAAACAAAACAGCCATGGCAAGGCTTCGACCAGAACCTCCTCGGGAGGCACAACAGTTGGCTGACAAAAAGGAACAGAAGGCCCTCAACTCTGGCCCTGGTCATCTACCGGCTCACCTACATATATAGAGTAAACTGTGAGCGAAAGCCTAGTGAATAATAACAGGGTAAAGGAGTTTAATGAATGATGTCCATCATAGAGTTAGAAATTAGATTCATATCAAAACAGATTCATATACTTGTTCATCATCATTTCCATAATCAGGTTTGTAATATAATCATATGTGGTACATCCAATAGCATTCACAAATCTGATGACCCATAAAGGGACAGCCTTGAAGGCTTTCTGATGACTCATGTGCACAGAGACGTTCTGATGACCCATAAAGGGACCTGATGACCCATAAAGGGACGCATACCATGTAGTGCTAACGATGCCACGGTTAACTTTCAGAATCTTGGACAATCATTCATTCATTTCCAACATATCATAGTTTTTTCAAAGAATCAATCATTTCGTATCATAGTATACTGAAAATACATAACATTGAACATAACTTTACGAAGTTATTACTCACAGTGGGCGCTGAAACATAGACGGAGCCAAACGGTCAAACAGAATGCGGCACACGACCTACATAACACATCGCGGATACACACTTGAAACACGCAACCCAATTGTACAAAACTCACATCAATGATCCTAAGTGTGTACCTAACCTCTTACCCTTATTATGGAGCCTTAAACATGGCCTAGGAATGCCTGGGATGGAATGAGGGTGAAAAAATGCCTTAGAAAACATTTTTCAAAAGTTGCTGAAAACAGGGGTTTCGCTCGACTCTTGCTCGAGCGTGAGACACAAGTCCTCGCTCGAGCGTAGGTTCCCTCGCTCGAGCGTGCGTCTGCGTGCACCAAGATTCTGAGAGCTTGAAATTTACGCTCGAGCCACCATTACTCCGCTCGAGCAGAGCTCTGAACAAACGATGGTCGCTCGAGCGTGGAATCCTTCGCTCGAGCGAGGAAGCCAAATTCTGGAATTTCCAGATTTGCCTCCCAAGCTCAAACCAAGCATTCTATAGCTCAAAACTCAACCTCTTGGGCCCATTTTCTGTAAAAACATTTCAAACTCATAGTATATCAAGTTTCAAAGCTCAATTTGTAAAATCAAGGGCCAAGAGTGAGTCAATTTGGTCACAAATTCAATAAATCACCAAAAACAAGGTTTAAACAAACATGCATGAGTCCAATTGAATTTCAAAGCTCCAAAACATGATCCAAAGCAAAATTAAACTTAGAATTTGGATGAATTCATGGGCTTTAGCAAAAATATGGGCATGCATGTGAAAACTTGGATGAAAACAACTCAAATGGCAAGATTGTAAACATGCATGCATGAATCTCTACCCAAGCCACCATTCATGAACCAATTTCTAGCTCTAGTCACCAATTTGTCATGAACCATGCAAGAATTACTCTTAAACTTACAAATAAAAGAGAAACCTCCTACCTCAACTCTTGAATTCCAAGTCTAAGAGCTCAATGTTGATATAAACCTTCAAATCTCCAAGTGTTTAGCCAAAATTCCTATTGAAACCAAGTTTTTCTCTCCTCTCCCTCTTGCCTACATTTTTCCTCAGCCAAAAATGATGAAATAGTGTAATGACACCTCACACAAGATGAAACAAAGGGAGCCCACTCACAATGGCAAAAGGGTAAATACCTAGGTTCATTATTATAACATTATTTAATATGATTTAAACATTCCCAAATCAAATTTTAATTGAACCTACCATAAAATCACATAAAATCTAACTAGTCTAAAACATTAATCAATTTCGGAATCGGGCGCCGATAAGGCTTTCAATTTGCAGTTTAAAGTTTAAAACACGAATAGATATTTCGACACTGAACAGATAAAAACACATAAATCATGCAATACACATGCAAATTGATTTCAGATTTCCTCTTAATTACTATTAGGCTTAATTAAGTCCCAATTAACGTTAATCAGGGTCAGGGTTATTACACAATACCCCTCTGTAGTAACACCAATCTAAGTCTTACCACAAGGGATGTGAAAGTTCGAAGGTCCAGACTGGAAGAGGCAACTTCCAAATTTATACAGGACTTGATCGATTTTGAGTATATCCCCTTTCCTTCCCCAAGGTAACATTTTGAAGAGATACCAAAATTGGTGGGTGACTAATATGGAAGTGCACTTGGCCATTTCCCCTCAAGACCTACTGACGGTGTTGGATGTGCCCAAGCCCAAAGGAGCTGGAGTTGCTACTTCTTCCATTGTTCTGACCACTTCAGCTCCTGTGCCTGCCTCCACACAATCTGCCCCTGCTGCTTCAACTCCTCCAAGAGTTACTCGGGCCACCTCGAAGAAAGGTATATACCCTCATCTCTTCTCTTTCTACCTTTTTTATAATGCTTTCAGTCTTATCTTTAGTTCTTCTTTTGCGAAGGTGGTGCAGGTGCCTCACAGGGAGACTCTCCTCAAAAGACTCAGGCTCTAAATCTCCTTAAAAGTAAACGGCAACAAAAGAAAAGGAGACTTTTACTTGAGCCTGAAAAGGAAGTTTTTGAGGTGCAAGCAGAAGAAGAAGAAGAAGAATTAACCCAAGAGCAAGAGTCTCCCCTGAAAAGAAGGAAAAGAGTGACCGTCCCTGCTTCTGACCTAGTCCAAGATCCCACACATGAAGCAACTGTCAGAGTAGAAGAACTCACCTCTGAAGAATCTGAATCCCAAATTGGAGAGAAAGAAATTGAGAAAGAACATTCAATGCCAGTACAAAGAAAAAGGAGAAGGAAGATAACTGTCTCTCCTTCTAATTTTGTCGAGGACCCTGTACATGAGGCAGCTACTAAGGCAGTGGAACAAGAGTATTCCAAGGCCATAATTGTCTTCGAGAGAGCTGAGAAGAGACGGCAGCAGCAATTCCTAAGAGATGAAGCTGCTGCTGCTGATGCAATTCAAAGGGATGCTGCAAGAAGGCAACACATTGCTGAGCACTACTCTCTTCGAAGCTCTCCTATTGCTGCTGTTACTCCTGAAACAAGTAACTTCTTTAAAGCCTCTACTGTTTTCCCTTGTTGAATTTTTGGATATTGAGCCTTGACATCATTTTGTCCTTCTCTTCTTTTGCAGCAACAACTTCTGAGCTTATTCGTCCAATGAGGACTCCCTCAGTTTCAATTGAGGTTGATCAAATGCAAAATGTGAAGGCCATTCAGATAATACTCCCACTTCCCAGGCCTAAATTCCATGTACCCCCTTTGAGGCCAAACATTCCTGCATCTCTTCCCTTTGGATTGAATCCATATCTCCCTTTCTTATCTTTTGATTCACCTCTATTCAATTCTTTTCTGAGCCTTACTCTTTCCCACTCCCCCTAAGGAAGTTCCAACTGTTGCTCCATCTTTGATGATAGCTGATTCCCCTAAAGAGGGTGCTGGTAGCTCTCCGACCCATGGTTTATCACCTTTACCCACTTCTAGCCCTTCTTCCCTTGACATATTGGTGGCTAGGACCATAGAGACTGCTGAGGATGCTCCATCCATTTCTCCTATCCCTATGCAGTCCTCCGTGTCCCCCACTACCACTCTTTCTGCACCCTCATGTCCATGGACGAAGTAGATGTCTTCGAAGCAAGACTAGCAAGTCTCTTCGACATAATGATGAGGCCGAGCCGTTAGTTTTGGCTGACTCTTTGTTAGAAATCCTTGAGAGCTCCTCTTCCTCCAGTAAGAAGCCTTCTGCACCTCTAATGGATTTAGACAGTTGTCTGGAATTGCTGATATCTTTTTCAAGGATTCCTTTCGAGGCTTTACAAAGGCCTATAATAAGAAATGGCTTCCTGCAGTGCTGCAAAGTTGTTGAGTAATACAGTATAACTGTCTCAAGTCATCTATTTCAGGTAGCAGCTACTATCGACTTCTACATCAACATTTGCCATACTGTCAAGGCTGCAGAGGAGGAATTAGTGAGAGATCAAAGCTTTGTTTCGACAGTACATTCTGAAGTCTCAGTGCTAAAGGAACAACATTCCTCTGCCTCCCATTTTCGAACACAACTATTGGAGAGGAAAGCTCAACTTGAGGATGAGCTGTCTGCAGTGAATCAAGCCTTAATTTGAACTGACACCAAACTGCAGATCCCCAACCAAGAATTGGCTGATCGAAAGGAAGAAATGACCACAGTTATTCAGTTGGTTCCCTCATTTAAGAATAGGAAGTCTGTTGTAAAAGAACAACTAAGGCATTGTAATGATTTTTGGGCCAATTTATGGCAGAATGTATTTAACTCTTTATGAAGAAAAACAAATTCTGATTTATCATTTGAGTGCTCTTGTGTTCTTTTACTTGACATTTATTCTACTCCTTGTGTTTCCCAAATGGTTGGAAAATAAGGTTTCAAATATCTGCCATTGATCTTTTTGGGATGTATGTATCCATTCAAATTTCTCAAATGGTATGCCCCAAAAGTCAGGACTCTATGAATTTGATATGGTCCTTCCCAATTAGGAGACCATTTACCAAACGTATGGCTTTTAATTCCTATTGGGAGTATTGTCTTCCATACCAAATCACCTTCATCAAAGCCAATGTATTTGACTTTCTTATTGTAATTTTTGGCTGCTTTCTTCTTTTGAAAGAGAATACTATTTAATGCCAGAATTCTGGTTTCATCTATGCTTTCTAATTCTAAGCACATACTTGTAGACGTCCCCGAACGTCCCAGAAACTGTAGACGCGCCCTTGGGCCTCACTACAGTTCGGACTTAAATTATCACGGTTCTTAATCTGAACCAAAGAGTCCAAATCCGGCAAATCGTTTTTGAAAACAGATTTTTTTGTAAAGAAGTGCCAAACATGGACTACTTTGCCAGATACAGAGTCGCCGTCTAAATATTTTATTTTGGGGAATTTAGGAAACCCTGACTCGTGCCTAAGGCCACGTGTCCGTCATCACCAAAGTTGCCTCGGCTCGGGGACTTGGGTACGATTGAAGGTCACTTGAGCACCATTCTCGCCCGATCAAAGATCGGCCTCTACTAACCATGATATCTAGTTTTGAAAACATTATGCGTTCTTATTCCGGTTATTAGCCTAGATTTACTATGCGATGCGCACAGCATACAAGTATAGACTGGATCGCCTGAATTGGAACAAAACATTTCATATTTGTTTAGAAAGTGGTTTGCTACTCGCAAGTAGGCTAAAAATGCAGATTTTGCCACCCTTGGGTGGGCTTAGAAAAGATGGTTTTGCCATTATCTAGTGGGCTTAAAACTCACAGTTGATGATTTGTTCCAATCCAAATAACCCAACCTTCACCCACAGGCATTCAGGCAGATATATCACATAAGCATATAGCCTCATGATAAGCATGCTATCATGGCAGTCACCCACACGCATGGAAGGATGCTGAAACATAAAAACTTACCGAGTACTGCAAGCCAAAACAGAAGCTATGTTAGAAATCCATGCATGATCCTAATTATACAGAAATGCCTAATGCAACACATGTAAAAATGCAACTTATAGCAGGCTCGACTATTCTAAAGATGGCATGTGAAATGCTACAACTAACAAGTATTCAACTCAGAATTGAAATACAATGCAGTTAGTATGATGCGTCGAGCCCGGCGCATGCGAAACAGATGAATGAATGCAAACATGCTATCATACTGTATGCTAATTGAAACATGCCCTAAACTAACCATCATAAGCTGGTAAATAAAAGAGAGAAAGACGTGGGGTTGGAAGACATACATCACACACACGCACACTTATTACAATTGTGCCCTCGCTCGGAGGGTCCGAATAAATAATACAGTCCGAATAAATAATTACAGTTTGAATAAGTACAAAACCCTAATTAATTAACAAATTAACTAGGAAAACAGTAAATTAGCATGCAAGCCCATGGACTGCCTCAGCTCTATTCCGGATGATGAATGATGCATGCTTGAGTTGTCTTGCGCGGAAATCCAGTGCGATGCCCCAGTTTGCCTCTGTTTGCAATTAATCCCGGAATGTTGTGCAAAGCTCTTGAAGGATGTTGATCCTTGATTTACTGCAACAGAGAGCAAGAAAGGGGCATGGCAAAGTATTTTCACATATGTATGCTCGCCTTGATCCTCGTGCCATCAATTACGCATTTTGATGCATGATGGCCGAGGAGTCGAATTACACGACTCGATATGAAATGAATGCACATGAAAACACAACAAGACCGAGACTCCATCATGGTTAATCCGGAGTGTCGGTGACCGAGAATTGAGACCGCGTTAAAGTCACTCGAGTCTGAACGTCCCTCGTTTCCCGTGCTTGGGCTAACTCCTATCCCAAACACGATGCAATATGCATGACATGCATGAATGCGACTAACATACAACCTAGCATACGCAATGCTATGAACTGGTATACACAATGCTCGATATAACATGGCATACACAATGCTCTAACATACAACCTAGCATACACAATGCTATGGACTGAAATGGTATACACAATGCACGATGGACTTACACCAATATGAGTGGACCTCAGCCACACTCACATCAGTGGCCATAAGATGAAAATGAGACAACCGAAATGCGTGCACACATGCACGTAAACCGAAGACCGAACCTAAGGCACAACATGCACCTCTAACAAGACATGGCAAGGATGAAGCATGGCATTCAAACATGTAAATTTCAGCACTGAAACATGATGCTAAATGGTCCCGAATCATGCAAATATGTCATACAATGCATGCTATAGGCCCCGAAACTCAAAACTAGGCACATGTATTGAACCATAACCATGCAAAGCAAGCATTATTTGACTATGAAGCACAAAGACAGAGCCAAGGTAGTCCCAAAACATGCACATTACTAGTTTAAAGCATGGCCAAAAAATGCTAACATGATGGGCTAAAACAACATGCAACATTGGCTAGCAAGCATGGTTTACATGGCATGTATATGAAGCATATGAGAACTCATCAAACCAGCCAAAAACAGTGAATAAAACATGTCAAAATATGCCCAAATAACCACTGAAATGTAGCCAACACATGCAAAAATGATGAGTTCCTTTGAAAGGCCATGCAAGGGGTTACTTAACACATACAAGATAGACACTTAGCATGATCAAACCAACTCTGGAAATGAGTTATGGCAGCCCCAAAACCCACCAAATTGGCCCTGAAATCAGTCTAGGAAACATGCAAAGAAAAGTCCCTTTGAAAGGCCTTGAATGGGATTGCTCTACACATGCATAAGGGACATAAAATATGGCAAAATGGGCTCTTGACAGAGCTTAGGCAGACCTTAAAATCCACAAAATGAGGCCTGAAACATGACTTCAATGCATGAAAAATAGAGTCCCTTTGGAAGGCCATTAATGCTAATAAAGAGAATGAGGGGTGAGAGGGCCACCCCTCTATGGTTTTGGAGCTCAAAGACACATCAAAGCCACTGAAAATCCACTAGATTTTAGTGGCTAAGAGGCCAAAACAAGGCCAATGCAAATGCTCAAATGTATGGCTCAAAGCATGAGGAAATAAAGCATGCAAGGAAGGAGATGACTCCAAATAGAAAAGTGGCCTCTATCAAACTTAAAGAGGAGGTCAAAACAAGAATTTTCCCAGTTTATAAAAAATCTCGAAAATGTTCACAAGTAAGGCTAAAATAGGATGCAAAAATAACCCTAAAAGAGAGATTGAGCAAACAAGGAAGTAGATGACCTCAAACAGCAAAGTGTACTTAAACAAATTTGAAGAGGGGCTCAAAATAAGACACTTCACAGTTTAGGTTGAAGCCCAAAAGTGCTAGCAAAAGGGGCTAAAGTATGAAGCAAAAGAATACAAGAAAAGGGAAAATGAGGACTTACCCTTGTAGCACAACAATGCAACAACTTCTGGACCAAGAAGGTGAGCTCTCAACCTCTGCAAATGACCTCCAAGGTGCTGGAATGGGTGGTGGAGGTGGTAGGCTATGAGGTGTAATGTAAAATGGTCAAGAATATTAGGGTTTGGAGGCTTGAAGTATAGAGATAGGGGGAGTTGTATGTATGCTCCAGCCAAAACTTTTTCTAACCCTTGCAAAATGAGATGGAGGGTTGGTTATATAGAGGGAGAAGGCCATGGCTTCTTGGAGAAGCCTCAAAGGGGGGTCAAAGCTTCTAAAAGAAGCTTGACCAAAAGGGTCAAGCTTCTTGAGGAAGCTAAACCAAAAGGGTCAAGCTTCCTCAAGAAGCTTGACCAAAGGGTCAAACTTCCTTTGGAAGCTAAGCAAAGGGTGCAAAACCACCCTTAAAAGGATCAAAACAAGGACAAAACCCTCGGACAGTGGGTCAAGTGCAAAACAGCTGGCACAGCTGGAACACACTCACAGAGGCAAGACTGGCCGACCAGCTCAAAAGGTTCAAGGTGGTTGGCCGACCACCTCCCCTAGTCGGCCGACCAAGGGTCAAAAGGTTCAAGGAGAATTGCTGGTCGGCCTACCCAGAAAGGTGGCCTCCCAGATGAGTAGAATACAGCTGTATGGAGAAAAACCAAAAAATGTGACCCAGGAGGGAGAAAAACCAGCTTTTTAAAGGGGTTCAAAAGGGTCAAGAAGAATTACTGGTCGGCCTACCCATATTGGTGGTCTCCCAGATGAGTAGAGCACAATGGTGGTGTGAAAAACCAGAAATTGTGGCTCAAAAGTGAGAAAAACCAGCTTTCTGTCAGAAAAACCAGCTGGAGGAGAGAGAAAAAGGAGAAAGCTGGTTTTTCAGGGGAAAAGGTGGCCTCCCACCATACCACCACCTTCATAACCATGAAAATAGGGCCCCTGCCAAAAATGGGCCAAGACGGATGCAAAACGGAGGTTCGGTAAAAACGGGGCCCCAAATCGACTATAAGGCACCAGAGGTGGCGTTCGACCACGAAGTTGGTCTCTCGGGCCACAGTGTCCCTCAAAAGAGGGGAAACAAGGTGTGTGCCAAAAACCGGAGCAAACGGAGGTAGTTAAGCGGTCCCGAACCGAGGCACACGGCCGACGGCTCCGAAAATCGGAAACCGGGCTCCAAACGGGAAAAATGGCCTGTGATCACGAAACGTAGCCTACGGCCACTGAGAGATGGTCTACAAGACCTCTCCCTCCCCTCGGGAAGAGAAAATGGAGAAAACGGGATTCGGTTCGCAAACCGAGGCAAAGCACAAAAGAGTCCGGAAGTCCGGAGACAAGGTTCGCAGCCGAGACTCTAAAACCTCAGAACGAGCACAATATGCAACATCACCGAGCGCTCAGTTGGTGACGTCTGAGTCTTAAGGTCGGTCAAAAATGGGGTGTCTACAATACTCTGATGGTATTGCTCAGGATTTAGCTGGTCTTGGCATCTGACCCTCAATGATTTAACATTAATTTCCACAGGTAACACTGTATCATGCCCATATACCAAGACATAAGGAGTAACTCCTGTGCTTGACCTTGGGGAAGTTCTATAAGCCCACAATACATCCAATAATAAGTTATGCCAATCCCTTGGATTGTCTTCCACGACCTTTTGTATTCCTTTCTTCAAGGACTTATTGGATGATTCAGCTTGACCATTGGCTTGTGCATAATAGGGGGTAGAATTAACAAGGCTAATTCCAAACTCTGCCACAAAGGACTTCACCATTTTCCCATCGAACACAGTCCCATTATCAACAGTTATAGTTTGTGGGATGCCAAATCTATGGATTAAATCCTTGATGAACCCAATGACCTCAGTCTGGTCTACAGCCTTGTATGGCTTAGCTTTGACCCACTTAGTGAAATAATTAGTGGCTACTAAAATGAAACAATGATGCTTCGAAGAGGGTGGGTGTATTTTCCCCATCATATCCATGGCCCATCCTCTGAATGGCCAAGGTTTTACCACTGCATGCAGGTCAGTTATGGGCACATGCCTTATTGTGCCATGCTTTTGACATGCCTGGCAACCTTTTGCATACTCTATGCAATCTTTAAGGATAGTTGACCAATAATAGGAATGCCTTCGAAGCAACCACCTCATTTTCACACCAGGTTGGTGAGCACCACAGATGCCTTCATGAACCTCAGCCATAGCTGTTAATGTTTCTTTTGGACCCAAACATTCCAACAATAAACCATCTCTTCCCCTTTGTAGAGAGCATTGCTGTATATGATGTATTGCATAGATTGCAATTTAATTTTCCTGCTGGCCTTCGAGGATGGACTAGCCAAGTACTGCATTATTGGATGTCTCCAATCTTGTTCCTGTAAATCATTGTGATTGACTTCCAGGACCACATTCCTTTTACTTAAGGGTGGTATAGATTTCTGGTATGTTGCTTGATTTATGTCCCTTTGAGTATTATCCCTCCTCTTGAAATTCGAAACTTTCTGAGCCACATCATTAGCTCTATTATTCAAGAATCTTGGGACATAATTTACATTTGCTATTTGAAATTGAGAAAGCAGATGTAATGCAACAACATAGTATGGCAACATGCTTATACTCTGACATTTGAAAATTCCTTTCACTTGAATAACCACTAATTGAGAATCTCCAAATATGTCAACTATATGAACTTGTAGTCCAATCAGAATTTCCAATCCCATTATTAAGGCCTCATATTCAGCTTGATTGTTAGAACAAGTACTCTCATCCACTCTGAAACCATGTGTGGTTTCTATTCCTTGTGGTGACTTAATCACTACACCAATTCCAGTTAGGCCATTGGCTTTCGATCCATCGAACCACATTTGCCATGGCTTAACACTAGCCATACCGAGTTCCATTATCTCTTGGCTTTCTGTTTGAGATGGATGATCTGCCAAAAAAATGGCCAAAACTTGTCCTTTCACTGCCCTTTGGGGAACATATTCTAAATGAAATTCTGATAAGGCTAATATCCATTTGTCAATTCTTCCCCTCAACATAGGTCTAAATAACATATACTTAACCAAATCTGTGGTTGCAATTACCAAGACAGTTGTAGACAAAAAATAGTATCTTAATTTCATTGCAGCAAAATACAATGCAAGGCACAGCTTTTCTACAGATGAATATTTACATTCAGAAGAATTTAAAAACCTACTAAGGTAATAAACAGCTTGCTCCTTGCCTTCTTCATTGTCTTAGGCTAAGAAAGCTCCCAATGAATCTTCTGCTGCAGCTATGTACAACTTCAAGGGCTTGTCACCCTTTGGTGGCATCAGCACTAGAGGGTTGGCCAAGTAGGCTTTGATACCTTCGAAAGCAATTTAATGCTCTACTATCCACACAAATTCCTCTTCATCTTTCAGCCTTAATAAGGAAGAAAAAACTTTAGTTTTCCCTGCAGTGTTAAAAATGAATCTTCGAAGAAAATTAACCTGTCCAAGGAATTTTTGTAATTCTTTCTTACTTGATGGAGGTCTGGCTTCAATGATGGCTTTGGCTTTATTCTGGTCAATCTGTATTCCTTTCTTGTGTACTACATAGCCCAAGAAGTTTCCAAATGATACGCCAAAAGCACACTTAAGAGGATTGAGCTTCAATTTGAACTTTCTCATTCTTTCAAAGGCTACTTCTAAGTGAAACAGATGCTCCTCCATGGATTAGGATTTAACTACAATGTCATTAGTATAACACTCTAAATACCCTTCAATGAGGTCATGAAAGATAGTGTTCATAGCCCTCTGATATGTAGCCCCAGCATTCTTTAGGCCAAATGGCATTTTAACCCATTCGAAGGTCCCAATATTCCCAGGACATCTGAATGCGGTCTTGTGAACATCCTCCTCTGCAATGCAGATTTGGTTATAACCAGAGTGCCCATCCATCATTGATAAAATTCGATGTCCTGCTGAACTGTCTACCAACAAGTCTACTATAGGCATAGGATACTCATCTTTTGGAGTTGCTAGATTCAAGTTTCTGAAATCAATGCATACCCTCATTTTACCATTCTTTTTTACCACAGGCACAATATTGGATAGCCACTCAACATATCTGGCTGTCCTAATAAAGCCTGCCTTGAATAGTCTAAGAATTTATTCCTTAACTTTCTGAATCACTTCTGGACTCATTCTTCTTGGCTTTTGCTTGTATGGCTTGAAATTAGGCCTCATAGGGAGCCTATGTTCTACTAATGATCTTTCCAATCCTGGTAGTTCATTATAAGACCATGCAAAGCAATCTTTATACTTCTTCAAAACAACCAACAACTGGTCCATGTCCAGAGCATTCAAACAAGCACTTACATAGGTGGGCTGTTATATAGAACCTTCTCCGAAATTTACTTCTTCTAAGGGGTCTAGAATCTGATAACTTACTGAAGCTTCTTCTTTGACCCCCTCTGGCTTCGAAGCAATTTTCTTACTTTGTTTTGCTCCCAGGTTCTTTAATTCAACATCCTTACCCTCCTCATCATAAACAAAATCTGTCCATAAGGCCTCTTCCTCCTGTATCTCCTGGACTTTTGTTTCAATGTCCAATGCACAATATTTGTCAAGGGCCAAAACTCTGGCCCGTTGCTGCTCCTACTTGCAGCCAATCATCATGGCTTTTTTCTCTTGCTCTTGCACTCTCTGGACTATTGACTTTACATCCAATATTGAGAACTTAATTAGAGCCAAAGACTTGGCTTCTTGGACTTCATTTCTTTGCCTACAACCAGGCATCATTGTCATCCTTAACGACAACCTCCTCATCAGCACTCTCCTGAACTAAGTGCTTCAGGTGTGTCACTTCCTCATCAGCCGTTACTTCGGCTGAGCCATCAGGTTTTCTTAGTATACTGAGTGGTGTCACTCCCTCAATATACAGTTTGGCCTCTGCAAAGTCTGCATAGGCTATGAAGGGTTGAGGATCTGCATCAATTTCTTCTGTCTCCCCATTGCCCAAGGCCATCATTATTTTCTGATGCAAAGAGGAAGGCACACATTTGTTAGTGTGGATCCAATCTCTACCAAGTAAAGCATTGTACTTAGCATTGTTGTCGATGACGAAGAATGCTGTTATACAATCTCTGGTTCCCACACTCAGGTTAATGGGCAGAATTCCCTGAGCCATCTGCTTGTCTCCAAATAAACCAAAGAATGGTTGTCTTTGGTCAGATTAACTCGATTCCTTTTCCCTAGTTTCTTCAAGGAAGATTTCGGTAGTAAGTTCACCGCTGCCCCATTATCTATCAAGACTCGGTTTAATTGTATCCCATCGAAGAAAGCCTTGATATACAAAGGCTTGACATGCTGTGTCATAGAGTTTGAGGGATACTCAAAAGGATACGAAAGGTTAATGCTCACTTCTTCTTCACTCTCATATTCAGTCTCCATTGGAGTAGCCAATTCCGGAATCATCCTGCACCATACTCACTTGTGAGTCTTCACTGGAGACTAGAATTGGGTCCACTTCTTGCCCTTCTTGGTTCTCATCTCCAGCTTGGAATTCATGTGGTAGTATGTGTACCATATTTACTGATACTGGAGGAAACGAGCCAAATTGGATGGCTGGTTGTGTCTGCTTCTCCTCTTGGCTACCTTGTTCAGCCACTTCAGAAGCATCCTCTATGCTGTATTCTGGCACTTAATTCCTAACAGATTCTTTCGAATGGTCTTTTCTGACTGGCTTTTTAACCAAAAATGTTTGTTCGGCCATGAAGGCTTCGAACATTTCTTCTTCAACCATTTTTTTCTTTTGGCCTAAGCCAACTTCTTTCTCTGCCTCGCTATCACTCTCCATCAATACCTTCTCCAATCCTACTAGACTGGATTTCTCTCTGGCTTTTAGTTCAGAATGAACTTCGGCCAACTGTTCTCTACTACAACCCATTTTGCTTTGTGGAGTTGGTTTTGGAATATGGTCTGACTTTGGATTCTTCTTTCCTTCTGTCTGGACCAATGAAGAGCTCTCTCCACTCTCTTTCAAGTCTTGCTGGTACTGAGTGTACCTGCGCTGAATTTTCCTCCTTTGTGATCTAGAAATTACAGGGACCATGTCTGGTTCCTTTGTTTTTGGGTGCTTAAGCAACACCCAATTGTTGGGAGCCACCAAAGGAGGTTTGACCATCCTGCCTTGGTTTCCAATTACCTCTCTTTGAGTAAACACTTCCCTAGGCTTGTTTTGCATCACAAACCAATCTGGGACCCTAAGTACCTACGGACTTACTGACCCAACTGTCGAACTGCTTCTTTCCTCCTTCGAAGCTACCTTCGGTTGCCTGTGAAGAACCTTCGCTGGCCTCGACTTCATGTTTTGGGCCTAATTCAGGCCTCCGATGAAGGTGTCCACTTTCCGTCCTGCGTGAAATTGATCTATGGGGCCAATCCCTGGCTTCGATCCCATAAACTGAACCCTTCTCCAGTCTCCTTTCAGAATGACTGCTCTCCATCCTGTAATAATTAGGTGATCTGGATTCATACAAAGGCCTCTTGCCTTTAAAACGCATTCTATCGGCCGTTGGTTCAACCATCAATGGCTGCTGCCTAACACCAGATGGATATGCCCTCTTATTGTAAGCATTGGTTGGTTTAGGACATCTTTGTACATCCTTGTAGTACTGCTTCCCATCAATTGGAAGCCCCTTCAACCACTTGTAACTTAGTCTGCACCTGGGATACATCCTTTGCATTACAGCTGCTTCTAAGGAATCGTCATCCAGTGCTTCCTTATCAGAATCTTCCCTCTGGTGTGAGAAATCTTGTCCAATAGTTGGTAGATTTCCAATGCCTCTCTTGGTAGCTGTCTGGTTGGCCACATACATCTGCACATTGACTTCTTCCAATTCTTTCAAAGACAGGTTCTGAAGGTCTGGCACAATGACATTGGCTGCTGCCTCTCCAATTTCTGGGAATGGATTACTGTCGATTCCCATGGCCTTTTCTGCTTTGGCTGGGAATTTCAAACTTCCCTTCCGAATTTGTTCTTGGATCCTGTCTCGAAAAACAATACAGTTCTTAGTCGAGTGAGATCAAGAATTATGCCATTTACAATATACTTTTCCTTTAAGTTCATCAGGAGATGAAATTTTGACTTCTTTTGGTAACTTAAGGAAGTTGGCTGCAAGCAAATGATCAAAAATGTTATCTGCCTTAGTTAAATCGAAAAAGTATTTCCTGTGAAGGTCTTTCTTTTTAAACTGTTGGTCAATTGTTGTATCTTTATGAATTAATGCTTCACAGATTACAGGTTCTTTCCCCACAATATCTGCTACATCGATCTCATAATTAGGATCTCTATAATATGTCTTATATGATGCATTATTTCGATCTTGTTCTTCTTCTAACAATGCTTCGTATCTAGACACCTTATAGGTGAGTTCTACTAAGTCTCTGAACTCAGTCGAGTCAAACTTCTTTCGAAGCCTAAACTCTAGACCATTTTGAGCCAATCTCACGAATTCTGGCTCTGGTAAGATGACTTTACATTTATTTCGAGCCCTTTTAAATATGGTAATGAACTGAGTGGCCTTCTCATCAGGCCTTTGACTTAATCTTGCCAAATCTGCCATGGAAACCTCTGGCTCTGATTGGAAGAATTGGGCATGAAATGCCTCTTCCATTTGTTGCCAAGTCTAGATAGAGCCAGGTGTAAGGTTAATATACCATATAAATGCTCCCCCAGTTAGGGAATTTGGGAATAACCTTAACTTCATATAATCATTATTAGTAAATTCGTCGTATTGAGCAGCAAACCTAGCAATATGCTCTACTGTTGATTGGTTTCCATTCTCATAAAAAAGGGCAAAGTCTGGTATCCTGAAATCTCTTGGGTATTCATGTATCCTGTCTACCCATTCTGGATACGGTTTCCTGTACACTGGAGTTTGGACCCCCCGAGCCATTGGTCCACACATCTCTCTAACGATGTCAGCAATTTGGTCCCTAGAGACCATATTTTGTGCCTGCTGAACCACTACTGGAGGGGCAAACACAGGATTTGGTGGGCAAACTTGTGCCTGTGGTCCTCTTGGTCCATAAGGTGGTACATTTGGGATTGGTTGTCCCTATGGTACAGGTTGCTGTTGGGGGTGTCGGTAACCCCTTTGAGCCTGTCCTGCGAAAAAACTTGCGAAAAGTGCCGGAACTGGTGTTGTATCTCTTCCATTTGTAGGAAAACCTTTCAACCCCCCCGGTATAAATTCGAATAAGGGATTAGTGAACCCCCTTGTGCCAGGTATAGCTTCGAACATAGGATTTGGAACCATTCTTATGCCATTTTCTTGTACTGGGCCAGATCCGCCAAATTGCATGGCTTCACTGTTAAGTACTGAGGCATTTTGACCTGGTATAGGCCTCGGAATAGATTCGTACCAAGACTGAGGTGATGGTCTTTCATAGTTCTGATTCCTAGTTTGACCATTAGAATGTCCATTAACTTGCATAAGCTGTTTATCTCTAGCCAATCTTTGCTAAGGGATATTTGAAATTTCCTCGATGTATCTTGCACTTGTTGGTTGGTGGTTATTCATTCGATCCAAAAAGGATGTTGCCCACCTTTCCATTATGTTCATTAATTGTTGTCCCATAGCATCTACTAAGCCACCCCATGGATTTATTGGCTGAGTAGATGGAACAGTGGATGGTCCAATTCCTTGGTCTCGTCCAATATTATGAGCATATGGTACTTGTTCTGAAGTGCTGGTCTGTTCGACCATAGGTTCTGATAAAATAGGAGTTTTCACAGGACGTGTTATCACATTATCCTCTGGATTAGGTATCTCTACCTCTCCTTCCACGCCTTCTTCCAAGCGTTCATTTTCCTCATGTCTTCTACATCTAGCCATTTTAAATGCGGTCCCACCGGGCGTGCCAAAAATATATGTTGGCTTTTTGGCTTTCGAAGGTTATTTTGGTAATTGCGAGCGTGCTAGCAAGGATCAATTAGTCCTCACAGAAAATTAATTGCCAACCAATTATCAGACGATTGTGTTTTAGTTCTTTCAGCCTCAATGAAGAGGACTTTTACTGGTGGCTTGACTTAGGAGAATTAAACAAATAATAATGAATTGAAGAACAATCGAAGTATTTCATTAAGATGAAAAGACTTACAATGATCCAAACTCAGCCTCGTAGAGGTTTACAGCAAATCTACTTGGAACTACTCCTATAAAACGAAGTGCAGTACAGGAATTTTAAAGTACAGTAATGTAAAGAACTGTAAATGCAAAACTAGAAAGGAAAATAAGTATAAAGAACTGGTTTTTTGGATCTGAGTCTGGGCTTTTTTTCTGGGGCCTTCTCTACTATTTATATTGCTCAAGGGTGACCATCGAATTGCACTTCCAACCGTCGAACTGCTCCTCCATGATCATCGATCATGTTGCCCCAATATTAGCTCCATTACGCCATTACTTGCAGTTAAGCTTCCCTCCTAAATTTGAATCTGAAATGCGAGTAACCGTTGAAGCTACGTCACTTTGTATCCCTTTGTTGATCCGCTGCTACTCAGATCTTTTAATAACCAATATTAACTGCCACGTGTACGATCAGGATCGAGGACCTGAATAGTCTTCCTATATTACCCTTATTACGCCACGCGTCAAATTGTAATTGGCTCGTACAAAATATGTAGCCAACACACCTCTAGTCTATCCATTCCACCATCACCACCACTGCCAATTGTTGTAGCCTCCTCTACCATGGTAGACCCTTTCTCAACCTCTACCACTGTCAACCAACCACTTCATAACTTCACCATCGCATGTGACAGAAAGAAATAGATTTACAGTATTCAGATTTAGAATCTAAAAATAAAAAATAAATAAAAGAAAGAAAGAAAGAAAAAGAGAAAAAAAAAAATAACTGGCGAATAATGAGGGGGTTTTTCCCAAATTAAGCCAAATTAGTAATCTATTTCCCAAACTAGGCCTAGTTTGAACGGAATTTCCAAACTAGGCTAAAGCGCTATTACAAACCACGTTTTCACTGTTTCCACGCCCCTCCTGCAGAAAATTTGTAAAATAGTAAAAGCGTAGTTACAAACCACGCTTTTAATTAAGAAGTTTTTAAGTTAATCATAAAACGTGGTTTCAAACTACGCTTTTAAGTAAAATAATTTTTTTTAAAATAAAAAAACGTGATTTTTAACCATACTTTCTTAATTAAACTGTGTTGTAAAGAAAGCGTGGTTAGAAACCACGCTTTCAATGCACCAAACACACGCACTCACAAACACTCTCTCTCTCACACAAACACACACATGACTCACACACACACTCACTCAATATATATATAAATTTTAATATATATTTATAATTTAATATATATATATATATATAAATTTTATTTCATAAAATTGAAACTAATATTAAATATATATAATAATAATTTATAATAGCAAATAATAATCAACTATATAAAATGATTATTTTTTATTTTAATTCTTTTTTTTTTTTATTTTACTGTTTAGGGATAAAATTTATTTTTTTTATTTTAGGGTTTAGGATTTAGGGTTTAGGATTTATAAAAATAAATAAATTTTAAGAATTAAACTATAAATTCTAAACCCTAAATCCTAAATCCTAAAATAAAAATAAATAAATTTTAAGAATTAAACCCTAAACCCTAAAATAAAAAAAAAATAAATTTTACCCTAAACACTAAGGTAACGTTTGGTAACATTTGCGTTTTTTGTTTATGTTTATAAAAATTTTATAAACTGTTTTCTGTTTATTTTTAGAAAAACATATATTACAAACGTGTTTGGTTTGAACAAAATATTTAAAAAAAATTTAAAACATAAACTAAAAAATATGTTTGTTCAAGCCTAAAATATTTATATTTATATTTATTATTTATGACAATGGGATCACACATATTATAATTGAAAAAAAATTAATTAAAAAAAATATTTGAAAAAAAATTAATTGGAAAAAACGTGGTTTGTAAAAATTATTGAAAAAAATTTATTTGGAAAATAATTAATTGAAAAAAATTATTTGAAAAAAAATGAAAAAAAAATTAATTAAAAAATAATTGCAAAAAAATTTAATTGAAAAAAAAAAATATTTTTCAAAAAAAATTATTTGAAAAAAAAATTGAAAACTGAAAACGTAAACTCATTTTTTGAGTTTACGTTTTTTCCTCAAATTTATAAACTGAGACAACCATTTATAAACCAACGATTTTTCCAATAATTTTTTTCAATAATTTTTACAAACCACGTTTTTTCCAATTAAATTTTTTTCAATTATTTTTTTTAATTAATTTTTTTCAATTATAATATGTGTGATCCCATTGTCATAAATAATAAATATAAATATAAATATTTTAGGCTTGAACAAACATATTTTTTTAGTTTATGTTTTAAAATTTTTTTAAACATTTTGTTCAAATCAAACACGTTTGTAATTTATGTTTTTCTAAAAATAAACAAAAACCAGTTTATAAAATTTTTATAAATATAAACCAAAAACGTAAATGTTACCAAACGCTACCTTAGTGTTTAGGGATAATTTTTTTTATTTTATTTTAGGGTTTAGGGCTTAATTCTTAAAATTTATTTATTTTTATTTTAGGGTTTAAGATTTAGGGTTTAGAATTTATAGTTTAATTCTTAAAATTTATTTATTTTTATAAATCCTAAACTCTAAATCCTAAACCCTAAAATAAAAATAAATAAATTTTAAGAATTAAACCTTAAATCCTAAAATTAAAAAAATAAATTTTATTCCTAAACAGTAAAATAAAAAAAAATTAAGAATTAAATTGTGAAAGAATGTGTAACTAAGGTGCAGCGATGATGATCATAGATGAAAAGTAGTGAGTAAGGTGGGTAGAGGAATTAAGATTTTAAAATTTTAGAATTTCAAGAATTTTATGTAAGAATTAAATTGTAATATAAAAATAAAAAATGAGGAATGCAATGAGATGTGGGACTTGTTTGTTATAATTTTTAGGAGTGACCATAACTTATTTTGATTTAAGAGTATGTGTTAGACTATTTCATGCAGTTTCTGCTTATAACTTATTAGGTAAAAATAACTTAAATAAATTTAAAAAAATTGATTATTTAAAAGTTAGAGTAGGGATGCTTTTAACTTTTTATTTTCTAATTATCAACTTTTAACTTAAAAAAAAGAGTGCTGCTATTAGCACCTGTCAAAATTCTTTGGACCCCCCATTTTATAATTATTTTTTATTACAATTATACCCTAAAGTAAAATTACATTAAAAGACATTATTAAATGGAACACCCACCTATCAATAATAACTAATACTCTATAATATTGGACACCCACCCCCACCCCTACCCCTACCCCCAACTCCAATTCCATGTTTGTAAACCCTAAACCTATTACTTTTCATAACCAACTAACATAAATCCTAAGGCCATGTTTGTTTGGGTGGACATGAGTTTGAGATTGGACTAATAGTCCAATAAAATTATTAATCCGATGTTTGGTTAAACAATTGAAGTACGAACTAATTATTTTAAACTTGACTATTAGTTAAGATAGGATACATAATCCAACGGATTCGTAGTCCTAGGACTATTAGTCATGGGAATGCTAATCCAGTCCGCCCAAACAAACATGGCCTAAAGGGTGTGTTTGATTGGACGGACTGGATAAAAGGGGATTAGAATCCATCGGACTTGAGTTCTGGGACTGTGAATCCCCCGGACTATTTGGTTGGATTGGATATGTATCCTGTGTTTGTTTTTTCATGGAATTAGATGTCTGGAAATGACTATTTTTAGTGAATCCAACGTTTGGTTGGACGGACTGGATAGGATAAATGAATAAAAGACTATTTTACCCTTTTTCAATTGTTTGCTAAGTAATAGCAATATTAAACATATCTTTAATATTTTAATTATTTTTAGCTAGATTAAATAAAAATTTATTTTATTTTATTTTTTACACAATTAAATAAATTTATTTTTTAAAAATTAAATAAATAAATAAATAAAATATCAATAAAAATTTATATTATTTTTTTAATTAAAATTTTAAATAAATTTGTTTTTAAAAATAATAATAATTAAACAATGAAATTAAATAAAACATCTATTAACATTTAAATAATGAAATTAAATAAAATATAAACAAAATTTTAAAATAAAACATCAATAAAATATCTATAAAAAATTATTTAAAAAATAAAACATAAATAAAAATTTAAATAAAATTATTTTATTTTTAAATTGAGACATTTAAATTTTATTAAATTTTACTAAATATAATACATAATTAAATAGTAGAGGGTCAAAATGGTCATTTCACCACCTAATCCCAACAGTAAATAATCCCTCCAAAATTGTCCCACACCCCCCCCCTAGGATAGTATAGTCCCCCATATGGGGGATAAGGAGTCCGGCCGGACTCCATGTCCGGCGGACTAAAAAAAAAACAAACATCGGATTGGATTTATTGTGCGGATTACAATCCGCACAGTAAATAATCCCCCTAATCAAACACACCCTAAATCTATTATTTTTCATAATCATCTTAAATATTGAATGTGTCATCTTCATTATCATCATCAACGCTATTGAACTTGAAAATTTTGCTTCAAGTATAACGTATACTTCATCATCTTATAAGTTTATCTGTCTTGCATTAACATTCTCGGTCGTTTTCAGTCGTTCTTGTTTTGTTCAAGCTGTTCGGTACTGATTTGCTGACTGTTAAAATTATGTTCGGTAACATAGTACTGAACATAATCCTTTCGTTCAATATATAGGTTCCGAACATTAATGCAGATAGTCAGTTATGTAATTTTCTTTGTTAAACTAACCTAGAATGGAAAAGAGTGAATTGGAATGGATTTAAGTTATGTATTTTGAATGGATTTAATTCATGTTATTTTAAGTTGTGAATTGGAATGGATTCAAGTTACACAGTGATGAACAAATTTTGTTCGGACATACAGTGCTGACAGGATCATTATTGTTCGACAAAACAGTTCTGAACAAAATACATTTTTTCAGCTACACAATAGTGAACAAATTGTTTTGGGCTACATTCAGAATTCTGATGGCGATTCAGACGATGATTATGTTTTTCCTCATCTTGCAAACGGTTATACAAATCCCGTAGAAATTGAAGTATCTTCGATCGATCTCAGCGATGACGAAGATACAAAAAGCAACGAAGAAAATGATGATGAGAGGATGAGAGAGGTTACTGATTCGACGATACGGAGAGCGTTCAGAGAAGATGAGAGTCGTCAGAATGCTCCGTTGACGGCCGAGACGGCGACAAGAGTGATGGAGGGTTCGGGTCCAAGAATTCTATACTGAACCAAAGCTCCAAACTCTGAAGATTGAGTGAGTCAGGGAAGGAGAGGAATGAAAAATTAGGTGGATGTGCATTCATTGTGAAAATATTATGAATATGGGTAGATTTGGTAATAAGTGGGGTGATCAAAAAAATATTCTTAAAATTTAAGGTTTAGAGTTGGGGTCCAAAGAATTGGGGAGTCCAAAGAATTTTGATAGGTGCTAATAGCAGCACTCTAAAAAAAACCCCACTAAACATAGCCCTTTGTGGTCTAAATGGAAGCCCTTCCAAGTTTTAGAATAAAAAAGTAAGTTACATTTTATTTGTCACGACCCAAACCCGCCCCTATGGGTTTAGCACCGTAACCGGCCAGTAATCCTAGATTACCGAAGGCCTGTTTAACAGTAATACAATAATACAGAGTAAAGGGGCTTGGCGGAAGCCAATACAGTAATAAAACAATGTCTAATGAGCTGTGACAGTTTGTATGCAAAAAGACTTTTCATACATTTGTACAGGCAGTGAGACAACAACATGTACATTATATACAGCCATTTAGAGCAGGGACTAAAACCCTTTTAACACAATACAGTACAGTCTATACAGTATTACAAAACGGTGCAGAGATAGACGGGGAGAAATAAAAACACCCCTAAGCCATAGCTTGGCAGGCTCGGAACCTCGCGGTGAGGCACATTGGTTGGCTTGACAAAACTGGAGTTTACCCCGACGCTTCCAGCATTGGTCCGGTGCCTGTACACCTACATATATATATGAGCAGTGAGCTAAAGCCCAGTGAATAACACAATGCGTAAAGAGGTTTAGAATGAATGTCCTTAAAGTAATGAAAACAGTTCATTAAATCAGTATATCAGTTGTTCAGTACAGTAAACAGTCATATGTGGTACATCCATTGGCATAACAAGAAATGAGGGTCTTAAAGACCGACAAGAAATGATGGCCATCAATCAAGAAATGAGTGGTTCCAACGAGGAACCGACAGAGATCTCTAATGATAAGATGGCGAGTTGCTAAGGATGCCACAATGCGATTCGTAATATAGGACATACATTCACTCAAGAAACAAATATCGATTCGATAAGATTCAAAGATTCGTAAGATAAACATTTTGAATATATCTTTACACAATTGTTACTCACAGAGTTCTGGGCTACAGTGAACTAGAGCGTCTCCTCGGAAAGCCAACCCTACACAGTTTACAGATTGAACACACACTAAGCTACATAGTTGGGAAAGATAATAACTTAATCCCTAATTTGCCTCGGTGTGTTTCTACATCTATATCCTCATTAAGATGCCTTAAACTAGGCCTAAGAATGCCTAGAATGGGATGAGGCAAAATTTTCAAAAAACAGGGGTCTCGCTCGAGCGTGGCTTTCTTCGCTCGAGCGAGCTTGTCAAAACAGTAGGGTCGCTCGAGCGTGGACTTTCTCGTTCGAGCGGTCTGCAAAAATGCAAAAAGTGCTGGATGTTGAAAAATTCCGCTCGATGCTCGCTCGACGCTCGCTCGAACGTAAGACATAATCCTCGCTCGAGCGTGCGTCTGCGTGCACCAAGATTCTGAGAGCTTGAAATTTATGCTCGAGCCACCATTCCTTCGCTCGAGCGGTGCTCAGAGTAAACGGTGGTCGCTCGAGCGTAGAATCCTTCGCTCGAGCGTAGAAGCCAAATTCTGGAATTTTCAGATTTGCCTCCCAAGCTCAAACCAAGCATTCCTAAGCTCAAAACTCGACTTCTTGGGCCCAATTTTTGGAAAACACATCTAAACTCAATATACAACAAGTTTCAAAGCTCAATTTGTGAAATCAAAGCCCAAGGGTGAGTCAATTAAATCCAAATTCAAACCCATTTCCATGAACAAGATGAACATGCAAACATGCATGAATTAAACTCAATTCAAAGCTTCAATCTCATGCTCTATAGAGCCAAAACTTTCAAAAACATGGTAAGTTTATGGTCTATTGTAAAAATATGAGCATGCATGTACAATTTCATGAAGAACAACATCAAAACTCAATGATGTAAACATGCATGCATGAATTAAGTTATAATTCAACAATCTAAGACTAAATCATGTCTTAGTTCATCAATTTGACATGAATCATTTGAGAATCACTTAAATTTATGAACAAAAGGGTAGTTACTCTACCTTAAGTCTTGAATGCAAGATGAACAAGCTCAACTATGAAATCTATACTTCAAATCTTTCAATTTCAAGCCAATCTTCAAGTTTGAACTCAACTCTCTCACTCTCTCACTCTTGGTCGGCAATAACAAGAAAAGAGCTGAGCAAAATGTGTGCCTAAGTGTATATTAAGGCTCAAATATTGATCATAAAGTGGGCCACTCATAATGGCATTAAGGTAAATATGTCAACTATGCAATTTAGCTTATTTAAATCTAATTTAATCATACCCAATCACTTTTTCAATAATTATGCCATAAAATCACATAAATTATGATGATCATAAAACACTAATCGATTTCTAGTTCGGCCGCTGATAAGGCCTTCAATTAGCAGTTCAATCATAAAGACATAAACAGATAATGAAACGAGCAACAGATAGACATGCAATTCAAATAGATACACTCAATCAATCAGTTTCAGATTTCAGTCAATTAGTTCAGTATTTCAATTACTTCAGTTATCAATCATAATCAGTCTCGGTTTAACAGTAATCAGTAGTCGTTCAGTAAACAGTGGTGAGGGTTATTACATTATTTCACTTCATTTTACACTAAATATGACTTCAGTCTTTTATTTATTTATTGTTAAATAGTTCAAGCTTTTATTTTTGAGTTAATTACCTAAAAGTCATACTTACAAATATTATGATAGTTCAAATCCTATTTAAGATTGTTTGAACCAATAAGTTTTATTTAATAAAATTGAGAATATTATCAATTTTTCTCAATTTTTAAAACTAAGAACATTATTAATTTTGCATAGTAATATTCTAGATAATTCTTTCACTAATTGATGAAAAAAACAGAACATGAGATTAAACGTTTTTGTGTTTCTATTTATTGATTTGATTCAACTATCCAATAAAACTGAAAACATTATTAGTTTTTTCCCATTTTAAAACTGTGAACATTATCAGTTTTTCATTTTTAAAAGTTTTTTTTTTTTCAATTTTTTACATCAATGTTCCGTCATCATGGTCTTTTATAGACACGAATTTTAGTTTTGCACAAAAAATAATTTAGTTTTTTCAATTTTTTCAAAAAAAAAAAAAAAAAAAAACATTGCACATCATTTTTTTTTTTTTCAATTTAAAAGTTGATGTTTTAAAGTTTTGAAAATCAAAATAAATGTCAAATCATCATATTCCTTCATAAATAATCATAAATGATGAATAATCATTGTTTGAAGAGTACTCTCTACTATTAAAAATTTAATGGGACTTGAAAGTCTAAAATTTTTTAATTAAGATTTAATGAAATATAAATTCATAAATTAAAACTTATGTTTAAATATTCCTTTATTTTTAAATCGTAACAATCAAACTCCTTAGGCTTTCAATCTCAAATTATAATATATCATTTCAATCAAATTTAGATGTGTACAAGTGTTTGTCTCTTACTAATTTAGACATGTTATAATTCTTATCATAAAAAGTAAATTGAGCATTAAATTGATAACACTGTCGCATGATATTACTGTTATATAAAACATTTACTCTATGCTTGGAAAGTGAACAATTTTAATAGACTATTTTAATTTTTGATTATTTTAATAAATTAAAATAATTATGTTTAGAAAGAGAGTTAAAAAAATTTTGTAATTAGATATAATATTTATTAAAAAAAAAATAATTATGAATTTAATGTAATATTTTATCTTATTAACTATTTTAACTTATTGTCTTTTAATATTATTTTAACCCAAAAAGTCAAAAAAGTTTATTGCCAAACACCCTAAAACTTGCAAATTTGGCTTCTCTCCAATTCTAGAATTGGGGGATCCTCCTTTGCTACCTAATCAATATAATAATACGATCGCGATTTGTAGCTCGAAACCGTGGCTCGAAACGCGGCTCGACCCCAAAACGACGTCGTTTTGGGGTCGAATTTTTTT
The DNA here is from genome assembly GCA_025200525.1 of Camellia lanceoleosa. NCBI lineage: Eukaryota > Viridiplantae > Streptophyta > Magnoliopsida > Ericales > Theaceae > Camellia > Camellia lanceoleosa. The sequence continues at coordinate 133,280,326 of CM045760.1, read as the reverse complement.
TTTTTTTTTTTTTCCTTTCTTTCCTCTTGGTTTTCTTACAGAAGGAAGAAGAAGAAGAAGAAGAAGAAGAAGAAGGAGGAGGGAGGAGGAGAAGGAGGGAAGGGAGGAGGAGGAGGAGGAGGAAGAGGAGGAGGGAGGGGCCAAAACCTGGCCGGAGGAGGGAGGAGGACGGCTTTGGAGGAGGCGAGGAGGAAGGCGAGGACGACGGCGGGGCCAGGGGCTGCGTCAGGGCGACCCACCCACGGGCAGACGACCCACGGCGAGGAGGAGGAAGGCGAGGACGGCGGCAGACGATCGTCTTCTCTCTCTCTCCCCCTCTGCTTCTCTCTCTCCCTCTCCCTCTCCCTCTCTTTTCTCCTCCTCTCTCTCTTTTTCTTCTTTTCGAGCCAATCGAGCCTGGTAGCATTCGAGCTACCAGGCATTTTCGATAATAATATTACAATGACACTGTTTACTGTGAATAATCAATCTCCTTTTGGATATTTCCTTTAAAATTGTGTGAGCTCATTCACATTTTCGGTAAAGCATGTTAATGCAAATATTAATCATATTCAATTATGTTAATTGGACAAAAATAGTCCCATAAAAAATGATTTTTCTAAAACTTAAAAATGACTGCATAAACAGAAACATGGTAAATCTCCTCCAAAGCAACATTGAGAATCCAAAAGTTGGATTAAGTTCTATTAATTTAAAGGAGCCACTAAATCACTTGCTCTAACATTCTCAAACATGGATTTTTTTTTTTCTCCTCCCTATTCCACCTTGAATAAGGCAAGGATCAAGTTACAGTCAAGTCCTACAAAACAAAAAAAGTCTTCATCTATATTCCACTGGCAAACTGAAACCGGACATAACTATTTTATCAGCAAACATCTTGCCAGTTTTGGGCATGACATGCCAGTGCAAAGTCAAGTTGAATTCTTTTCCCTGGAGATTGCTTCCCTGCACAAGGAAAAAAGAGGATATAAAGCCCAACCAACCACAGGGCACAAGGGGGAAAAACAAGGGGTCAAATATTCATCGGCAACGGGGAGAATTCATCACCAAAGAAGCTTACCTGATCAGTGAAACGATACTTGTTTGTTGTATGAATCCAGAATTTTGCATGCTCTTTGGAAGGTATAATACCATCCCACAGGGACACCTGCCATAAGACAATACTTTAGATCAATCAGAAAGTTCATATGCATCTGGAATCTGAGAAATAAAGCAGAGTTATCATTACATGCCTCTCAATGTTTAACATATATACATTTAAGGGGTAGTAATTGATCCTCTAAGTTGACATTATATTAGAGGTTTAATAAAAAATGGAAAAAGAATTGGAAAAAAGTAAGAACATCGGATCCCCTCACAGCATGGTAAAAGTAAAACAACAAAAATCGGACATGACCGACTAGCAACCCAGCTAGCAGTTCAGTTTGGATACTGCAATAACCATCACTCAACGTGTCAACTTTATGTGTCAAAAAGTCAGCCCACCAGGCAATTTACTTTCAGTGCAGAAGTATATCTTGGATAGACTGATGAGCAGTGTACAAGTCAGGTGGATTTCACCTTTTTCAAGGTGAAGTTTGATCATAGCTTCATCAGTTCATCATAATAAATACATGTAACTGAACAATGGTTCTTTCCGGGTCCTAAAACTTGACAAAACAGCAAACTGACACTCAAAATGACTTCAGATTTAACACAATTCATTTTTCGAAGACTTAAAACAGTTTCACAATCTACTATTATTATTATTATTATTATTTTGATAATTATTTCAAAATCTACAAATTCAGCAGGCAACAGTTTTTAATATTCTTCAACATATGTAACAATTTTCCATTACATTTCACCAGCTCCTCACAGGCAAAACAACTCTATGAAGAACAAACATGCAGAAATCAACAATGCCTTGTAACAAACTACTTGGGGCAATCATACAATAGCAAGTTTACAAAACGACATGGGAACCAAAAACACATGGGCATGTTTGGTTTGTCTCTCAAAACATGTTTTTGGAGAAAAAATTCTAAGAACATGTTTGGTTGAAATTTTTTTTAAAAAATTTCCAACATCACTTTTCTCTCTACTACACATCTCAATCAATCACTTTTTCTCTCCTCCAGCATTCTCAATCACTTTTTCTCACACCCAAACACACATTAATGTGTACTATTTGAACGTTGTTTTTTTTTTACCCATCTATTCAACTACAAAAAAAATATCAAATCATCCCAAACTCTATAACTATTTTCAAAATATACAACCAAACAAATTTTCAAATTTTCTAAACTCTCTCCAAAAAATTATTTTTGAAATAATATCTCAAAACAAGGCCATTATATATCTTGAGTTGAGAGTCAGATCTATGTATTTCAGACAATGATTTTCTTTTCCTTGGATCCATGATTTTATTTTTTTGATTCAGTAAAGGGTCAGTTTTTTTAGAATGGAGACAGAAAAAGGTCAGTTTAACCTGTAATTTTTCAATGACATTGGTAATAAGTTCTAACAAGGACATGGGTAGATGTGCATATCCGCTTCCCCCAAAATTTTGGGACATAGCAATATATTCACAAATTAACGAGTCACACTTTAATAAGGCCAGTGGTAGTTGTGCATAGCTGCTTCTCCCAAAACAGACCCATAAATTCATAAATAGCCTAAACAGAATGGTTTTTGAGGCCTCACAATTCTACTACTACTTCCTAGCAAAAACATTAGATCATGTGTTGCATTGCATAAACATTCCCGGAGTTCAAAAAGATACACATTATGCATATGCCTCTTTGAAACATAATCCAATTTTGATAGTTCTTAAAATCCCTACCCAAAATCTTATCCTTCTGGTTGTACCATTTTTAATTAATAATTCATCATTTGGTTAAATAACAAAAGCCTTCTTCACTTCAGAAAAATTCCCAATGATTTTTCCAATTTCAGATCTTGCCTAATGACTATAACAAGAGGCAAGTGGAGATAATCAAATGCTGTGTGTACTCCTCACATGGTATCTTACCTCGTCTTCATGCCATTATTTCATGTTTCTTGTCAATTACCTCTCCTCATAAAAAAACTCAGCTTCCACAATGATCATTGTTGTCAGAGTGCAAATCAAATCGTGAATCATTTTGCTAAAATAGTGAATCGTTACATTCACTTTATTTAACATAATCTGGAATTTTATATATGTATATATATAACCAAAAAAAAAATACAGTGTTTAAAATGAAACAAATATTAAAATAACTAAATTGTATATAGATACATATAAAACCATGTATATCAATATAATTAATTGATTTTTTTTTTCTTTCTAATTTTGCAAAAATGATGATGTTTCATGAATTATGCAAACAAAACTGAATCGCAATGAATCGTAAGATTCAACAACACAAACTGAATCATTTTGGTTGAAACTCGTATCAAATCGCATGAATCAAATTGTGAATCATAAGATTCTAACAACCATGACAATGACATTATGAAATTTGAAATGAATCCCAAAGCTGAAGTACATAATATCACTGCCAATTTGAGATGAACTCATGATAAAATGGTGATTACCTGATTCAGGGAATTTTTTGGAGTTTCATACTCAGCAGCTAAAAATACAAAAACCTGTAAATAGAAAATGAGATGCAAATGAAATTCTAAACAAGATTCAAGGTACTATAAGCTACCAAAGGATGACAAGCTGGTATGAACCTACTATATTATGTCGTGCTGAAATTTGCACCAATGTGTCAGCTCAGCATCTCTCAATAGATTACATTAATTTTTTTTTTTAATAAATAATCTGTATCTTTTTTCTTTTTCTTTTTTTATTCTTTCCCTTTTAAATTCCCAAGAAGGTTAACCTAAAGTGTAAAAGAGAACCAAATATTATAAGAATCCACTGCGCTTAGGATTATTTTAGCATATTCAGATATTCTTTCCTCATGGTTTTATTGGTTTATTGGTTTTAGTTATTGCCTAATGGTTTAGAATAGTGTCAACATCATCACTTTGCAATGAAAATTGAGAATCCTCGTAGATTCACACAATTTAGTGTCTACAGTTAATCAAATTTAAAAGGCTATTAAAGAGTTGACCATCTCTGAAATGCTGTACGCTTTGGGGTTGTACCCTCACAAATGTTGTGCTTTGGAGTAGTACCATCAATTAAGCATCTAGTGCTTCAATGTATGTGCTTTTATGTGCACATAAACCTAAGAAAAGCCATTAAAAAGGGTTCTTTCATATACATGTAATGAGTAGGACAAGCTGCCACTTGTTTCCCTTCCTCTTCCTTCCCCTTCCCTTTCTATGTCCTACCTTTTACATTCCTCTCTTTCCTCACTTCTGTCCTCGTTGAGGACCCCACCCACAAGTCCACCACCACCACTCCCCCAAACCCTACCAAACAAAGGCAACAGACTAATAAAATCATCCTTTAAATTGCTAATCTACTAACAATGGCAACAGACTAATAAAATCAGCACCAAACTAGAAGAAGATAATGATTTGTAAAGTACTGAACCTGCTTTGTATTCCATGTAAACAATGACTGTAAGTTTGCTGATATATTCATCGTCATGCTGACCTACAGAAATAAAGGGCAAAACGGTTCAAATCAAACAAACAGCTAAAATATACATAGAGCCTCTTTTTTCACTTATTCAATATAAAAATACCAGTATGAGGGTCAGAAAGTGATACAATGGGATATGATCAACAGAACACAAATCAAATAGATAAGCATGAGAAATAAAAACCAACTCGATGCTTACATTATTCATTAAGTCCTCTAGGTTTTTGGTTTCTTTTCTTTGATAGGAGTTTTGTGGAGTTTGTGTCTGTGTGCAAGGTTAAGGGAGTCAAGCGACTAGCAACCAGGATGCAAGCAGAATCATCCCAATTTGTTAATGGGGAACCACTGGGTCACGGTGCTCAAGTATCAATCAAAACCACCTTAGCATGGTGCTTGACACTAGCCAAAAAATAAAAAAAGCATGGTGCTTGACATGATTGACTTGTTACAAACTTAAAACACAAATCAACATTTAAATGTCAAAGTCGACAAGGTGCTAAGAAATTGTCCAAAATATGGTGTTCTAGGTATAAACTTCGTTACTTCTTAGAATCAGTCATTAATTGCTTAGCTAGTTTATTCTCTACTACACCATGAAGCTCACAGATCATTATCTTGATTTTGGTCATGTTAATTAAAAATGTTTAGTCCACTTAACAAAATGCAAGGTTTTGTGGTTAGCTTGACCAAATAAAACAACTATCTAAACTATTCAGAAATTAAATATACTTGAAATTTAATTTCATAAATCCTTTAACAAAGGAAAGAATCATAATCATGAGTTGATTGTCAGGCTCTAGTGAGCCGGTTCACTCGATACACTGATTGAGAGTTCAAAAAATATAAAACCAAATAAAATAATTACTGTGTCAGATAAGTTGCTATCAGTATCATATGCAATTTCCGTCACGGCAATACATATTACCAATACCAATTTTCCTTTTTCTCAAAAAGAAAAATGTGTGATATCAATATGTATCAGACAATAAATGATGTTATAGATTGTAACCAACATTAAATGACAAAGAAAACCTAATATTCCAAATTAACTATCCAGTAAAATTTTTTGCCTGGTAATGATAAGTAAATTTGGTCTGTAGTATCTGAAATGACACCAAAGTCCAAAAAAGGGAGACCGCTTAGTGACTTGGACAAACAAAAGTTTGTAAGGGTACTGATTTTAATACATGATTGGGAAAGAATTCTATTACCAACACCAGCCAGGAAAAGCAGACTTCTTCCACCTCACCAGCTTTGGAATAATTCTTCGCTCGTATTTATGGTCTTGATGAAGTAATGGCAGGTAAATTAGTGACACTTGGAGACGGTACAATAAGCAAACTTTGGTACCTTCCTTCCAAGATAAGTAAGAGAATCCCCAATAGCAGCAGTGTAACAACTGTCCATGTTAACGATACTGAGGGAAACCTGTCTCCTAGTTACCATTGCATATAAAGCTTCACAGCAATCTAACCGAGCAGAACAACTTTTTGGAAAGACCTCAGAAACAATTTAAAGTTTCGAATTTTATCAAACTAGTAACCTTTTAACTGAAAACCAGTTCCTAATTGATTCAATATTTGCATTTTTTGTTGGATTGGAAGATAAACCTCAACAATTGGGAGAAAAATTAATAAAAATACAGACGGTTGAAAAGAATTGAAAACTCTTTTTGGCTCTCCTATTCCTCATATAGCCAGAAGTTGAAACTGCACGAGTCAGAATTTGAACCAATGTACTCAAGATTTTGATTTTATGCCAAAAAAATCTTATTTAAAGCCAAATATTTCCATTAGTTATACCTTCTTATTTGGTTTAGCATTACTTAGCTCCACTCTAAAGATAAATTTTTATTGATGGTATTGCATTTTCCAAGGTTTTGGAGAGTCATTTGACAATGTGTGATTCATGCTTCAATGTAGTTCCTTTAAGGGAAAGGAGACAAACAATTCCTTAAATAAATATCAGCCAACAAGGAGAAAATAATCACAACAATCTTTCGGTAGGCATCCATATCCACAGAATTTCACAGCTCCCTTTGGTTCTCAGTGATAGTAATTGAATCTCATCACCAGCAACAACCACTATTCGACACCCCCTTATGAGAACTCCATGAAGTTTCTTGCCTTTGAGTCTGGAGCATGAGAGGTTTTTTTACAAGCGGGTGCAATTACTTTTGTTGCAATATGATAAGAATGGAAAAGCGCACACCCATTTAACTATAGCCATGTTGTAATTAGATGGAGAAGAGAAGGGTACTAGAATGCACAAGAATATATCTAAATTTAATTGTCCTCTTGGAATGCTTCATTGGCTAACCCTTTGTGGATTTGCTTTCTAAGAGGGCCTCAAACGCCCGAGATTTAGCAGTGCCAATTAATGCTATAATATAACAGCTTCTTCTTCTTCTTTTCCCTCCTCAAGGACTTTAAAGTTCATTTCTTGTTATTCCTTGTTTAATTTTTTCCAACTTTGAACAATCTCTTCATATTTTTCTGTATAGTTTTCCTAATTAATTACAAGTCCTGATTTTTACAGACAGACAACAATTATGTGGTCCATCATGCTCATACAGATATACATATATGACTCACAAACTTGTGAAAGTAGTAAAGAACAAGAAGATAAATAAATTACCCAAGTATCAAAACATCTTATTTGTATTAATTGGAAAGGAAGGATAATAACCCAACCAAATTCAAGGCTGATTTTTAATTGAGGGGAAATCCATGCTGTTGCTTCTACATAAAGGTTAGTTAGGTACTTATTTTCAATCTCCAAGTTTTTGTTTGCTTGAAATGTTGACTCAAAATTAAAGAGTACTAATTTTCCAATTTATCAAATAGGGGGCCACTGGATTCGACCTATCAACTTTAAAATTGTGGGTTCGAACTTGAAGACAACTACTTTGCGCAAATAATGCCAAAATGTTAGATCTATCTCCAATCTACCCCTCTTAGACAAACCCCCCCCCCCCCCCCCCCCACCAAAAAAAAAAAAAAAATCTAATGGGAACTAAACTGGGTGTACTTGTTATATTTTCATTTTGTCTAATTGCTTGTCAATTGTTGGAGTACAAAATTTTCACTATAAAATTGAGTTTTATCTCGAACTATTTGATACTCATGCTAAAGAAAAGACTTAGCCAATTCTTACACCAGCCCCTTACAACATTCATTAGATTAAGATATAAACCCATCAAATCAATTAGCAAGCCATTAATCACCCATGATCTCCAAACCCCCAGAACACTATTCTTGCACTGTCTAACAGCGTTTTTTATATAGGCTTCAATGTTTCAAGTGAAATACTTCCCCAAGCCTTATAGGCCTTTGTGGGGGCCAGAAAAATATAGGTACAAGCTTATTCGGCCTAACCCACACAAAGCCCACAATGGGTCCAGCCCAAATAAATATCACACCCCCCTCCTCTATATAAAGGGGAGGCATCCCAAATGAAAGGTATGTTCTCATCTCTCTACACACAACACACACCCCTTCAAATGCATATACTATCTCTTCCTTAATACAGGGACTGACTTCATCATCGGAGAGTCCCCGGCCGGTAACCCCGGTTGGGTGGCACCGACTATGTTCATCATTGCAGATCTACAGGGGTGAAGCTTTTCTCTTCGTTGGATCTCCACAACATCCATGTGAGGAAATATTTCATGGCCTCACAATTGGCGCCGTCTGTGGGAACGATTGAAAGAGATCAACGAAGAACACAACAAATATACTGCTGTAAGTAAACAACATCTTGCCGCTTTGAGGTCAACAAGACTTTCTACAAAAGCAAAACCAATCCCAAGTAATTCGGCCCACAACTGGGTTTTTCGCTTCTTTCATTCTGATTATGTTTTTTGCTAAAGTTCAGGTATACATATATATATATATACACGTCTATGTATGTATCTATTTATGCTCACAGATTTGATCAAAGCATCGTTGAGTATTAATATTGCTTAGAAAGGTTGTCAAAACAAGATGAGGTTAGTAGCTGTTTTTCTCTCTCTAAAAATGGGTTTCACACCTTTATTGGTACGAACATCTTTTCGGCAAGTCAACACATCTGCTCGGCTAAATTAATACACGTGTCTATCTATTTATTTATTTATTCTTTATTCCACAAAACATATCTTGAAGGTGATTCTTCATATATATGCACATGTACACAAGTTGGGTTCACTTTTTCTCTAATGGCTTCTGTTGATGCCAACCCAAATCTCGGCAAAACCAAAGATCAAAGGTCGCATGCATAACACAGTCTTGCCGACCACATTCTTAGCAAAGCCAAATTCAAAGAGATGTCAACCAAGTGATTAGGCAACATTGCTTATCAAATTCCGCAAATTCGGCATATTATCTCTTCTTCGGCAACTTATTCGGCTAACATTTATTACTCGGCAATCTACCGCTGAAGTCGGCAATCCGACAAGGCTATTCGGTAGCTCTTCCTCCCTTCTCGGCAACCGACTAAACGGTACTACCCAAGTTTACAAATCGGCATTGTCATTATTCATTACTCACATATTTCATGCTGTGCAATTATTCTATTGTTAAAGGAATTAGGACAATGTAATCTGAATCATGTAACTAGAATGACATTGATGATATTCTGGTCTGTCATTATTCCTTTGCATGTGCTTTAAATCTTTCCAACCATAGATGGAGCTGTTGTTCTGGGGCAAGGCCTCATGTTCCTTAATTACATCAAACACCCAAGGTAGTTGGTTCACAGTGCGAGTATAACACTAAAGAATTCCACTAATGGTAGCTGTTGGTTCGATAGATTTCTTTCCTTGATAATTTCAATGTATCGTGCTAACTGTCAATAAAAATCAGTGGTTGTTCTCATGTTGACCTGCAAAATGGTAATTATGCAGATACATGTTCTTGTATTTAATTTAGATTCATTGATTTTGCTCATGTTTCTACACCTATTCCAGTTAATTTAAATAGTTAGGATTTGGAAAATCTTCTTCGAAAGTACTTGACATGGATGATATGAGTATTTTATTTGACAAAATTGTAGTTGGGTTTACATCATTGCTCGGCCAAATAATTCGGTGGTGTCACCAGAGTGCCGAAGTCGCTACCACCTTGAATCTCGATATAATTCTCGAGACTTTCCACAAAAGGTTAGTACACTTTCCACAAAAGCAAAATCAATTCCAGTAATACTGACCTCTACCGGGTCTCTTTAATTCGCTTCAACTTGATTTTTGTATCTATAGTATTCTTGATCAATTTTGTAGTGGGTTGTTGTTGGAATATCATTAGCAAAACCAAACAAAGTATTCTTGATCAATTGTTACAGCTTTTTTATACATTTAGATGCAATCCTCCTGAATTTACTTGAGCATTTCTAACTTTCTCTCTCTAAAGGTGGGTTTCCCATTTTCATTTATGGAAGTTTCTTTTCGGCATCATGCAAATGGTTGCTCGGCCGAACGCACTTCTAGAATTGTTTATTTATTTCTTCCGAGGTGTTTGTTTAAAATTGATTCTTGCTAATACACATGTTATTGAATTAAGGAATTATGTTTTGTGGCTCCCCAATTAAGAACACAAATGGCTCACGTCTTTCCTTAATAAATTTTTGTATCTATGTTGTTTCGGCAACCATACCCACTGTTGGAATTATTCGGCTTCTACATTGATTATCGGCTTCGGAATATTATTCGGCTTCTACATTGTTTATTGGCCTCGAAAATATTATTTGGCTTCGGCAATTTATTAGGCAAAAATTACGCTATAACATTTCTTAGTCGGCACATACGGAACCCATTGAAATGCCTTTAGTTGGATTTACTTTTGCAATTTTATTCTCTATCTAAAACTGGGTTTCACTCTTATTTTTGCTAGCTTCTTTTCGGCATTATACACAGAGTTGCTCAGCCGAATCCACTTCTAGCGTTATTTATTTATTCCCTCACATGATTTTATTGCTTCTTGAAGATATACATATTATGTGCTCACAATTAACATGAATTAAGGAATTATGTTTTGTGGCTCCACAACTAAAAAACCAAATCGCTCATGTCTTTCATTCGCAATAATTTAAGCTTTATATATTTCTATGATGTCTCGGAAATCATACCAGCTGTTAGCATGATTAGAAAATTACCGACGCCATGCCGAGCATCACCCCAATTCTTCGTGTTATCGGCAAGACAAAAAGAAGTTGCCGATCGGCACATCAAAATCCAAAACGAGTTGCCGACAAGCGTTTGTATTATCTCCAGGGAATTAATCTTTATCAGCTAAACTTCCTATGGGGCACTCCGGTGGATACAACCAATTCGGCAGCCATGTATATACATCTATATGTAGATATATTTCTCCACGCTTTTCATTCTATTTCTCTGATATAATTTCATGATCATTAACAATTTCGCATGAATAGTTTCCTCGGCAATGAAGTTCCATTTATGTTCCACTTACCTTCCACCCGTCTCGGCAACAAAAAGCTTGCTTGGCAACATATAACATGCCTTCACCTCATCGTGATATCAAATTCCATGGTCTAATGGAACTCGGCCAACTGAAAATGATTACACTACAATTCCGCCGCCGAGAAAATATTTCACACTTAGCATGGCCACCTACCAACTCAAACTTGCCAACTAGTTCTGATCAGCGCCGAGACTACATAACATAAGTGCCTATTTCAACTACATGGTGGCTAAACTCGACACCACCACCAAGCTCCCTGTTGCTCATCCACCTCCCTCGGCAGTAACGGAAGTGTTCAATTTGCCTTTGGTAGTTGTTCGGCATAGCATTTTGCATAACAACTCAACTTCGGGATGATTATTCCTCACCATTATTCGACATTATGCATACACATTATTCGCAATGCTTTATTTGAGCGCCATATTATCAACTTGGCTCAAAATATTATTTGGCGTCGCAATTTATTCGCAACAATTCCTCCACAACGTTTCTTATTCGGCAACAATATTCGCAAATGTTGTAACTTATTCGCAAGTCTTCCAAAACATTACAGCGACATCACTTAGTCGGCAAGATTGCTCAATCACATTTCTTATTCTAAACAAAGTTCATCGGCATTATGAACGCCAGATACATATGAACAACTCTTGCCGCACGGTTTTCTTCCGCATCAAATATTCAAGAATCTTATACTTATTCTAAGACTAATATCTCGGCACAAAATTAGCATTTAAACTGTCAAATCCACATCCGAACATCACAGATTCGTGTCGACTCAAAGATGCCAAATCCACCAACCCGAGGAGCCAAGAAGCAACCCAAGTCCGCGAAAGTTGTGAACGGGTCACACATGCCGAAAACCGAATTTCAAAAAGTCAAACTCAAGTTTTGACCATACCAATTTGAAGTACTCATTAAGACGAGTCCAACGCAACAAACCGCGTCAAAATCGAGCTAAAATGAAGCCGCACGGGCGATCAAAGTTTGCCCGCATTGATTAATTTTTCGTGAACGTCGAACAAGCGCACTATGCGCAGAGACGTTATCCTGCTTTATGTGCACAATTCTCAACCGATCCGAGTCAACTCTATTTTGGCTACAATTACGCTTATCGAGTCCGATCACGATCCAATAATCCTTTCGACTCTTTGACATATTCCGTCCATCCATACGTAATATGCAATTTCAGTTGCAAAAATATATCTATATATAGATCAAGTAAATCAATAAATAAAAATAAATTGCGGGTTTGATTCCGATCTCACCAAGCACCCTACTTTTCTCGGCTTTATTCTCGATTTCACAAAGACCGAACAGAAGCACGAAATCCGCTTTCAAATCATTATCGGCCTACTCGCAACTTTGGCCCAAGTCCATTTTATTCCTTCCGAATATCAAATCTTATTCAAAAGCAATGGGGCAAATATCGTTGGACAAGTGGACAAGAAGTTTAACTCCACTAAATTGCCAACCACCGCCGACCAAGTTCTTAGCAAACCTAACCGAAGGAATATCGACACGCCGCCAACCAAACGATTGGCACAATCGCGACCAAGTGTAAACGGACACCGCAAGATTATTCGACCATTATTAAATTCAACATTATGCATGATCATTATTAAGATCAACTCTATTCGCTAAGCAACATTATTTGTCAAACTTTATGCATCGTCAAACTTTATGCAGAACATTGGCCAGATTCGCAATTCTATTCACTTAACAACATTATTTGGCAAAACATTTGCCCGGAACATTAGTCAAATTTTTCGCTTTCCAATTGGGGCACATCACGATCATCATCTCTAAGACCTTTGATATGCATGAATACTCGCCAACTTGGTACAAACATTACAAGGACGATTACTCGAGTTACAAACTTCCGCTCCTTTTCACACAGCTTCAAGCAGGCGCCCGTTCTGAGTCAATACATTACACACTTGGCAGACAGCAGTTTGCATATTTTTGCGTGCCGTCATTTTATCAAAGCCGAACCTTTCCTGCAACATAGGGCAATGGGAATCTACATTCCTTCCGACTAACTCTCGGATTCGAAAGCAATGGGGCAAGTCTACTTTGGACTAACGCAAACCGAGCAACTCGGCAATTAAATAGTTGGCCCAATATCTACTTGGCAATTCCATACAAAGCGGAACAATATTATTGGTGATTAACACGCCCACCTTATTCGACGGATACATTATTCAAAGTCCTTGCCACTTTGGCACTTAGTTGCCACTTAAAATCGACAAAGTCTCCGAGTATAGCGCAATCTTCGTGACTTTTCGGCATAGAGCACCGTTAGCAAGGCTTACACCCTTACCCGGGGTAATAATACCGTGGTCCAATTTTTGTGATGTATATACCTTATTTAGCCTATCTTATTTGGTTCAGGTAATCATTTCCGTGTTCGGCCTATAGAAATATTTCTAGCTCGACGTGAAAGTCCATATTTGAAAGCAATCTTTGCACTTGACAAAATACAACACCCATGCCTGGGGGATATAATACCGTGGCCTACACCCATGCCCAAGGGTTAGAATACTGTGGCCTACACCCATGCCCAAGGGTTAGAATACTGTGGCCTACACCCATGCCCAAGGGTTAGAATACTGCGGCCTACACCCATGCCCAGGGGTTAAAATACCGTGGCCTATCGTTATGATTTATTTGTATTATTTTCTGGGTTTTAGCTCAACCCCCCACATCTTATGATCAACATACATACATTCAAGACATACATACATTTACACATACATTCAAGCATACATGCAGTCATTCATCCATACATTTTATTCATTTATCAAATGTATTCTTTGTCAAAAGACCTAACATCTATTTGTACAGCATAACTCGGCAATAAAAACCCTCATTCCTTCTACGAAAGACAATGAAAGTTTTGGGGCAATTGTGGGGGCCAGAAAAATATAGGTACAAGCTTATTCGGCCTAACCCACACAAAGCCCACAATGGGTCCAGCCCAAATAAATATCACACCCCCCTCCTCTATATAAAGGGGAGGCATCCCAAATGAAAGGTATGTTCCCATCTCTCTACACACAACACACACCCCTTCAAATGCATATACTATTTCTTCCTTAATACAGGGACTGACTTCATCATCGGAGAGTCCCCGGCCGGTAACCCCGGTTGGGTGGCACCGACTATGTTCATCATTGCAGATCTACAGGGGTGAAGCTTTTCTCTTCGTTGGATCTCCACAACATCCATGTGAGGAAATATTTCATGGCCTCACAGCCTTCAATCAGGGGATTCCACCCTCACATGTCAGGCTTCACAACAAAATAAGCAGCCAATCAAGCAGCACATAATTCCTAGAAAGCATTGATCACATTAATTATAAAGCGCCCTACAACTGACCAAATATACAATTCATGGGGACACAAAGAAATAGATCGAATTGAGCACTGGTGTGTCACCCTTCCAAGGGAGGAGAAAAAATGACAATATATAGTAACAAATATAACAATCGAGTAAAATCCTATCATTCTGAGATTTACTGGAGCATACAAGGAAGCAACAACCCAGTTTGGTCACATCTCCAAGAAATGAAAAAAAAGAAAGAAAAGAACTGATGATTAAAACATAAAGGGAAACACCATACGCACCTTGTTATATGTAGTAAATATTATATATTTTTCTAGTAGAAATTACGACAATTAGTGGTTGAGAAATAAAGTTACGCAATTTCGTGGTATTGTTAACACATTTTGTGGTTAGAAAATGTTTGGACAAAACAAATGTAACATTATGAAAAAAATGCAAAACTTTCATTTCTCAAGCACAAATTGTCATAACTCCTACAAGAAGAAAATATACCATTTACCACAAAAATATGTAAGACACATCACAAAAACACGTAAAATATAATCAATTAACCCTAAATTGACACTATTGCAACCAAATCTACTTTAAAAACTAAAATACACAGAATGATATATTACAAAGAAGTAGAACAATTACATGATAACCCCAAACTAAATCAATCTCTAGCCATCACAAAACCCTAGACGTACAGCATTTGAGCAAGCAATCAAGTTAAGGCAAGCATTCGTTACACAAAAATTTGTAGGAATTGAAATACCTCGTCGTTTCCTTGAGTAGACTTCTGGAACCAATTGATGTTCAAGACCTAAAATCAAAAAACACAAAAGAATGAATCAATCAATCAAGGAGAGATGTGGAAATGATCGAACAAATAGGGGATCTAGAGAGAGAGAGAGAGAGAGAGAGAGAGAGAGAGAGAGAGAGAGGACCTTGACATGGGAGGAGGGAGAGGGAGAGTTGAGATTGTCGGAGAGAGAAGACATGGCGCAGATCAAAGCGAGCAATGTCACGGCGAACGTTAGCAAGGCGTTGGCTCTGTATCCGAACGAATGCATTTTTGCTCCTCTTCTTCTTTTCTTCTTCAACTTTGTTTGAGTTCGTGAGTAGAATTTTAACAACACATTACAATACCAAGAGATTTATATAGTAGGAAATTACGAATCAAGTAAAGCCGTATCGTATTTATATATCGTAGACTGCTACGACTGGAAATGGAATAGCACTCGAGAGAACTGCTTCCGCTATTGCTGGTGTTTGGGACGATGTTATTTTCATAGATTATTTTAAATTTTAGTTATTTTAGTATGTTAAAATAGTTAGTATGTGAAGATTGTTAAATTTTTTTATAGTTGAATATAATATTTGTGGAGAAAAAAAGTAAAATAATTATAGGCTTAATCTGATATTTTATGTTTGTTGATTTTTTGGTTTTCGAAGGATATTTTTGTAAATGCGAGCGTGCCAGTAAGGATCAATCAATCCTTACAGAAATTATAATTGTCAACCAATTATCAGACGATTGTGTTTTAGTTCTTTCAGGCCTCATTGGAAAGAGGCTAATTTAGTAACTTTTTGGCTATTTGGCTAAAAAGGTAGGTAAAAAAAA
Organism: Camellia lanceoleosa; assembly: GCA_025200525.1. NCBI lineage: Eukaryota > Viridiplantae > Streptophyta > Magnoliopsida > Ericales > Theaceae > Camellia > Camellia lanceoleosa. Next base: position 133,264,350 of record CM045760.1, on the reverse strand, counting down.
CTTGTATGTTTGGGAAGACTTTTTGGCTAATTACGAAAAGATGTGCAAAAAGTAGATAGAAAAGAGAATCTTTGACTTTTTGGTATGAGTTGTTGACTTTTTGGCTAATTTAGTAACTTTTTGACTAATTGGTTAAAAAGGTAAGTCCCCAAACGGGGCCAGTCTCAATGAAGAGGACTTTTACTGGTGGCTTGACTTAAGAGAATTTAAGCAAAATAACAGTGAAATGACGAACAACTGAAGTATTTCATTAAAATGAAAACTTACAATGATCCAAACTTAGACTCGTTGAGGTTTACAGTGACGATCCACTTGAAACTACTCTTATGAACGAAGTACAGTGCAGGAATTTAAAGTGCAAGAATGTAAAGAACAGGTATTTAAAGTGCAGGAAATGTAAAGACTGAAAATGTAAAAACTGGAAAAGAAAATATGAAGTAAACGACTGGTTTGTTGGATCTGAGTCTGGAGTTTTTTCTGGGGGCTTCCCTGCTATTTATACTTGTCAAAGATGACCTTCGAACTGCACTTCAAACCGTCGAACTGCTCCTCCATGATCGCTGATCATGTTGACTTATAAGTAGTTTCACTACACCATCATTTGCAGTTAGGCTTCCCTCCTATATTTGAATTTGAATATGAGTAACCGTTGAAGCCACGTCACCTTGCATCTCTTTACTGATCCAATGCTACTCAGATCACGTGAGAACCAATATTAATTGCCACGTGTACGATCAGGATCAAAGACTTGACTAGTCTTCCTATATTCCCCTTATTTTGCCACGTGTCGAATTGTGATTGGCTTTTACAAAATATGTAGCCAACATTACCCCCCGCACTAATATACCCAATACTTGGTGATATTAGTGGATCAAAGCTTTTTTCCCGCGTTTTTTAGAACGTACATGGGGTCTAAATTCTGGAAATGCAACCGTCATCCATTGATGATTCATTGCATTAATTCACTTTCAATCTGTTGAACACCCCAATACCTTAGCACTCACACAGACTGATACTTCTTTTATGACCGAATCAACTTTCCCCTCCATTGATCGAGCATACGAAGAGTCATATGGTGATGCTTTTTCTCATCGAAAGAATTTTCATGCATTTATTAGCCACCTTTATCCACCTTTCCATATTCAAGTCATGGATGCCTTTGCAAATCATCGACCTTTGGACTACGAACACATCGCCCTTAATCTTTCGACTCAGAAACTTACCCATATAGATACAAGAATTTCTTCCTCTGACGCACTCTTGTGCTTCGAACAAACTACTCCCAAATCCTTGATTCAGAAAGTTGCAAATATGGACCTGGGAAACTCTTCTTCACAAACTTCTACATGGGACAAAGCTGCAACTTCTTCATCTTCTGGGGTTTCTGACTGGACAAGCTGGCCAACCCCTGAGACCTGTGATTTGAGGGAACGAATCAACCATCATTTTGTTGAGTTCACTGACCCTTTAGAGTTTTCTTCCTACGCTCGAAGTTCAGTGGTCTACCCCTACGTGCCCATTGACCATCGACGTAGTTTGGAGGAGAATCTGCTTGTGGCATGGTATACCTCTTCCATGCCTATAACGACAGTGCTTGTTGCCCGACGCCCAGAAGAGGCACAAGGGTACAACCCATCATTCTTAGCCCAGAAGGTGAAGATTTGTTCTTCCGATTGGCTTGATTATATTAATGCCTTTGTTCCTTCTACTCCCGTGCCATCTCCCATAATAGAAGCATCCACACCTTCTTCTCCATCTTCTGAAGCAGAAGCATCTACACCTTCTCCTCTACCAACTCTCTGCTGGACAGAGAAATTGAGACTTGCCCTCTCCATGAATGAAGTCTTTCCACCTTACAAACCTCCACAATCCCCTACTCCAGCTAAACGGAAACAAGCTCAACTTCTGCTTGCAGCTTTCTCTCATTTGCCCTTCAATGTTCTTGAGGACGCAGTCCCTCTCAAGAACTTTCAATGGGCTTGTGATATTCTGACTAGGGGCCATGTCCTTAATCCCCTTGCCCAAGCAGAACTTCATATGTTCCTGGACCAACTTCCATTGCTCATCTATTGGCATCGAAACTCTATAGCTACTACACAATCTTTAGACCAACTTTCGTCTCTTCGAATTCATGCCCAGTATGAAGCAGAGAACTTCATTGAAGAATTCGATGATTTTAAGAATAAAGATTTTGCATATTGGGGTGATTTGGTCATAGACGAATTGGAACAAAGATTGAGAGAGGAAGCTTTTGAAATAAAGGCTGAAGAGCTCTACTACGAAATGAGAGCACATCAACTCATGCAACCAACATTAGAAGAAATAGAAGACATAATAAAGAAGGAACAAAAATTCATTGATCATTGTTGGACTAAATTTTATGATCTTGTTATTTATTCCATTCCTTATTTTTATGAGCTTGAGTTTATACCCAGATAGGGTTATTCGATGTAATTGCCTTGGCTTGAATACAAATAAAAGTCTTCTGCATTTGGGTATTGTTTGACCATGTTTCCTTTTGTCTTCAAAAGCCAATTTAGAGTTTCGAACTAAACAAACTCATTTTTCGAAACTGGATACAATTGTTAAAACACTAAAATCAACGTGAATTCTTCCAACTTTTGGAATAGAATTGACAATTCTGCTGATTTTTCATTTAGAATTAATGCTTCGAATTTAACAATCTTATCCTTCGAATATAAATCCAATTAATTCCAATAAGGACGCTGAGATTAATTGTCCAATTTATGGACTATGGTTACCAACTCTTGTTGATTTTTGTTTGGAATTGGTGCTTCGAATTTTAACAATCTTTCCCCTCAAAGCCTGCTTTAACCATAACCAAAATATAGTCGTGGTCAATACTGACTAGTGTTGCAACAGTCTACTTACAACAATATGGAAATTGCCCTTGGGGTACACTGTTTTAGCCGAACAAACAATTCTCTGTGTATATACAAACCAACTATTGGTTTAGATGTTTCGAACAAAAATTCACATCCTTAAAATTTTGCCTCAAGGGTATTACTTTTGTTAAGAAACCTATTGTAGGTTTTTGATCTCTTCGAAGTAAGCCCATCCTTGAGTATCCTTACATGTTAAGCAGGTAGTATGCTTCAAAGCCGACTTCTGTATTTCAAAGCCGTTGTTGTTTGATTTTTTGGCGCCAAAGCCTGGTTTCGAAGCCAAATATCTTGCTTCGAAGCTGACATCATCATCCAGAATGTGCTTTTCCCTCCAAAACTATCAATATTGGAAGAAACTCCTTGTATTCGTACTTTTAGTACTTAGCGACTTACGCAATATATCTTTCAGACACAAAAGATTTAAAAATCCTTTTGTTTCGTGTTCTGAAATCACTTGCTATTTTAACGCGCAAACCCTTCTTTCTACCGATCTTCTGTTAACCCTTTCTTCCTTACTGCTTGCTACCAATGGATCCCTCATCGTTAAAAGTGCTTGCTGGCGACCGTATCAGTCCTACCATGGCTTTGAAATGATGTATTGATGAAGAAATCGCCAAGCTAACAACTGGTAAGCCAAGCACCATAGATGGACGTCTCTTTGTTCCTCGTCACAGCAGCTAACAAGAGTACGTCCTAGATCCCATCTTTCGGGAAGCTCCTGACCAACTCCCAGCTTTATATCCTCGTTTGGAGGATCACTTTCTTCTCTACGAATGAGGGCTTGACTGGAGCAATTGGAGATTGACTCGGCCTCATCGCTGCTGGCCGACATTGAGAGCTAAATGGGAGGAATGGTATGACAGGGTTGTGCCTGCGAAAGAAGATGACCTACAGGAGCTCTGCATCCTCGACGCCCTTCGTCTTTCCAGGTTCATCATTCCTGAGGATCTCTTTTTAATCCCTACTGCTCTATGTTTTTGGAATACAGCTTTTAATTTCTTCCAATTCCAGTGCGGCATGATGGCCCCTACCATTCTTGATATTTGCCATCTTTTAGGGCTTTCGCCCCATGGTTCTCCTTTTACTCCCAACTACCCGGACCTCTCTGTCAAATTTTCCCTTCCAGCCCTAAACTCTTCTTACAGCGACTTCGTAAATGCTGAAAATAAAAGGGAAGGCCCCGTGAGAGATAGAGAACTATTTTCCTTCATTTTATATTGGTTGTGCAAATTTCTCTTTTGTACCTCATCTTAGAAGATTATGCCTGAGTTTGCTCCACTTGCGAAGGCACTTGTCTTGAAAAAACATATAGCTCTTGCTCCTTATCTTTTAGGCCATGTTTATAGGGCTTGTTCCCAATTTTGTGAAAAACCTCTTGATGTCAACCAAGGAGGTCCCTTTTGGGTGCTCCAACTCTGGCTTTTTGCCTATTTCACTGATTTGCACCAAAAATGCCTAAGATTCCTTGTTCAGGACCCTAGCACCTATGGGGAAAAGTATGCTAGGATTGCTCTTTACCCTGCTTCTTTTGCTTATTACTTTGCCTTCTTTTACCAACTCCCTATTTCTCATCCTGCTTCCCTTTTTTGTCCCTTCGACGCCAATAAAGGACCTGCTTGGTTGCAAACTTTTTTGACTGATAAAGAGTGTTCCACCTCACCACACAAATATATGTGGGCTTCAATTTTGTTACTGAGGGAGCTGTTTATTGGCACTTTAAACCCTCGAGGTTATAAATGCATATCTGAGGTGTACTGCCCCTCTCAGTTTGCCAGACAATTTGGGCTCACCCAAGGGATACCTGTTCCACTTTGCAGTCCCTCAAATGTCCACCTTACAGCTAGAGACTTGAGAATATCTAAATCAAAGCTAGAGGCGGCAATACTCAAACTGCTGAAGGAATTGAATGAATTTCAATTTTTCCATTTTCTCCCATCTGGCTTAGTTTTGAAAAGATTCCAGAACTGGTGGACAGCCAATATGGAAGTGCGCTTATCTGTACACCCTCATGACTTGTTAATAAGGTTAGGAGTGCCTTCAAAGGCCAAGTCAGCGACAGTTGAGAACATTCCTCCCTCTTTTGCAGCTACCATAACTTCTCCTGCAGCCTCACCTCCTCCAGCTAGAGTTACCAGAGCTGCTTCGAAGAGGAGTAAGCATTTCTAAGTTATTTTTTCCTTCAACTCTTTTACTTGTCTCATCTATATTTACATATTTTGGTGCAGGATCTCCACAAGAAGAATCTCCCAAAAGAGCTAAAACTCTAGCTACTCTCAAGGCCAGACAACAGCAGAAAAAGAAAAGAAAACTGGTACTCACTCCTGAAGAATCTGAATCTCAAAATGAAGAGAGAGAAATTGAGCAAGAGCAAGAGACACCATTACAACGAAAAACGAGAACAAAGGTGGCTGTCCCCTCTTCTGATTTGGTCGAAGATCCTAATTCAGAGACAGTTGACAAAGCAATGGAACAGGAGCTTACTTTTGAAGAACTTGATTCCCAAATTGAAGAGAGAGAGGTTGAGAATGAGCTAATAGTATCATTGCCAAGAAAGAAGAGAAAGAAAGTGACTGTTCCTGCTGCTGACTTGATTGAAGATCCTATTCATGAAGCTGCTACCAAGGCAGTAGAACAAGAACATTCCAAAGCAATGATCGTCTTTGAGAGGGTTGAGAAAAGAAGGCAGCAACAATTTATGAGGAATGAAGCTGCTGCCGCTGAGGCACTACAAAGGGAAGTTGCAAGAAGGTAACAGACTGCTGAACATTATTCTCTTTGCAGCTCTCCCATCAGTGCCAACGCTTCTAGAACAGGTAATTTCTTTCATGCTTCTACTGTTCTGCCTTATCAAATTTTGATACTAGAGCTTGACCTTACGTCTCTTCCTTTTTGCAGTAGCACTTACTGAGGCTATACTTTCAATAAGGACTCCCTCAATTTCAATTGAAGTTGATCAAATGCAGAATGTGAAAGCCATTCAGATAATACTTCCACTTCCTAGGCCCATATTTCATATACCCTCTGTGAGCCCTAGCATTCCTTTAACTCTTTCTTTTGGTTTGACTCCATATCTTCCTCGCTTGACTCTTGATACTTCTCTTTCGAGCCTTGCCCCTCCTCCTTCTTTCAAGGAAATTCCAACTGCTACTCCATTTATGATGGCAGTTGATCCCCCTATTGAGGGTGCTGGTAGCTCTCCAACTCGAGGTTCATCGCCTTTACCTAGCTCTAGCCCTTCTTCACTTGACTCATTGGTGGCTAGGACCATGGAGACTGCTAAAGATGCTCCATCTATTTCCCCTATCCCCATGCAGTCCTCTATGCCTTCCACCACAACCCTTTCTGCGCCTCTCATGTCTATGGATGAGGTTGATGTCTTCGAAGCCAGACTACCTAGTCTCTTCGACATATCCTCTACCTCTCCAACATTCAATGCTGAAGCTGAGCCATTAGTCTTGGCTGATTCCTTACTGGAAATTTTTGAGAGTTCTTCTTCCTCCAGCAGCAAGCCTTCTGGACCTCTGATAGACCTGGACACATGCCTGGAACTGTTAATTTCTTTTTCGAGGATTCCCTTCGAGGCTCTACAAAGGCCTATAATTAGAAATGGGTTCCTCCAATGCTGCAAAGTTGCTGAACAGTCCGGCATGAATGTTTCAAGCCACTTATCTCGTGCGTGACCATCGCCGATTTCTACCTCAACATTTGTCATCTTTGCCAAAGGCAGGATGAGAAACTGGCTAGAGATCAGAGTTTTGTTTCCCAAGTGCATACCGAAGTATCAACTCTGAAAGAACAACACTCCTCTGCCTCCCACTTTCGAGTCCAGCTGCTGGAAAAGAAAGCTCAGCTTGAAGAGGAGCTGGCTGCAGTAAATCAAGCCTTAGTCCGAACTGATACCAAATTGCAAATCACCAACCAAGGACTGGCTGATCGAAAAGAAGACATGGCTGCAGCTATTCAACTATTTTCCTCACTTAATAATAGGAAATCGGTTGTACAAAAACAATTAAGACACTGTAATGATTTTTGGGCCAATTTGTGGCAAAATGTACTTAATTCTTTATAAAGGAACAAATTTTTGTCTATCATCTGAGTAGTCTTGTATTCTTATACTTGGTTTTTTACTTTATTCCTTGTGTTTCCCAAATGGTTGGAAAATAAGGCTTCAAGTATCTGCCATTAATCTTTTTGGGATGTATATACCCATTCAAATTTCTCAAATGGTATGCTCCAAAAGGCAGAACTCTATGAATCTGATATGGTCCTTCCCAGTTAGGTGACCATTTGCCAAACTTGTGGCTTTTAATTCCTATTGGGAGTATTGTTTTCCATACCAAATCACCTTCATCAAAACCAATGTGCCTGACTTTCTTATTATAATTCTTGGCTGCTTTCTTCTTTTGGAAAAAAATGCTATTTAATGCCAAAATCCTGGCTTCATCTATGCCTTCTAACTTCAAGCACATATTTTGATGGTACTACTCAGGATCTAACTGATCTTGGCATCTTACCCTCAAAGATTTAACATTAATTTCCACAGGTAAAACTGCATCATGCCCATATACTAAGGCGTAAGGAGTGACTCCTGTGCTTGACTTTGGGGAAGTTCCGTAAGCCCACAACACATCCAACAATAAGTTATGCCAATCCCTGGGATTGTCCTCCACAACCTTTTGTATTCCTTTTTTCAAGGATTTATTGGATGACTCAGCTTGACCATTGGCTTGTGCATAATAGGGTGTGGAATTAACAAGGCTAATTCCAAATTCTGCCACAAAGGACCTCACCATCTTTCCATCGAACACAGTCCCATTATCACAGTTATGGTCTGTGGGATGCCAAATCTATGGATCAAATCTTTAATGAACCCAATGACCTCTGTCAGATCTACAGCCTTGTATGGCTTGGCTTCCACCCACTTAGTAAAGTAATCAGTGGCCACTAGAATGAAACAATGATGCTTCGAAAAAGGTGGGTGTATTTTTCCCATCATATCCATAGCCCACCCTTTGAATGGCCAGGGCTTTACTACTGCATGAAGGTCAGTTATGGGCACATGCCTTATTGTGCCATGCTTTTGGCATGCCTGGCAACCCTTTGCATATTCTATGCAGTCTTTAAGGATAGTTGGCCAATAGTAGGAATGCCTTCGAAGCAACCATCTCATCTTTACACCAGGCTGATGAGCACCACAGATGCCTTCATGAACCTCAGCCATAGCTGTTAATGCTTCTTTTGGGCCTAAACATTCCACCAATAAGCCATCTCCCCCCTTTTGTAGAGAACATTGCCATATATCATATATTGCATAGACTGCAATTTGATTTTCCTACTGGCCTTCGAAGATGGACCAGCTAAGTATTGCATTATTGGATGTCTCCAATCTTGTTCCTGTAAGTCATTATGATTGACTTCCAAGATCACATTCCTTTTATTCAAAGGTTGTATTAATCTTTGATATGTTGTTTGGCTTATGTCCCTTTGGGTATTATCCCTTCTCTTGAAGTTCGAAGCTTTCTGAGCTACATCATTAGCTCTATTGTTCAAGAATCTTGGAACATGAGTTACATTTGCTATTTGAAACTGAGAAAGCAGATGTAATGCAACAACATAGTATGGCAAAATACTTATGCTTTGACACTTGAAAATCCCTTTCACTTGGTTAACCACCAATTGAGAGTCTCCAAATATGTCAACTGCATGTACTTGTAATCCAATAAGAATTTCTAGTCCCACTATTAAGGCTTCATATTCAGCCTGGTTATTGGAACAGGTGGCTTCATCCACTCTGAAACCATGTGTGGTTTCTACCCCTTGTGGAGACTTAATCACAGTACCAATTCTAGTTAAACCATTGGCTTTCGACCCATCGAACCACATCTGCCATGGCTTAACACTAGCCATACCAAGTTCCATTATCTCTTGGTTCTCTGTTTGAGATGGATGGTCTGCCAGAAAATTGGCTAAAACCTGCCCTTTCACTGCCCTTTGGGGGACATACTCTAGATGAAATTCTGATAAGGCTAGTATCCATTTGCCAATCCTCCCCCTCAACATAGGTCTAGATAACATGTACTTAACCAAATCTGTGGTTGCAATTACCAAGACAGTTGTAGGTAAGAGATAGTATCTTAATTTCATTGCAGTAAAATACAAAGCAAGACGCAGCTTTTCAACAGCTGAATATTTACATTCATAAGAATTTAAAAATCTACTAAGGTAATAAACAGTTTGCTCCTTGCCTTCTTCATTATCTTGAGCCAAGAAAGCTCCCAATGAATCTTCTGCTGTAGCTATATACAACTTCAAGGGTTTATTTCCTTTTGATGGCATCAGCACTGGAGGGTTGGCCAAGTAGGCTTTGATACCTTCGAAAGCAATTTGATGCTTTGCTGTCCACACAAATTCCTCTTCATCTTTCAGCCTTAACAAGGAAGAAAATACTTTAGTTTTCCCTGCAGTGTTAGAAATGAACATTCGAAGAAAGTTAACCTGTCCAAGGAACCTTTGTAATTCTTTCTTACTTGATGGAGGCCTGGCTTCAATGATGGCTTTGGCTTTATTCTGGTTAATCTGTATTCCTTTCTTGTGTACCACATAACCCAAGAAGTTTCCAGATGATACGCCAAAAGCACACTTAAGAAGATTGAGCTTTAATTTGAACTTTTTCATTCTTTCAAAGGCTGCTTCTAAGTGAAACAGATGTTCCTCCATGGATTGGGATTTAACTACAATGTCATCAATATAACACTTTAAATACCCTCCAATGAGGTCATGAAAGATAGTGTTCATAGCCCTCTGATATATAGCCCCAGCATTCTTCAAGCCAAATGGCATTTTAACCCATTCGAAGGTGCCAATATTTCCAGGACATCTGAATGCTGTCTTGTGGACATCCTCCTCTGCGATGCAGATCTGGTTATAACCAGAATGCCCATCCATCATTGATAAAACTTGATGGCCTGCTGAATTGTCTACCAACAGATCCACTATAGACATAGGGTATTCATCTTTTGGAGTTGCTAGATTTAAGTTTCTGAAATCAATGCATACCCTCATTTTACCATTCTTCTTGACTACATGCACAATATTAGATATCCATTCAACATACCTGGCTGTCCTAATAAAACCTGCCTTGAGTAGTTTAAGAATCTTTTCCTTGACTTTTTGAATTACCTCTGGACTCATTCTTCTTGGTTTCTGCTTGTATGGCTTGAAATTAGGCTTTATAGGGAGCCTATGTTTCACTAATGAACTATCCAATCCTGGTAACTCATTATAAGACCATGCAAAGCAATCTTTATATCTCTTTAGAACAACCAATAACTGGTCCCTGTCCAGATCATTCAAACAAGCACTTATATAGGTGGGCTGTTGCATAGAACCTTCCCCTAAATTTACTTCTTCTAAGGGGTCTTGTGTCTGAGAACTTATTGAAGCTTCTTGCTTGGTTTCTTCTACCTTCGAAGCAACCTTCTCGCCTTGTTCTACTCCCAGGTTCTTTAGTTCAACATCTTTGCCCTCCTCCTCATAGACAAAGTCTGTCCATAAGGCATCCTCTTCCTGTATTTCCTGGACTTTTGTTTCAATGTCCAATGCACAGTATTTGCCAAGGGTCAAAATTCTGACCCGTTGCTGCTCCTGTTCACAGCCAATTATCATGGCTTCTCTCTCTTGCTCCTGTACTTTCTGGACTATTGCTTTTACATCCAATGTTGAGAATTTAATTAGAGCCAAAGACTTGGCTTCTTGTTCTTCATCTCTTTGCCTACAACCAGGCATTATTGTCATCCTTAATGACAATCTCTTCATCAGCACTTTCTTGGACTAAGTGCTTCAGGTGTGTCACTTCCTCATCAGCCGTCACTTCGGCTGAGCCATCAGCTTTCCTCAGTATACTGAGTGGTGTTACACCCTCAATATACAACTTGGCCTCTGCAAAGTCTGCACAGCCTATGAAGGGTTGAGGATCTGCATCAATTTCCTCCGTCTCTCCATTGCCTAAGGCCATCATAATTTTCTGATGCAAAGAGGAAGGCACACATTTGTTAGTGTGGATCCAATCTTTCCTAAGTAAAGCATTGTATTTAGCATTACTGTCGATTACGAAGAATGCCGTCATGCAGTCCCTGGTTCCCACACTCAAGTTAATGGGTAGAATCCCCTAAGCCATCTGTTTGTCTCCAGCAAAGCCAGCGATGGTTGTGCTGGTTGGAATCAACCTGGGATTCTTTTTTCCTAGTTTCTTCAAAGAAGATTTCGGTAGTAAGTTCACTGCTGCCCCATTGTCTATCAGGACACGGTTCAGTTGTATCCCATCGAAGAAAGCCTTGATGTACAATGGCTTGACATGTTGTGTCATAGAATTCGAAGGATACTCAAAAGGATACGAGAGGTTAATGCTCACCTCCTCTCCACTTTCATACTCAGTTTCCATTGGAGTAGCCATTCCAGAATTATCTTGTACCATACTTACTTGTGAGTCTTCACTAGAGACAGGAATAGGATCCATGTCTTGGTCATCATCCCCAGCTTGGAACTCATGAGGCAGTATATGTACCATATTAACTGATACTGGGAGAAATGAGCCAAATTGGATAGCTGGCTGTACCTGTTTCCTCCCTTGGCCACCTTGTTCAGTTGCTTCAGCAGCATCCTCCATGTTGCACTCTGGTACTTCGTCGCTAACAGATTCCTTCGAAGGATTTTTCTCGACTGGTTTTTCAACCAAAAATGTTTGCTCAGCCATGAAGGCTTCGAACATTTCTTCCTCCATCATTTTTTTCTTCTGGCTTATGCCAATCTCTTCTTCTGTCTCGCTATCACTCTCCATCAGAGCTTTCTCCAATCTTGCTAAGCTCTACTTCTCTCTGGCTTTTAGTTCAGAATGAACCTTGGCCAATTGTTCTCTGCTGCAACCTACTTTGCTTTATAAAGTTGGCTTTGGAGTATGGTCTGACTTTGGAATCTTCTTTCCTTCTGTCTGGACCAATAAAGAGCTCTCTCCATTTTCTTTCATATCATTCTGGTACTGAGTGTACCTACGCTGAATCTTTCTCCTTTGTGATCTTGAAATAATTGGGACCATATCTGGTTCCTTTGTCTTTGGGTGTTTAAGCAATACCCAATTGTTCGGAGCCACCAAAGGAGGCTTAACCATCCTGCCTTGGATTCCAACATCTCTCCGGGCAGGCAGTTCCTTAGGTTTGTTTTGCATTACAAACCAGTCTGGGACTCCAGGTACCCATGAACTTGTTGACTCAGATGTTGAACTGCTTTTTTCAACCTTTGAAGCCATCTTCGAAGCTGGTTGTGAAGGTAAGTGTTTGGCTTTGACCTTATGTTTTGAGCCTGATTCAGACCTTCGATGAAGGTAGCCACTTTTTGTCCTGCGTGAGGCTGGTCTAGGAGGCCAATCCCTAGCTTTGATCCCATGAAATGAGTCTCTCTCCAGTCTTCTTTCAGAATGACTGCTCTCCATTCTGTAATAGTTAGGTGGCCTGGATTCATGTAAGGGCCTCTTGTCTTTAGTATGTATTCTGTCCATTGCAGGCTCAACCACTGGTGGTCGCTGCCTATCACTAGCCAGGATCTGACCTTTTGTAAGCATTGGTTGATTTAGGACGTCTTTGAACATCCCTGTAGTATTGCTTCCCATCAATTGGAAGCCCCTTCAACCATTTATAACTCAGTCTGCACCTGGGACACATCCTCTGCATTACAGCTGCTTCCAAGGAATCATCATCCGGTCTTCTTCATCGAGTGTTAAATGCGGTGTGAAAAACCTTGTCCAATAACTGGTGGGTTTCTAGTGTCCTTCTTGATGGTTGTCTGGTTAGCAACATGCATCTGCAGATTGACTTCTTCCAATTCTGTCAAGGATAAGTTCTGGAAGTCTGACGTAATGACATTGGCTGTCGCCTCTCCAACTTCTGGAAATTGATTACTGTCGATCCCCATGGCCTTTTCTGTTTTGGCTGGAAACTTCAAACTTTCTTTCTGAATTTGTTCTTGGATCCTGTCTCGAAAAACAATGCAGTTTTTAGTCGAGTGAGACCAAGAGTTATGCCATTTACAATATACTTTTCCCTTAAGTTCATCTGGAGATGGCAGTTTTACTCCTTTAGGTAACTTAAGGAAGTTGGCCGCAAGCAAATGATCAAAAATGTCATTTACTTTTGTTAAATCGAAAGAGTATTTTCTGTGAAAGTCTTTCTTTTTAAACTGCTGGTCAATTGTTGTATCCTTATGAACTAATGCCTCACAGATCACAGGTTCTTTGCCCACAATCTCTGCTGCATCGATCTCATAATTAGGATCTCTATAATATGTCTTGTACGATGCATTATTTCGATCTTGTTCCTCCTCTAGTAATGCTTCGTATCTAGACACCTTATAGATTAGTTCCACAAAATCTCTGAATTCAGTTGAGTCAAACTTCTTTCGAAGCCTGAACTCTAAGCCATTTTGAGCCAATCTTACGAATTCTGACTCTGGCAGGATGACTCTACATTTATTTCGAGCACTTTTAAATCTAGCAATAAACTGAGTAGCCTTTTCTTCAGGCCTTTGACTCAATCTAGCCAAGTCTGCCATAGATACCTCTAGCTCCGATTGGAAGAATTGGGCATGAAATGTCTCTTCCATTTGTTGCCAATTTTGAATGGAACCAGGTGTAAGGTTGATGTACCATACAAATGCTCCTCCAGTTAGAGAGTTTGGGAATAATCTTAGTTTCATATAGTCATGATTAGTAAATTCACCGCATTGAACAGCAAACCTAGCAATATGCTCTATTGTTGATTGATTCCCAGTCCCATAGAAAAGGGTAAAATCTGGTATCCTGAACCCCCCTAGGTATTTATGTACCCTATCTACCCATTCTGGGTATGGTTTTCTTTATACAGGAGTCTGGACCCCCCGAGCCATCGGTTCACACATCTCCCTAACAATATCAGCAATTTGGTCCCTAGGGACCATATTTTGTGCTTGTTGAACCATTACTGGAGGGACAAACATAGGATTCGGTGGACAAACTTGTGCTTGCGGTCCTCTTGGTCCATAAGGTGGTACATTTGGGATTGGTTGCCCCTGTGGTGCAGGTTGCTGTTGGGGGTGTGGGTAACCCCTTTGAGCCTGTCCTGCGAAAGGACCTGCGAAAGGTGATGGAATAGGTGTTGTGTCCCTTCCATTTGCAGGTCAATCTTCCAACCCCCCGGGTATAAATTCAAAAAAGGGATTATTATACCCCCTAGTGCCAGGTATGGCTTCGAACATGGGATTTGTAACCATTCTTACACCAGTTTCTTGTACTTGACCAGATCCACCAACTTGTGTGGTTTCATTGTTGAGTACTGAGGCATTTTGGCCTACTATAGGCCTCGAAATGGGTTCATACCAAGACTGAGGTGATGGTCTTTCATAGTTCTGGTTACTAGTTTGACCATTAGAATGTCCATTAGCTTGCATAGGCTGTTTATCTCTAGCCAATCTTTGCTGAGGGACATTTAAAACTTCCTCTATATGTCTTGTGTTTGTTGGTTGGTGGTTATTCATTCGATCCAAAAAGGATGTTGCCCACCTTTCCATTGTGTTCATTAATTGTTGTCCCATGGCATCTACTAGGCCATCCCATAGATTTGTTGGCTGAGTAGATGGAACAGTGGATGGTCCAATTCCTTGGTTTCGTCCAATATTATGAACATATGGTTCTTGTCTCGAAGTACTGGTCTGTTCGACCATAGGTTCTGATAACATGGGAGTTTCCACAGGATGTGTTACCACATTATCCTCTGGATTAGGTATTGCTACCTCTCATTCTACGCCTTCTTCCAAGCGTTCGTTTTCTCCTTGTCGTCTTCGTCTAGCCATTTTAACATGTCCCACTGGACGTGCCAAAAATATATCTTGGCTTTTTGGCTTTCGAAGGGTATTTTTATAAATGCGAGCATGCCAGCAAGGATCAATCAGTTCTTACAGAAATTATAATTGCCAACCAATTATCGGACGATTGTGTTTTAGTTCTTTCAGGCTCAATGAAGAGGACTTTTACTGGTGGCTTAACTTAGGAGAATTTAAGCAAAATAACAGTGAAATGACGAACAACTGAAGTATTTCATTAAAATGAAAACTTACAATGATCCAAACTCAGTCTCGTTGAGGTTTACAGTGACGATCTACTTGAAACTACTCCTATGAACGAAATGCGGTCGAGAATTTAAAGTGCGAGGAATGTAAAAGAACGGTATTTAAAGTCGAGAAATGTAAAATGGAAATGTAAAAACTGGAAAAGAAAATATGAAGTAAACGACTGGTTTGTTGGATCTGAGTCTGGGGTTTTTTCTGGGGGCTTCTCTGCTATTTATACTTGTCAAATATGACCTTCGAACTGCACTTCAAACCGTCGAACTGCTCCTCCATGATCGCTGATCATGTTGCCTTATAAGTAGTTCTACTGCACCATCATTTGCAGTTAGGCTTCCCTCCTATATTTGAATTTGAATATGAGTAACCGTTGAAGCCACGTCACCTTGCATCTCTTTACTGATCCAATGTTACTCAGATCACGTGAGAACCAATATTAACTGCCACGTGTACGATCAGGATCAAAGACTTGACTAGTCTTCCTATATTACCCTTACTCTGCCACGTGTCGAATTGTGATTGGTTTTTACAAAATATGTAACCAACAATGTTATTAATTATTTTAATTTATTTTGTCTTTTAATATTATTTTAATTTAAAAGTCAAAAAAATCTATTGCCAAACACCTCGTAAACCCGCTTTGAAATTGATTTTTTAATTTTTTATGAAAATATATATTCCTTAGAGCATCTCCAACGGTTCACCAAAATTTTCATCAAATTTGAGTAAAAAAATGACTTTTTTCTCACTCTGATACCGAGTGTTCCAACGGTTGATTTTCATCAAATTTTTATCAAATATGCGCCGGGACAACCGGTTGGTCAATCGGCCGGTCGACCGGTTAAGCCAAATTTTTTTTTTTTTTTGGAACAGTTTGAACTTTTTAGTGGTCGACCGGTAAGGCAAATTTTTTTTTTTTTCTTTTTTTGAACTTTTTGAACCTTTTTTTGGAACTGTTTGAACCTTTCGGTGGCTGACCGGTTGGTCAACCGGCCGGTCCATCGGCTGGTCGACCGGTTGGTCTCCCTCAACGGTCATGCACAGTGTTTTGGTGAAATGCGGAGTCTGTTCTCATTTTGGTGAAACTTTTGGTGAATTCTCGATTTGATATCAATTTGATGAAACCGTTGGAGTTCCAAAAAGTTCTTTTTTTTACCAAATTTCAAATTTGATGCCAGGTTTGGTGAAGCGTTGGAGATGGTCTTATGTCCTGTTTTGTTGGTTCGTTATTTTATTTTTTATTATTCCAAAAGACATGTCTTATTTGAGAAGTTAAAATTTAAAATTTAAAAGTTTTCAAAATTACTCTTTATAAAGTATTTATAAATATATTTAAAAATCAGCATATAAGGGTATTTTTGCAATTAATGGTTATGTTTCTTTAAAAAGTTTAAAATTTTTATAAGAGACTATCAATATAAGATGGAGGGAGTATAAAAAAATAAAGAGTGATGTGATAATTTTATTAGATTTTTTAATTATTTTAGACTGTAATACATTACTCTATTTTTTAAAATAATTAATACAGACGAATTCAAATTTTTAGAATAACAAAATTAGGTTGAGATGTATTATTGATTTATCTTTGAAAATTTTGAGGATAAATATATATTATTAAAAAATTATTTTTCTATAAAACAAAGATGATAAAATGAAAATTTTACTATTATTGAATCGATCTAATTTTTTGTTATAAATGATATATATAAATGATTTTACACAAAAAAAAAAAAAAAAAAAAACAATTTGGGTCATTAAAACCGCCCTGTGAATCTGTGATAGAGACTCTCAACTTCTCTAAAATTCAAATTTAAATTAAAATTTAAGAAAAATCCAATCCCTAATGAAAAAATGCAAGTACTACAACACATCATGTGGGTGGAGAGAGATTAAATGGGTATTATCGTAGCGTTATAATATTTTAAGATGGAATTGGATTATCTCTAATTGGATTATTCAATTGAATGGTTTAGTCAGGTTTATTATGAGTTTATTTTGACATGTCTTAATAATTTAAATCGTTTATTTTGTATGATCTTTTAAGAAAATCATGCATACTAAAAATCAAGTTAATTAATATAGAGAATCATTCAATTGAATCACATTTGTTTAAAAATAATTAACGGATAACATAATTTTTAAAACAGTCTATTAATTAAATTTCAAACAAATGTGATCTAATCGAGTAACTCTAGATATTTGATCGATTTAATTTTTGATATTCATAATCTTATTAAAATATCTTATAAAATAAACGATTTAAATTATTAAAATATGTCTAAAATAGACTCACAATGAGCTAGATTGACTGTCGGGTTAAAATATCCCGCTCAAGATAATCCAACCCCTTTTAAAATTATTGACACTTTGTATTTTATAGTTCTGTTGAAATTGCACTTTATCCCCCACAAAGTTTAAAAAAGTGACATTAATCCTATAATTTTGTGAAAGTTACATTTTGCCCATTGCACAAAATAAAGGTAGTACTTTTCTTCTTATAATTTTGTATAAGTTGCACCCTTATTATTATTATTTAAAAAATTATTGGGGAATATAGTGAAAACTAAGGGTGCAAAGTGTCACTTATAATTTTACTGTGTATAAAATACAATTTTTATAAAACTTCAAGATGTAAAGTGCAAATTTTTTTACTAGACAAAGATCAACTTTCAGAAAATTATAAGGTCAAAGTGCAATTAACCCAATATTTTAATTAGATTTTCGACAAACCCAAGTCCTACATGTTAACTTTCAAAATAGCTCTCAAGATATTTGATGAATTCAAATTTTAGGTTTATATGTGTTTTCTCTGAGATTTTTTTTTTTTTTTTTTTGGACCCTTTTCTTTGTCTTTAAAATTTTTATCCAAATAAATGATTCAAGTAAAGCCTATCTCCTCTCATATGCATATGGAAGAAAAAGAATCCTATGCCTCACGAAAGGAAGTTTGAAATTGGGAGGCAAAAAGCCTTGCATAAGCTGCCAAGAAATTATAAATGCTTGGCTTCGGCTGTTTGGTGCCGTGTAGCTTAAATTTCTATAATTTATTTTAATTTGAGAGGATGTGCTCAGACAATAGTAAAGTTAGAAAATTAAATTAGAGAGGACATTTAGTAATTATAATAATTTTTATAAAAAAATTTTACGCAAGTTTTTACATTGATTTTAAGAAATATCAAAAACAAAAAAAAAATCAGTGTGTTTAGTTTCAGTTTTCTGAATTTAGTTTTTTGAAAATTGAGTTTTTTTATTTTTCGTATTTTTTTTGTTTTTAGTGAATATTTTTTGAATTTTAAGTAATTTTTTTACTTTTTTAGATACAACTTACTTAGATATATCTAAATAATAAAATATTTGTGAAAAAATATTTTAAAAAATTAATAAATACACAAAAATACAAAAAATATACTGAATTTTCATTTTTTTTTGTATTTTTTAAATATTTTTTTCACAAATATTATACTTTTTAAGTGTATTTATGTTAGGTGTGTCTAAAAATTTAAAAAAATTTGCTTAAAATATTAAAAAAATTCATTCAAAACATTAAAATACGAAAAATAAAAAAGTAGAATTTTTTGAAAATTGAAAACAAACAAAGTGAATGTTATTTGTAATTAGTGTATCATGGACAATAAAAAAAAATGGATATAAGCCTTAAAATAAATTATATAATGATAAATTATTTTTTGATACAAAATTTGATTAAAAATTCAGTATAATGGTAATACCACGTTATCATTGATATGTAATGGTAAATAAACACATAGAGAGTGAATCTCACATGTCAAATGTAACTAACAATCCAATAAATTTCATATATTTATAGTGAGATTATTTATACTTGCATATCACTAATAATGACATCGCCGTTATATTACAAAAATTTCATAGCTAATATGGTTTATTTATAGTAGTCTCTTCATTTTCAATCAAAATAACCATTGTTGTTCTCATAATTTTTAAAATGTTATTGACATTTCACTCTAATAATATTTTTGTAATTTTTTATTTAAAATATTTTCTCTTTGTTTGCAAAAAAAAAAAAAAAAAAAAAATCCCAAAATCCGGGGGCACGTGACCCCCTGGTCCTATGCTCCCTCCGCCACTGTGTCTAGGAGTAATAAATGAATCAAATAGTTTGAACTCAACTCGTATTCGGTTTGTTAAAAATTAATTTGAGTTTGATTCGTTAAATAAACAAGTTAACTTTGAACATATTTTAGAACTCGTGAACGTTTTTAAATCAAGTTTGAATAGTCAATTGCTCGTTCGACTCGGTTCAATAAACCTAAAATTATATAAAATATCAAACTACTTGAGCTCGGCTAAACAAAAACTAGTTTGAAATTGGCTCAAAAGTTTAACAAACCAAGCTTGAACAAATTTTAAAACTTGTTAAAGTTATGAAATTAAATTTGAATAGTTAGCTGTTCGGTTCGTTTATTATCATATTTGTGTTAAACTGTTTGATGTAATTTCTATTTACAATTTATTAGATAAAAATAATTTAAATAAATTAAAAAAAATTAAATATCTAAGACTGTAAAAGAGTACTTTTGAATTATACTTTCTCATTATCAATTTTGATATATATATGATCTCCATTAATAATAATATTTATTTTCTTCGGCCATATCCAACCACATGTCTAGTTATATTGGTCTGCTTCCATCTGACTTATTACATTACTCAATTAATACACTGAAAGAGCTACAGCTTGCCATAATAGGTAGGCCCAACCAAAAAACTGTCGTGTAGCCTACTTGTTCGAATTTGGATCCTCTCCTTGAGCTTGGTCCTTGAGTTCGGTCCTTGAGGGCCTTTGAGTCCACTTTGAGGCCCGATTTTGATAATCTGAACCGTTCATATTTTAATATTTACTCAGTATAACATACCTGTAAAAAATCAAGTTGATCGGATATCAGAAAATATGTGTTCGAAAAACTGTTTATTAAAAAATAGTTTGTAGTCCCAGTTTTTCGTACACATACTTTCTGATATCCGATTAACTTAATTTTTTACAGATATGTTATACTGATTAAATAAAAATATAAATTCAGATTATCAAAATGGATCCGAAGGCCCTCAAGGACCGAACTCAAGAACTAAGCTCAAAGAGAGGATCCAGATTCCACTTGTTCGACCACGAACTCCTATCTTAATCGAGAAATGCCTGTGTGGACAGCTTGTTAGCAAATGCCAAGAACTAGCATGAGCAAGAAGTGCACCAATAAAACTGTGAAAAAGTTATTATAGGTTATAATTTAACAGATTATAATTTATAATTGTGAATATAAGTTGTTAACTTGTTTGGTACAGTTGTAAGATTATAAATTTAAATAGCAGAGTAGTATTTGGTAAATAAGCTGTAAAATAGCTTTTTACTGTATAATTGTCCTTTCTACCTTTATATGATATAAAAATGATTATTTTGTCATATTTTTCAGTTTTAATTTTCATCAATAAAAGTTAATATAATTAGTATTAATTAGTATCAATTAATATAAAAATTGATACATTTGCTAAAAATGAATGGAAGTATTATTATCCCAATTATTTTCCATTATAAATTAATTAGTATTAATTAATTGCTTAATTAGTATTAATTAATACTAAAATTATAAATTAGTATCAATTAATGGCTTAATTAGTCTCAATTAATACTAAAATTATTAATTAGTATAAATTAATATTAATATTTAATTTTTATTAGTATCAATTAATATTAATAATCAACAATTGTTATTAATTAGTATCAATTAATAATTAATTCATTACAAAAGTATACAATATTAATTTATTAATAATTAATAACAATTAATATTGATTTTTTTAATTAATATTGATTTTTTTTCTTTTTGTTCAAAAATATACAATTTTTTGATTTTTTTAATTAATATAAAAATATACAATATGAATTTATTAATAATTAATACCAATTAATTTTTCAATTAATATTGATTTTTTTCTTTTTCTTTAGAAATATACAATTTTTTATTTTTAATTAATATTAATATTTGAGTATTGACGAGGGCATTTAAGTAATTTTAGTCTCCCACACCAACTTTTGAGATAAGCTGAGAAATAACTTGATTTAACCTATAAGCTAGTTAACTTAAGCTACACCAAACACAATATTTTAGTTTAAATTAAGTTAAAAGCTAAAATAATCAGCTTATAAGCTCTATCAAACAGGTCTAATATCAATTTTGGTGTAGTAAAATCAAGAAAAAGTCATGCACATTTTTTGAAAGGATAATTCTATGGTGGGTGTATATACTAAAGACTTGGTTGAACTCTTTTCCGAAGTACCACAACAAAAAAAAAAAAAGAAAAAAAAGAAAAAAAAAAAAAGAAGAAGATTTGTGGAGGAATGTAAAAAAGAACAAGAAAAAGAAAACTTGAGGTAAAATACGAATGAAATATAGTTATATTTACACGTATTTTATTTTTTATTTATTTCATCTTCAAATTTATATCTAAATCTATGATTCAAATAAAATCTTAGTATGTCATATTGTGGTTGAAGTAGTAGTTGTGGGGCTACTTATATATCAAATCAAATGTAGTGTTTAGTTATGAGTCAATTAAAGATAAATGCAATCTTTGATTAAAATAGTGGTCTTTGAACCTAATGGTACCTGAGTAGGCGGTTGAAAATATGATAAAAAATAATAATGTGTTTGTAGTTAGATTCCAATTAAAAACAACTATGAATCATAAATATCACTAAATTCATAATCCAATTTGATTTGAAATATAGGATGCATTGCAACCATGTGGTCTCACCCTACCCTAGGACTCAGAATAGATTTGATTTATATGAATTCCAGTCCAAAAACAAAAGGCTGAAACCCACTTTAATTATCTTGTTTCTTCCTCACTTTTCTTGGTTTCATGGTCCCAACCTGTTTGTTTGTTTGTTTGTAAAATTGCATATAAAAAATTTGGGAAAACTTTTTTTTTTTGGGTTAATAAGTCATAAATAAAAAATAAAGAACTTACACAACTACAAGGGGCATGCCCCAGGACATAGCTCTAACTAAATTTGGGAAAACTAGCTCTTCTCAAAAAGGCCTTAAAAGATCACAATTAATAGTAATACATCACAATAATGCTAGAAGATAAGAAGAGCTAGTTGGTGAAGTTAAAACTAGCACAGTTTGTTTCCCTTAACAACAGTGAAGAAGTAAACCCTAACCTTGATGATTCCAAATCAAACTGCAATAAGTTATCCTCCAATTGGTAACCTCCAAGAATGATTGAAGCCCTCGGATTCAATCCTCCGTCCAAGAACCCTAGGCACACAGTATCATTCCCCACTGGCACCATTGAATTAATTTCAAAGATCCTCCAAAACACTTTCTCATTCTGCAACACAAGATCTATAAGTGGCATGCCCGGCCTTATCATAGCTCCATTAGTGTTCTTTGTGCTAAAACACACATCAAATGGTGCTTGTGATTCCACTCTAGCAACATTTGCAGCCAAAGCCTCCTCAATAAAAACCCTTGTGAGAGAGCTATATATTGAGCTTTCAATGATAGCATAGGGGTTAACAGTACTAATCATTAACATAGATGAGTTTATGGGTACTTGTTTTCCATTTACTCGTATGGATTTAACTCTGATATAGTACTCATTTGAATCTCTAGGCCTCTGGATGAGGGGAGTGAAGGTAAGTAGCTTAGAAATGTCAATACCAGGAAGCAAAACATATGGTCCATCGCCGAAGAAGAGGACACCAGGGTCGTTTGGCGAGGGGGAAAGACACATGGAAAATTTTCTAGTGAAGTTATATGCATTTGCTAGCTGCGTTGGTAATGCTATCTTGGTATGGCCAAGACCGGCTACTCCTTTAGCCCCACTAGCAAGACCTCTTGAGAGAAAAGCCGGTGCACAAGAGAAGAGAAATTGAGGGATTGAGACCATAGAAATTGGGTTTAGTCCATTGGTTGAATTTAAACCAAGTACATCTTCACTGAGCTCCCCAGCTGAGACTTTGTTTGTGAACACATTTTTGGAGAAGACAATGCATGTGTTGTAATGGTTGCAACCTAATTTGTTGGAATGGGCTAGTGAGCATAGAGGTGAGTGACATTGAACTGACTTGTATGTGGAAGAATTATAGGTTGAGTCACAGCTAATCCACAAAAAAGGGCCATTAAGGTCGACGACGACATTGAGGGGCACAAGAGGGGTTCTTCGGCTGAGTATTGTGGTGTATTGGAGAGTCAAGGCATGTTTTGAGATTGGAAGAACAAGGGCTGTGGGTGTGGAAGGTTGTTCAGAGAAGGTGTGAGAGATTAGAAAGGAGAGGAATAGAAAGAAGAAATGGGTTTGGGAGGAAGACATTGTAGGAGTAAAGCAAAGAGGTGGGAAAGGGAAGTGAGAATGATAATTTAATGATGGAACAAGTAGTTGGGTGTGGGGGACTTGCAAGTGATCAAAGGGAAAATGTGAGAAGATATAATGGGATCCCATGATAAGGATAGGTGAGAATACACCGCAGGAAGTGTGGCCTATGGGTTTAATTGCTTAGCAACAAGAAACAGAAAACCAAAATTGGGACACAAAAGTAGGTCTTATCAATATGCAGCGGTGCTAAAGGCCTCCAATTTGCCTGGACAACATTTTTATTTTTTTGGGTGGTGGTTGTGTGTGTTAGTTATTTTATTATTATTATTTTTTAAGAATTGGTTTATGTGTAGAAATGTGTCAAAAAAATTAGGCATTCCACACCAATTCATCGTATAAAATTAACAAAATTTAACCAACAGCCTAACTGATCAGTCAATTTTATCACTCAACTAGTCTAACCGAATTGGTGATCGATTAAAATTTTTGGTTAAATTTTGTTAATTTCATATAATTTTTATGCGATGAGTTGGTGCGAGAATGTTTAGTTTTTGCACACCTACACATAACCACCTTTAAAAAAAAAAAAAATACTAAACCAACATAGCTCAATAAATAAAATAAAATAAACCAACATAGCCTAACAAATAGAAGAAAAAAAAACCCAGCTTATGTAGTTTGATAAGATGTGTGAGTTGAGTTAGACTTTATCAATCCATACAAAATTTGAATTAGTGTGAGATGTCTAATACACATAATCACCTTTGCAAAAAGAAAGGAAAAAAAAAAGTAAGAAAAAACAAAAAAAAAAAAAAAAAAAAAAAAAAAAAAAAAAAAAAAAAAATTTGAGACCTCAAACTCAAGGCCTCAAGCATTAATCTAAAAAAAAAATAGATTAATGCTTGAAGCCTTAATTGAACCTCGAAATTACTCTCAATTCAAAATTTTTTTTTTTGGCTGTGTTTTTAAATTTTTCTTTCTTTTTTTGCAAGGATGGTTATGTTTATTAGACATCTTGCATTAACTCACTCTGTATGGTTTGATAAAGTCTAACCCAACTCACTCACCTTATCAAACTACATAGGCTTAGGGTTGGTTTGGGAAGTGGGTTGACTTTTTGACTTTTTTGACTATTTTAGCCTAGGTTAAAAAGTCTGGGTTAGGAAGAACTTTTTGACTTTTTTGATTTTTTTTGTAAGAGAAGAGTGTAATGATTATGGGTTGGATGTGATGTTTTGTTTTTTATGACTAAAATAGCCTATTTTATCTTTTGTGGCTAAAATAGCCAAATTAGCCCTTCCCAAACGACTAAAATAGTTATTTTTTTTTCTTCTATTTGTTGGGCTATGTTGGTTTGTGTTTTTTTTTTTATTATTTATTTTAAAGGTGGTTATGTGTAGGGGTGTGCCAAAAAACTAAACATTCCGCACCAACTCATCGTACAAAATTATATGAAATTAACAAAATTTAACTAGTAGCTTAACTAATCAGTCAATTAGGTTGGACTAATTGAGTGATAAAATTGACTGATCAGTTACATAGTTGGTTAAATTTTGTTAATTTCATATAATTTTATACGATGAGTTAGTGTGAAATGTCTAATTTTTTGATATATTCCTACATATAAACCACTCTTAAAAAAAATAGCGGTGCTAGAGGCCTCGAATTCGAGGCCTCGAATTTGCTTCGACAACAAATTTTTTTTGTTTTTGTTTTGGTGGCTGTGTTAGTTAGTTATTTTGTTTAAGGTAGGAATGTATCAAAAAATTCGACATTTCACACCATCATAAATATAAAATTATATAATTAACAAAATTTAGCCAATTAAATGGCGATCACAATTTTATCACTCAATCAGTCCAACCTAATTGACTGATCAGTTAAGTTACTGGTTAAATTTTGTTAATTTCATATAATTTTATACGATGAGTTGGTACAGAATATTTAATTTTTTGGCACACCTCTACACATAACCACCTTTAAAATAAATATATATAAAAAAAAACCAAACCCACATAGCCCCACAAATAAAATAAAATAAAATTTTTTAAAAAAAAAAAACCAACATAGCCCAACAAATAGAAGAAAAAAAAAAACTAAGCCTATGCAGTTTGATAAGGTGAGTGAGTTGAGTTAGACTTTATCAAACCATACAGGTTGAGTTAGTGCGAAATGTCTAATACACATAACCATCCTTGCAAAAAAAAAAAGAAAAAGAAAAGAGAGAAAAAAAAATTAAATAGAAAAAAAAAAAAAAAATAAAACAAAAAATAAAAAAATAAAAAAATTGAATTTCGAGGCAATTTGGAGGCCTCAAGCGTTAATCGTCAACAGCACGTATCAATTTATAATTTTTTTTTTGAGTATGTAGCAAAACTGCTTTATGTGTTAGTATCATTTTTGGATTGTTAGTCATGCAATGTTGTTTGTTTCCAACTAGTTAGTATATGAGGATTGGCATAGACAGTCATTCGATATAATTTCTACTTCTTGGGGGATTGACAGGGAGGAGTGCACGACATACACCACAACACAAGGATACATGACCGCACCTTCTTTCAATTTTAAAATTTTTCTTTGTTTTTAAATTTTTTTTTTAGTTCTCAAATTTTTAGGGGCCCTCGAATTTGAACTTGATGATTGTTTTTATAATGGCCTCAAAGTTAACACTAGGCCAATTAATTATACTCACACTTGGGCCCCATTTGTTTTGGGGAACAGAGGAGGGATGCGATTAAGTTGGAGGTGAGACCTATTACTATTGTATTTGTTTGTAAATTTGGAGAGGGGATTCATAAGTGGGAGGGCTTATGATAGGCCTTGGATATTGGGATTCACAGTCTGTCTAAACACTTGGTATTGAAAATTAGTTCGTTGGTATTAGGGAGTGATTTACTTGTTTACCTATTGTTGCCCTAACTCATCACTTTAGAAGCAGCAACAACCACAGTAAGAAGGAGAGACAAGAAGAGAAGCTCTCTCTTCTTTAGATTTTCGATCTGAAGAGAAGCTCAAGTACAGTAGTAAGCTCTCTCTCATCTTTAGATTTTCGATCTTCAGATTCAGTTGAGCATCTGCTGCGTTGACAATTTTTTTTGTGAAGCAAACTATCAATTTATTTGGAATGTTTTTTGTATTTGTGAATGGGTTTTGATCTATAAGTTTCTTTATCCCAAAATTTCCCTTGTTTTTATGTGGTTTACGATTTGTAAATGGGCTTCTTTCTTCTTCTTTTTTTCGCATTATTTTTGGGTTTATCATCTGTGATTTGATCAATCTTTTTTGGGTTTGAAGCAAGCTGAAACATTTTCTTGAATCAAGTTATTAATTTATTCAAATTTTTATTTTTGATTACAAGATTTTATTTATAACATATCCCACATCAACTCTTCTCTGTTCAGATTTGTTCATCATTATTATTTTCTTCTTATTATTCTTCTTCTTCTTCTTCTTCTTCTATGGATGGGATATGTTGTGAAAACAAAAACAGAAATGAAAGAGATGAAGTAGAAATGATACTCTGTTTTGGCCATTTATATTATTATGGAATGGAAGAGAGATCATTTGTGTTTTGTTTTATTTTCTTTTCCCCTATTTGTAATGCATTATTTATAACATATCTTACAAGGGCAACCCTACATTTGCTTTTGTTACTGCATAATGCCCCTCACAATGTCATGGGATGGCACCATACACTTCTGCATTTAAACTTACATTTTAATTTCTTTTCAAACTTGCATGTGCTGCACCTCATATGTATATTGGAGATAGGCACAAATATCCTCTATCTTGTGTATAAAACTGACATTGTAATTAATATTACAATCTCTCTCTCTCTCTCTCTCTCTCTCAATCATTGGTTATATATCATGTAGGAAAGAGATTCAGATTAGTGAGAAAGCTTACTTGTTTAGAGGGTAGATGATTGAGGTAATTAGGGAGTTTGGTTGGTCATAAGTAGTTTACATATCTTTCAAAAGAGTTTAGGACATCCTAATTATCTTTTTTCTTTTCTTTGATTTAATTATCTTATTGGGTAGATGATTGAGGTAATTAGGGAGTTTGCTTGCTCTTTTTCAAATACTGAGAAAATAGCCAGTCAAATGTTGAGTAATAGACTCCTTCATTCCATTAAGTTTCAAATGTTAGTCTTACGCAAGTTGAATTTTTTGTTATTACTCTTCTTTTTTTCTTGTCTTTTTATTTTAATCTTGGGGGCTTGTCAAGTCATAGAATATGTTTGTAGTAGCATGATGTTTTGACTAAGCTGTGTTCATATGAACTAATATTGTTTGTAGAAATTGTGTAGAGATGAAGGTGATTGAAGTTTATCATTCTTGAATTTGCTATTCGACTGTACTTCAAACTCACTATGCTATGGCTTTTTGGCTATTACACTCTGTTTTATCATATTAAACACTTTCTATTATTTATTATTTGTTTTAGTTTTTATGCTGACTTTAGCCGCTTATTGTTTATTAATTTTTTTATAGTTAGATAATAATTATGCCACTAAGAAAGGGAGAAAGGACCTCATAGAGGGATTTGTAGCCCTCCAACATGTTGTTTCATCCATTAATTATGCATATGTTATGTATATAGTGATTTTACATGTTGCATTCAAGAAAAAAGAAATTAGGTTACAACTACCTAGATTACCCCACCCATATGGAACACAAATTGTCCATTTGAATAGATTGATCAACGATAATGACATAAATTGTCATGACCAACTTTGGATGAATAGGCATACTTTCATGCTTTTATGTAGGTTGATGCAAAGTGTTGGATTGTCTGATTTAAAGTATGTCGTCTTAGAGGAGCAAGTAGTAATGTTTTTGAATGTGCTTGTACATCGTACTAAAAATCGCAAAATTAAATTTAATTTCATGCGGTGTGGTCAAACAGTTAGTAAGAATTTTAATAATGTTCTCAAGGCTGTGTTGCGCCTCCATGGTCTCCTACTTAAGAAGCCTGAACCAATAACTGCTAATTGTACAGGTGATAGGTGGAGTTGTTTTCAAGTACAATATATTTACAGCTTGGCTTAATTAGCATATTATATTTTTGTATTGGCTATATTAATTTTATAATATTGTTTTAATTTTTAGAATTGTCTTGGTGCTTTAGATGAAACCTATGTTAAGGTTCTTGCCACTGCAATGGACAAACCAAGGTATAGAACGAGAAAAGGAGAAATTGCCACGAATGTATTGGGTGTGTGCTCCCAAGACATGCAATTCATATATGTCTTGCCTAGATGGGAAGGATCTGCTTTTGACTCTAGGATACTTAGAGATGCTGTCAGTAGAGCTAATGGATTGAAAGTGCCTACTGGTATGATAATTATATATTGTTATATATATAAGTACACCATATCTATATTAAACAAATATTTTCTTACATACATAGTGAAACCATCTTACATAATTATAGGTCGCTACTATCTCTTAGATGCGGGTTACACAAATGGGTAGGGCTTTCTTGCATCATATAGAGGATAGCGTTATCATTTCTCCACATGGAGAGAAGGGGGTGTCCCAACAACTTCGCAAGAGTTTTTTAACATGAGACACTCTTCTGCTCGTAATGTCATTGAGAGGTGTTTTGGGCTACTTAAAATGAGGTGGGCAATATAAAGACTTATTCTTACTTTTCAATTAAGACTCAATTTCGTATTATCACTATATGTTGCTTTCTTCACAATCTCATACAACGTGAAATGCCTAAGGATCTTGATGATGATAAGAATGAGGAAATTAATCCTCCTCCTCTAACTACTGAATTAGGAGATGAAATGATTGACGTTGTTGAAGCATTTGATCAATGGAGTGAATGGAGAACAACCTTGGTAACTCAAATGTTTAATGAATGGCAAACAAGCAGAGATCTTACATAATTAGTATTGTATGATGATTTTTATTTAATAACGAGAGTTTATTATGACATCTAATTCAAACCATATTTGTTTAGTTTGTGTGTGGTATTTGTAACAAATATTGTGTTAAGTTGATTTGTTATTTATGATTGACATGTGTGTTATGATTTAAGCTTATGATATACATATATATATGTATGGATGACACAGGTACCACTAGTTCTCGTAAGAAGGGAAAACCTCGAAGGTTTTGAAATAACTGTGAGGAAGTCTTTCTCATGCTTACCACAAAAGATGTAACCGCAAGTAATCCCAGGTGGAAGCCTGATAATAACCAGTTTAGGGCATGCTTCTACAATGAATGTGAGGAGAAGATCTCAAGTGCATTTTCTGGAACTGATCTTTGAGCTACTCCTCACATCAACTCGAAGATTAAGTTGTGAAGGAAACAATATAACATTCTTCAAGATATGTTAAAGATAAGTGATTTTGGTTAGGATGATGAACAAAAGATGGTGCTGGTTGATAGTGACGATGTATGGCTGAACTATGTTAGGGTATACATTATTTTTATTTTGTTATTTGCATTATTCTTTACTTATAAATCAACTTTTTATCTATATATTAGTTTTAAATAAAATTAGTAGTTTTAGAATCCCCTCGTCAAAATTTATGAAATAAGATCAATGTTGGCTATGATTTTTTTTTAAAAAATAGTAAATTTTTTTTTCCTGTTGAAACTAACGTCAACAATAAAATTTTTGTCTGATTTACAGTAAAATTTTATTGTAAAGTTTTTCACAGTAAAATTGTATTGTGAATCAGACTAAAATTTTACTGTTTACGTCAATTACAAAGATAATTTTTTTATAAGAATTTCATAACCAACCTGAATTGTATTTAATTGAATTTGATGAGAGGATTTTAAAAATGCTAATTTTATTAAAAATCAATATATAGATAAAAAATTATATCATTTTAAAATTTAAAATATTAAATTAGTCATTAAAACTATTTTGGTAATAGTGATATGTGCTGAATTTTTCAAAAAACTTTTTATATTTGCCCTCTCAATGCATTAAAATTTTATTATAAGGGGGTTTTGACCAAATCTTCCTTAATTTTTTTATTAATTATTTTGGGTTTGGCTCCATTGAAAACAATAGATAGTCTCCTCTGTTGCAAAAATTTCCTAAATAAGCAGTTTTTTAAATAAAAAAAGCAAAATACAAATAAATTTGTTTGGGATGGCTTCATAAAAAATAGTTTGTTAAAAAATTTGTGAAAAGATAATTTTACCTTCAATACAATGTCTTCACAATCCTATAAGGTCACGTTTTATTGCACCACAATATTATAAGGTCATGTTTGATTACAGTATTATTTTTTATGAAATTAGATATGATGAGATTATTGATAAGATTGTGAGAGATAAAATTATACTGTGGAATTAGATGTAATAAGGACTAGATATTAGATATATGATAATAGATATGATAAATAATTTAATATAATGAGGTATTTAAATCTCCCATTTTCTTTTAATTAATCCTCTATAGCATACTAAAATTTTTTGAAATTTAATACAATGCAAACCAAATACTTGATTGGATTATTCGATGGGACCTACATGTTTCCCACCTTCAATCACATTCTCTTTATCCCATAATCAAATACTGGATTAATAATTTGATGGATCCACATATTCCCTCTATATTCAATGTCCCTTTTAATACTTCAATCAAAGGTGCCCCAAGGATAATAAAATAAATTTTCACCAAAAGACAAGTCTGCAAAAAGGACCCAAAAAGTAAATTATTTAGTAATTACCAAACACATAAGTTTCTTAAAATTCTCAAAAAACAAAAATAAAAAATACTAAAAAAGCAATTGCTAAATCCCACACCAGTATCACTTGTGACATTACCACAAATGCATCTTAATAATTTATTTGTGTTGATCTAATGAAGATGTCATACAAATAAACAGTGGACATGATGTAACCTCCTCTTAATTCCACAAGTGTTGCGAAATAGTTTCTCCTCCAAAATTATATACTGTAGTAATTTTTTTGGTTATGTTTTTGAAGTTTTTTTTTATTTGATCTAGGGCTACAAGAAGCTATCCAAGAGAAAGAAAACAGCACAAACCAAGAACTAAGATCTAGACAAGAAGAGATCTGATTGCATCAACATTAAGAGCATTGGATTCAGAAGAAGTGGGGATTTCCGAAGCTAGCCATATACAGCTTCTCCCAGGGTCAAAGCTTCTCCTTCAATGAATGAATTTCATGAAAAGACCTTGGAAGCTTTGCCCATTACCATTTTTTCCAAATCACACCCAATTAACATACTATGAAAAATTAAAACAAAAAAGAAAAATAAATTCTAAGATTTTAACCTTTATAACAAATTAAATTCTAAATTTTAATTTGTTAAATTTAACCCTTAGTTTAAAATTGGTTACACTTCAAGCCATCTCTTAATCTTTGTTGAGTAAGGAAGATTTTGTCAATTTAAAATTTTGGGATCAAAACTACATGAAAAGCATAATTTAAATGGCACTCATCTCATAGGTCTATTTTTGAAATTTTTAAGTCAATAGGTTCAATGTTAAATCTTTTTGGGTCAAAAAGACATTATCTATCCAAAAGGGACACTTATCAGTTCAAAATTTACCTATTTGTCTAAATATTATCTATCTGTATACGTGCACCTATTTGTCAAAACTGTCCAAAGGTTGCCTATCTGTACACACGTCAATGTCACTTATCTAATCCACCTTATCACCACTAGCTATCTACAACTTTTGGCGACTTCTCAGTGTGTGTCATTATCACCAAAAAAAGGATTAAATCTTGAATTAAATAACATATGACGGCATACGAATGAATTTCTTACCAATTAGCCCTATTTTAAATACCAAAAGTATATTTTATTTCTATTTCATTAATGATTTAGATGGTCACAGAAAATTAAACTATTTTGACTGAAATAAAAAAATTTAAAAAACCAGATTAAAAGAATTAAAACTTGGAAAATCAAGTAACCCAGCATACATATTTCAATAGCTATATGTGGATTTTTTTTTTCTTTCTTCTTTTCAACTAGCAAATATGAATATTTTATACCTCAATTGATCAATTATTGATCTTATTATTTCGGAAGAGTTAGCAATCATACTTTCCCAACTTTTTTTATTTGTTAATCCCTTCTCCAACAATTTAATTTTTTACGCCATCATTTTAATCTTAAATAACGTAAAATAAGGGTCACGGGGCCATGCACTGCAATGATCTAAGCATCATTTATTTTTTCAATTAATTATCCCAGTTATCATCATCAACATCACTTATCAAAATGGTGCTAAAAAAAATCACTTATCAAAAGAAAAATAATCATTAACATCATTCTTCTCGTTCTCATTGATATTATTATTTTCTTACCAAACCATAAACAAATTATAAAATTTAAGTGAAAATACTAAACTCATTTCATGTATTTCTTCATCTTACTTTTATTTATTTCACAAAATTCGGGGGTTTGTTGGTTCTAAAATATGAAAAATGGCCTGTCAACAGAGGTGCTAATATGGCTCAGGACTTTTGGCTAAAGTCCAGGATAAAGGATTGCCAAATGTAAGCTTGCAAAATTTAAGCAAATTACAAATTGTCACAGAGCACAAATGCCTACAAAATATAACACAATTATTGACAAATTAAATATTGGCATGTGTTTATTTGATCTTAATTCAATATTACATGAATGGTCAAATCAAGTTGCCACATGTGATGTAGTCTCCAAGATGACAAGTCTTGGGCCAATCAAATTAAGCTACTTATTACATTCAAGTGGTCAAGTCAATAAAATTATGACACACTATTAAAGTGATATCTTGATATTTATCTCTAAATAAATCAGAGATAATTATGAAAGAAGTTGAAGTCTATTAAGACTTTTCTCCACCTATGCCTATAATCTCTCCCAGAATTTGACATACGATTCTCTATGCAAATTCTACGTACATAAATCAAGTTGTAAAGACAAAAATTTACATCAAGTACGAGAAAGTTCCATCGGATTCAAACCTAAAGCCCCAAGGTCTTTTCACCAAAGCATTTCAATTTCCATAAATCATAAAGTTCGGAGATCAAAAATCAAGGTTTGTCAAATCTATGGTAGTCTTCTACTAAATTGGAAAGGATTCTACAAATATGATTTGGCAAAAATTGTCTAGTCCTAAAATCAAAGTTCTACAAATTTGCCAGCTTCTTTGTGTTATTTGGAGGAGATTTAGCCACTCAATTCTGAAACGAGCCATCAAACCCTCAAATCAACTTATTTAGGAGAAGAATCAGATGATTTTTTTAATTAGAAATTTTATTAGAGATTGTACTTGTTTTTATTTAAAATCAATAAATTTATATTTTGTTACTTTATTTTTGCAGACAAGAAATTTGCGTATATATGATAGGTGTCTGGATGCAAGAATCGTGCAAGGTATATGACCAGATGAAGTAGGTAGCCGAAGGCAATTGAAGTGAATGGGCAGTTTTTCCAAGTAGTGGAGAAAGCACACTTGCATGCATCATGTACATGTGGCTACAACGGGTGTGGCCAATGCAAAGGAACAAAAGTTGAAAATTCGAAAGAATAAACATCTTCAAACCCATTCACAACACTTGTGAGATTAGGAGTAGCAATAGCAATTAGATTTCTTAGGAGTAGTTAATCTGTAATTAGCTCTTAGTTTGTAAACACTTTGTTGTTCTTGTTTCTGGTTATTGTGATCAAGTGACAAGTTCAATTCTATCTTTAATGTCAGTTTCAGTTTCAAGTTATGCTTGTTTATTCTTGTCGATTGCCTCCAAAGAAATCCTTAAATTTATCAAGATATAAAACACCAGCCATATAGTTTGATCTATTTATGTTTTGTGAGATTTTAATTTGTTGGGGTATATCTCCTTATTGGAGTTTGAGACCCAATTAGTTTGTTAAAAGAATTTTAATTTGGTTTGGTTTAGGTATAATATATTTTATATATTATATCTAATTTTGGGAGACCCAATAAGTATTTAATATTTGTTTGATAATAATTAAGATTTGAATAAAAAAACCCTAGAATCAAACATATATATATATATATGTATATGTTTCTGTGAGGCTACGGTAGAACAATTTTGGCAATTCAATTCGGTGGAATAGTGCTACGGTTGCTATACTATAGTTAATCAATCAGTTTGTGGCTTTGGAATTACTTTGTAGAGTAGCAGTCAATTCGGTGGTGAATATTTCGTTATTTTGGTGAAGCTGATTTGGTTTATTATTTTGGATCTTTTACAACTCTGATTTGAATGTCTTTCTTCTTTGTTTATTTGTGATTATTTGGAATTTACCTAAGGGTGGTTTTGTGAGACCATTCGTGTCTCGTTTGTAATCGTTTGGAAACTTTTTGGTTGATAGTGGAATCGGATTTCGATCCCGTGAACGTACCTCACATTGAGGGAATCACGTAAAAATTCTTATGTTGCTTTTGATTTAATTTTTCCGTATTAGTTTTTATTCCCATTGATTGATTTACTTGTGGAGAATCATATATTTTCCCTTACAACTGGTATTAGAGCTTACGGTTTATTTGGGTTTATTTATTTGTATAAATCAATGGAGGGGAATGTAGGTTGTATGTCTAGCTTCAATGGAAACAATTGGGGGACCTATTATTTTGTAAAGATTTGTATGGGCTTATTGAGGGTGATAGCGGCAAACCTGATGATATGAAAGATGATGAATGGAAGAGGTTTAATCGAAAAGCCGTTGGTGTTATTCATCAATGGATTGATGACAGTGTGTTTCATCATGTTGCTACTGAAATTTCAGCACATGATTTATGAAAAAAATTAGAAAGCCTCTATGATAGGAAATCAGCCACCAATAAAGCTTTTCTATTTCGTAAGTTGGTTAATTTAAAATATAAAGAGGGTAGCCCTATTTCGGAACATCTGAATGAAATAAAGAGTATTGTTAACCAACTTGCTTCTATGAAAATTGTTTTTGATGATGAGTTGCAGGCTTTGATGCTACTTAGTTTTTTACCCGAAAGTTGGGAGACTTTGGTTGTGACAGTTAGTAATTCGGCGCATGATGAAGTTGTCACAATGGACCAAGTCACTAGTAACTTATTGAATGAAGAAGTTAGAAGAAAATCAGCGGGTTTATCTCATTCGGAAGCATTCGTTGTGAGAGGCCGAAGCAAAACAAGGGAGAGGAGTAAGACTCCTCATGGTCGTGATCAAAGCCGTGACAAATCAAGAGGTGGTTCTTTTTCAAAGAAAGATATTGAGTGCTATTATTGCCATGAGAAAGGGCACATGAAGCGAGAATGTCGAAAGCTCAAGAACAAGGAGAAAATGTGTGACAAAAGTATGGATAAAAAGCAATAAGACACAACAGCAGTTACTACCAATAGTGATCTCATGGTCGTTTGTGAAGATGATTGTATTAATTTTGTGGGCCAAGAAAGCAATTAGGTGATTGATTCTGGTGCTTCTTTTCATGTGACTTCTCGAGTTGATTTCTTCACTATCTACACCAAAGGAGATTATGGTTCTGTTCGAATGGGTAATGAATGTTTGTCCAAGATTATTGGCATGGGTGATGTTTTCTTGGAAACAAATTTGGGTTGCAAGTTGTTACTTAAAGATGTGAGGCATGTTCCCGACATTCGCCTCAATTTGATCTCTATCGGGAAACTAGATAATGAAGGCTTCAACAAGAAATTTGGTGATAGACTATGGAAGCTCACAAAGGGTTCTTTGGTGGTGGCTAAGTGTAAGAAGACTCATACACTTTATTCGATGCAAGGAAAAATTTGTAAAGGTGTTGTCAATGCACTTGAAGATGATACTTCTACTGAATTACGGCACAAGCGACTTGGGCACATGACTGAAAAGGGGTTGCAAGTTTTATTCAAGAAAGAGCTTCTACCTGGTTTGAAAGGTACACATCTCAAAACTTATGTTCATTGTTTGGCGGGTAAACAACATACAGTTTCTTTTCATAAAAATGTTGTTTCTAGAAAAGAAAATGTTTTGGGGTTGATTCATTCGGATGTTTGTGGTCCTTTAAAAGTTAGAATACATAGTGGTGCACTTTATTTTGTTACTTTCATTGATGATTATTCAAGGAAAGTTTGGGCTTTTCTACTAAAAACTAAAGATCAAGTTTTAGAAGTATTTAAGCATTTTCAGGCCATGGTTGAAAGAGAAACATGACAGAAATTGAAGTGCATCCGATCAGACAATGGTGGTGAATACATTGGGCTATTTGATGAGTATTGTTGCAGCCAAGGTATTCGGCACCAAAAGACAGTTAAGAAGACTCCTCAACAAAATGGCGTTGCCGAGAGGATGAACTGCACTATTGTAGAAAGAACAAGGTGTTTGCTTTCACAAGCTAAATTGCCCAGATCCTTTTGGGGTGAGGTAATGAAGACAGCGGTTGACGTGATCAATTTGTCTCATTTCTATCCTTTGAATGGTGATGTTCCTGAAAGAGTTTGGACCGGCAAAGATGTGTCTTATGAGCACTTGAGAGTGTTTGGTTGCTGAGCTTTTGTTCACATTCCAAAAGATGAGAGGTCCAAGCTTGATGGTAAGTCAAGACAATGTATTTTTTTTGGCTATGGGTGTGATGAATTTGGGTATAGATTATGGGATCCGGTTGACAAAAAGTCATTTGAAACTGTGATGTTGTGTTTCTTGAAAACCAAACAATTGAAGACTTTAGCAAAGGTGATCAACCGGAGCAAAAAACTAGTGATCTCATTGAGATGGATCCATCTCTTTCATCTTCAGTTGACGATGAAAATGGGAGAGATGTGCAGCCGCCACCCATTGAAGATGTAGAGGATGATGTTAATCCTAATGAAATTGAGCCAGAAATTGAGGAAGAGCATCCAACTCAAGAATCGTCACTACAACTTGAGTTGAGGAAATCTACAAGAGACCGGCAACCTTCGAGAAAGTATCCTCCCAATGAATTTGTGTTAATTTCCGATCAAGGGGAGCCTAAGAGCTACCAAGAAGCAATTGAGTATACAAAGAAAGATGATTGGAAAAAGTCAATGGAAGAGGAGATGAATTCCTTACTTGAAAATCACACTTATGATTTAGTGAAGTTGCCTAAGGGGAAGAAAATTCTAAAAAATAAGTGGGTTTTCAAATTGAAGAATGATGGCAAGAATCTGAGATAAAAAGCACGTCTTGTTGTGAAAGATTTTGGGCAAAAGAAAGGTATTGACTTTAATGAAATTTTCTCGCCGGTTATGAAAATGTCCTTTATTCGGGTTGTACTTGGTATGGTTGCAAGTATGAACCTTGATGTTTAGCAACTTGATGTGAAGATCGCATTTCTTCATGGTGACCTTGAAGAAGAAATTTACATGGAGCAACCAGAAGGTTTTGTGGAAAAAGGGAAAGAGAAATTTGTTTGCAAATTGAAGAAAAGTTTGTATGGCCTCAAGCAAGCCCCACGTTAGTGGTATAAAAAATTTGACTCTTTCATGATGAATAATGGTTTTTCTACAACCACTTCGGACCATTGTGTGTTTGTGAAAAAAATTTCGGATGGCAAATTTATTATTCTTTTGCTTTATGTTGATGACATGTTAATTGTGGGTCAAGATTCTACCATGATTAAAAGGTTGAAATTGGAGTTGAGCAAGTCTTTTGCTATGAAAGATTTGGGATCAACAAAATAAATACTTGGTATGAAAATTGTTCGTGATCGTAAAGAGGGACTAATTTGGTTGTTTCAAGAAAGTTACATTGAAAAGGTTCTTGGGAGATTCAATATGGATAAAGCAAAGTCGGTTGGTTATCCACTTGCGGGTCACTTCAAGTTTAGTTCGAATCAATGTCCTACAAGTGAGAAAGACAAGGAAGAGATGTTGAAAATTCCTTATGCTTCAACAGTTGGTTCTTTGATGTATGGCATGGATTGTACAAGGCCGGATATTGCTCATGCCATTGGTGTGGTGAGTCGGTTTCTCTCTAATCTGGGTAAAGAACATTGGGCAGCAGTAAAATGGATTCTAAGGTATCTTCGAGGGACTTCGAAGGTGTGTTTGTGTTTTGGGGATGGTAAGCCGATGCTTGATGGATTCACAGATTCTGACATGGCTGGTGATATTGATTCTAGAAAATCTACTTCGGGGTATTTGATGACTTTTGCAGGGGGAGCTGTGGCATGAGAATCTAAATTACAAAAATGTGTTGCTCTCTCAACTACCGAAACTGAATTTATTGCCATTACGGAAGCTTGTAAAGAAGAGTTATGGTTGAAGAAATTTTTCCAAGAGTTGGGTCTGAAGCAAGAAAGGTATGTGCTTTATTGTGATAGTCAAAGTGCTATTCACTTGAGTAAAAATTCTACCTTTCATTCGAGATCGAAACACATTGATGTGAGATATCATTGGATTTGTGATGTGTTAGATTCGAAATTGTTACAACTCGAAAAGGTTCACATAGATGATAATATTTCAGATATGTTGACTAAGACTTTGTCGAGGGACAAACATTTGATGTGTCGAACTTTGGCAGGTACGGTTGATATCTCCACCTAAGTCGATAGGGGGAGAATTGTTGGGATATATCTCCTTATTGGAGTTTGAGACCCAATTGGTTTGTTAAAAGAATTTTAATTTGGTTTGGTTTAGGTATAATATATTTTATATATTACATCTAATTTTTGGAGACCTAATAAGTATTTAATATTTATTTGGAATTAATTAGGATTTGAATAAAAAACCCTAGAATCAAACATATATATATATATGTGTGTGTGTGTGTTTCCATGAGGCTGCGGCAGAAGAATTTTGGCAATTCAATTCGGTGGAATAGTGCTGCGGTTGCTATACTATAGTTAATCAATCAGTTCGTGGCTTTGGAATTACTTTGTGGAGCAGTAGTATGTTGGCTTTTTGGCTTTCGAAGGTTATTTTTATAATTGTGAGCGTGCTAGCAAGGATCAATCAGTCCTTACAGAAAATTAATTGCCAACCAATTATCAGACGATTGTGTTTTAGTTTTTTTAGCCTCAATGAAGAGGACTTTTACTGGTGGCTTGATTTAGGAGAATTAAGCAAGATAACAATTAAATGAAGAACAATTGAAGCATTTTATTAAAATGAAAAACTTATAATGATCCAAACTCAGCCTTGTAGAGGTTTACAGCAACAATCTACTACTTGAAACTACTCCTATGAACAAAGTGCAGTGCAGGAATTTAAAGTACAAGAATGTAAAGAATAGGAAATATAAGACTGGAAAGGAAAATAAGTAGAATAAGACTGGTTTTTTGGATCTGAGTCTGGGCTCTTTTTCTGGGCCTTCTCTGCTATTTATATTTCTCAAGGATGACCATTGAATTGCATTTCCAACTGTCGAACTGCTCATCCATGATCACTGATCATGTTGCCTTATAATTAGCTCCACTATGCCATCACTTGCAGTTAGGCTTCCCTCATAAATTTGAATTTAAATGTGAGTAATCGTTGAAGACACATCACTTTGCATCTCTTTGTTGATCCACTGCTACTCAGATCTCATAATAACCAATACTAACTGCCACGTGTACGATCATGATCGAAGACTTGAATAGTCTTCCTATATTACCCTTATTCTGCCACACGTCGAATTGTAGTTGGCTTGTACAAAATATGTAGCCAACATTACCCCCCGCACTAATATACCCAATACTTGGTGGTATTAGTGGATCAAGGTCTTTTATCCACGTCTTAGAACATGCATGGGCTTTGCATTCTTCCAGAAATGTAACTGTCATTCATCATCTGCATTAAATTCTCTTTCAATCTTTTGAACACCCCCATCACCTTAGTATTCGAATAGACTAATACATTTTTTTATGGCCGAATCAATTTTCTCCTCCATTAATCGAGCACATGAAGAGTCATTTGATGATGTTGTTCCTCTTCAAAAGAATCTCCATGCATTAATTAGCCACATTTACCCATCTTTCTATATTCAGGTCATGGATGCCTTTGCAAATTATTAACCCTTGGACTACGAACACATTGCCCTTAATCCTTTGATTCAGAAACTTACAAATTTGGATATGGGAAGTTCTTCTTATGACTCACTCTTGGACTACGAACAAACTGCTCTCAATCTTTTAATTCAGAAAGTCGCAAATATGGACTTGGGAAGTTTTTCTTCACAACCCTCTG
This sequence comes from Camellia lanceoleosa, assembly GCA_025200525.1. Taxonomy (NCBI): domain Eukaryota; kingdom Viridiplantae; phylum Streptophyta; class Magnoliopsida; order Ericales; family Theaceae; genus Camellia; species Camellia lanceoleosa. The sequence continues at coordinate 133,223,817 of CM045760.1, read as the reverse complement.
CATGGGATAAGGCTGCAGCTTCTTCTTCCTCTGGGGCTTCTGACTGGACAAGCTGGTCAAAACCTGAGGCCTGTGTTTTAAGGGAGCGAATCAACCATCACTTTGTCGAGTTTACTGACCCTGTAAAGTTCCCTTCCTATGCGTGAAGCTCGGTGGTCTATCCTTACGTGCCCATCGACCGTCGACGCAGTTTGGAGGAGAATCTGCTTGTAGCATGGTACACATCCTCCATGCCTACAAAGATAGTGCACGCTGCCCGACGCCCCAAAGAGGCACAAGGGTACAAGGGTACAATCCATCGTTCTTAGCCCAGAGGGCGAAGCTTTGCTCTTCTGACTGGCTCGATTATATTAATGCCCTTGTTCCTTCTGCCCTTGCTCTTCCTCCTGAAGTGGAGGCTTCCATACCTTCTCCTCCGCCAACTTCTTGCTAAACAGAGAGACTGAGGCTTGCCCTCTCCGTGGATGAGGTCTTTCTACCTTACAAGCCTCCACCTCCCCCTACTCCAGCTGAGCGGAAGCAAGCCCAATTCCTGCTTGCGGCCTTCTCTCCCTTGCCTTTCAGTGTTCTTGAGGACGAAGTCCCTCTCAAGAACTTTCGATGGGCTTGTGATATTCTGACTCGGGGTCATGTCCTCAATCCCCTCACCCAAGCAGAGCTTCACATGTTTTTAGACCAACTTCCATTGCTTCTCCATTGGCATCGGACCTCTATAGCCACCACTCAATCTTTGGACCAACTCTCGTCCCTTCGAGTTCATGCCCAGTACGAAGCAGAGAACTTCATTGAAGAATTCGAAAACTTCAAGAATAAAGATTCTGCGTACTGGGATGACTCAGATATAGACGAGTTGAAACAAGGATTGAGAGAAACAACATTCGAAATAAAGGTTGAAGAGCTCTTTTATGAAGTGAGAGCACATCAACTTATGCAGCCAATCCTAGAAGAAATAAAGGATAGAATAAAGAAAGAACAGAAATTCATTGATTATAGTTGGACCAAATTTCACGATCTTGTTATTTATTCTATTTCCTACTTTTATGAGCTTGAATTTGTACCCAAAGAGAGCCGTTCAATGTAATTGCTTTTGCTTTAACACAACTAAGACTTTTTCTTTGTTTGGCATTGTTTGATCTTGTCTCCGTTTGTCTTTAAAAGCAAATTTAGAGCTTCGAACTGAACAATCTTATCCTTCGAATTTGGACTCAATCATTTTAAATGAAACACTAAAAAGAACCACTATGAACTTTTCCAATTTATGGAATATAGTTGACAGTTCTTGCTGATTTTCATTTAGAATCAGTGTTTTGAATTTAACAATCTTACCCCTTAAAGCTTATTTTAATCATAACCAACATATGGTTATGGTTAGTATGATCAATCAGTCCTAAATTGACCATTTTTGCTTCGAACAACAGTTCAATCTCTTTTTGTATATATACAAACCAACTATTAGTTTTGATGTTTCGAACACCAATTCCCATCCTTAAGGGGTCTCAAGTTTTGCTTCGAAGGACATTATTTTCATTAAAAAACCGAAAACAAGTCTTTAATCCCTTTGAAGTAAATAAATACTTGAGTATTCTTACATCTTTAAGTATGGAATGTACTTCGAAGCCAGCTTCTCTGTTTCGAAGCCGTTGTTATTTGACTTTTGGCGCCAAAATCTGGTTTCAAAGCCAAATATTTTACTTCGAAGTTGGCATCAACATCTGGGATGTGTTTTTCCCTCTAAAAGTATCAATATTGAAGGAAATTCTTCGTATTCGTACTTTTAGTACTTAACGAATTATGCGATATATCTTCTAGACATAAAGGCTTTTGAAACCCTTTTATTTCGTGCTCTGAAATCACTTGCTCGCTCAATACACAAACCCTTTATCTCTACCGATCTTCCATTTCTCTCTACTCTATTTCCCAGCTTTGTCCTCTGAGAGAGCGTTCTATTAATGGGTGATTCTTCTTTGAAAGTGCCAGTCGTAGAGCGTGCGAGCCCGTCTGTAGCCCTGAAAAGGATCATTGATGCAAAATGTGAAAAGTACAAGGCTAGGGAGAAAAGCGCCATCAACGGACGCATCTTGATCCCTCGTCGTCATGTGCAACAAGACTATGTGCTTGGGCCCATATTCAAGGAGATTCTTACTGAGCTTCCAGCTCTATATCCATGTCTGGAAGACCATTGTCTCCTTTATGAATGTGGCCTTGACTGGAGGAACTGGAGGACGAACTGCCCCCACCGATGCTGGCCCACGATAAGACTGGAGTGGCAAGAATGGTATGATCTGGTTGTCCCTGATAGGACTCTAGACCTTCAAGAACTCTGCCTTCTTGACGCCCTCCGACTATCCAGGTTAACTATCTCAGAGGACCCTTTCTTAATTCCTGCTGCCCTGTGCTTTTGGAATTCTGCCTTTAATTTCTTTCAATTCAGATGTGGGATGATGGCCCCTAATGTTGTTGACATTTTCCATTTATTAGGATTATCCCTCATTGGAACCCCCATTGGACCAGATTATCCTGACCTAGTAGTCCCCTTTTCCCTCCCCTCTCTTAACTCATCTTATAGTGACTTCATCAAGGTTGAGAATAGAAGGGTGGGTCCTGTGACAGATAGGGAATTCTTTTCCTTCCTACTATATTGGCTTTGTAAGTTCTTTTTTTGCACCTCCTCTCAAAGAATCATGCCTTAATTTGCCCCTCTTGCCAAAGCCCTTGTTTTACAGAAGAAGGTGGCTTTAGCTCTATACGTTCTAGGTCACGTATATAGAGCTTGTTCTCTTTTCTATGAGAAACCCTTAGATACCAATCAAGGGGGGCCATTTTGGATTCTTCAACTTTGGCTTTTTGCTTATTTCACTGAGTTACAATCCAAATGTCTTAAATTTTTTGAGCCAAACCCTCCTACTGATGGCATGAGGCTAGTCAATGCTTTACTTTATCCTTCGACCTTTGCTTTTTACTTCTCTTTCTTCCACTAACTTCCAGTTTCTCTTCCTTCTTACAGCTTTCGTCCCTTCGAACCCATTACTATTGGCCCATCTTGGTTGAAGAATTTCCTAAGTGATAGGTTTTGTGCTTCACCTGCTCACAAAGATATATGTGCTTCTATTCTGATCCCTAGAGAATTATTCATTGGGACCATGAACCCTAGAGCTTACAAATGCATTGATGAGCCCTATTGTCCTGCTCAATTTGCTAGATAATTTGGCTTCTCACAAAGGGTCCCAATATCTCTCTACAGTAACACCAATCTAAGTCTTACCAGTAGGGATTTGAAAGTTCGAAGGTCCAGACTAGAAGAGACAACTTCTAAGTTTATACAGGATTTGATCGATTTTGAGTATATCACTTTCCTTCCTCAAGATAACCTGTTGAAGAGGTACCAAAACTGGTGGGTGACCAATATGGAAGTATACTTGGCCATTTCTCCTCAAGACTTACTAATGGTGTTGGATGTGCCCAAGCCCAAAGGAACTAGAGTTGTTACTTCTTCCACTGTTCTTACTATTTCAGTTCCTGTGCCTGCCACCACAGAGTTTGCTCCTGCTTCCTCAACCCCTCCTAGAGTTACTCGGGCTGCCTCAAAGAAAGGTACATACCCTTGTTTCTTCTCCTTTTGCCTTATTTATAATGCTTTTAGGCTTATCTTTAGTTCTTTTTTTTGTGAAGGTGGTGTGGGTGCCTCATAGGGAGATTCTCCTCAGAAGACCCAAGCTCTAAATCTTCTCAAAAGCAAACAGCAACAAAAGAAAATGAGACTTTTACTTGAGCTTGAAAAGGAAGCACCTGAGGTTCAAGCAGAAGAACAAGAAAAAGAGGCAAATCAAGAGCAGGATTCACCCTTGAAAAGAAGAAAAAGAGTGACCGTCCCTTCTTCTGACTTGGTTCAAGATCTCACTCATGAGAAAACTGTCAGAGTAGTAGAAGAGGAACTCACTTCTGAAGAATCCGAATCCCAGATTGAAGAGAGAGAAATTGAGAAGGAGCAGGCAATACCAGTACAGAGAAAAAAGAGAAGAAAGATGACTGTCTCTCCTTCTGATTTGGTTGAAGACCCTATTCATGATGCAGCTGCCAAGGCAGTAGAGCAGGAACATTCTAAGGCCATAATTGTTTTTGAGAGAGCTGAGAAGAGACGGCAGCAGCAATTCTTAAGAGATGAAGCTGCTGCTGCTAATGTAATCCAAAGGGAAATTGCAAGAAGGCAACATATTGCTGAGCACTATTCCTTTCGTAGCTCTCCTATTGTTGCTATCACTTCTGAAACAAGTAACTTCTTTCAAGCCTCTACTGTTTTTCCTTGTCAATTTTTTGGTATTGAGACTTGACATTACTTTGTACTTCTTCTTTTGCAGCAACAACTATTGAACCTATTCTTTCAATAAGGACTCCCTCAGTTTCAGTTGAAATTGATCAATTGCAAAATGTGAGATCTATTCAGATAATACTCCCACTTCCTAGGCTTACATTCTCTGTACCCTCCTTGAGGCCAAGTATTCCTGCATTTCTTTCTTTTGGTTTAAATCCATACCTCCCTTACTTGTCTTTTAATCTATCTCAGTTTAATTCTCTTTCGAGCCTTGCTCTTCCTTCTCCTCCTAAGGAAATTCCAGCTATTGTCTTCTCTTCAATGGTAGCTGATTCCCCTATAGAGGGTGATGGCAGCTCTCCAACTCGTAGTTTATTACCTTTGCCTAGTTCCAGCCCTTCTTTCCTTGATTTATTGGTGGCTAGAACTATAGAGACTGTTGAAGATGCTCCACTTATTTCTCCTATCCCTATGCAGTCCTTTGTGCCTTTCACCAAAGCTCTTTCTGCCCCCTTCATGTCCATAGATGAGGTAGACATTTTTGAAGCAAGACTAGCTAGTCTCTTCAACCTGCCTTCTACCTCTCCAATGGCTAGTGATGAGACTGAGCCATTAGTTTTGGCTGATTCCTTGCTAGAAATTTTTGAGAGCTCTTCCTCCAGTAGTAAGCCTTCTTCACTTCTGATAGACTTGGGCAACTGCCTGGAGCTATTGACATCTTTTTCGAGAATTCTCTTCGAGGCCTTAAAAAGACCTATAATAAGAAATGGCTTCCTTCAGAGCTGCAAGATTGTTGAGCAATCTGGCATGACTGTCTCAAGTCATTTATCTTAGGCAGCAGCCACTATTGACTTCTATATCAACATTTGCCATGCTGCCAAGGCTGCAGATGAGAAATTGGTTAAAGATCAGAGCTTTGTTTCCACAGTGCATACTGAAGTATCAGAACTAAAGGAACAACATTCTTTTGTCTCCCACTTTCGAACTCAACTACTGGAGAAGAAAGCTCAACTTGAGGAGGAACTATTTGCAGTGAACCAAACCTTAATCCGAACTAACACTAAACTGCAGATCACTAACCAAGGGCTGGCTGACTGAAAGCAGGAAATGACCATAGCCATCCAATTGTTCTCATCATTTAAGAATAGAATATCCATTGTAAAAGAACAACTGAGACATTGTAATGATTTCTGGGCCAATTTATGGCAGAATGTATTCAACTATTTATGAAGAACAAATTCTTATTTATCATTTGAGTATTCTCGTGTTCTTGTACTTAGTGTTTATTTTATTTCTTGTGTTTCCCAAATGGTTGGAAAATAAGGCTTCAAATATCTTTCATTAATCCTTTTAGAATGTATGTATCCATTCAAATTTCTCAAATGGTATGCTCCAAAAGGCAGGACTCTATGAATTTGATATGGTCCTTCCCAATTAGGTGACCATTTACCAAACTTATGGCTTTTAATCCCTATTGGAAGTATTGTCTTCCATACCAAATCACTTTTATCAAAACCAATGTATTTGACTTTTTTATTATAGTTTTTGACTGCTTTTTTTTTTTTTTGAAAAAGAATACTATTTAATGCCAGAATTCTAACTTCATCTATGTTTTCTAATTCCAAACACATACTCTGATGGTATTGCTCAAGATCTAACTGGTCTTGGCATCTTACCCTCAAGGACTTAACATTAATTTCTACAGGTAACACTGCATCATGCCCATATACTAAGGCATAAGGAGTGACTCCTGTGCTTGATCTTGGGGAAGTTCTATAAGCCCACAATACATCCAATAATAAGTTATGTCAATCCCTAGGATTGTCTTCCACAACCTTTTGTATTCCTTTTTTCAAGGACTTATTGGATGATTCAGCTTGACCATTGGCTTGTGCATAATAGAGGGTGGAATTAACAAGGCTAATTCTAAACTCCGCCACAAAAGACTTTACCATCTTCCCATCAAATACAGTCCCATTATCAACAGTTATAGTCTGTGGGATACCAAATCTATGGATTAAATCTTTAATGAATCCAATGACCTCAGTCTGGTCTACAGCCTTGTATGGCTTAGCTTTGATCCACTTAGTGAAGTAATCAATGGCCACTAAAATGAAACAATGATGCTTCGAAGAAGATGGGTGTATTTTCCCCATCATATCCATGGCCCATCCTCTAAATGGCCAAGGCTTCATTACTGCATGCAGGTCAGTTATAGGCACATGCCTTATTGTGCCATGCTTTTGACATGCCTGGCAACCTTTTGCATATTCTATGCAGTCTTTAAAGATAGTTGGCCAATAGTAGGAATGCCTTCGAAGCAACCATCTCATTTTCACCCCAGGCTGATGAGCACCACAGATGCCTTCATGAACCTCAGCCATAGCTGTTAATGCTTTTTTTGGGCCTAAACATTCTAGCAATAAACCATCTTCCCCTCTTATGTAGAGAGCATTACGATACATCATGTATTGCATAGATTGCAATTTAATTTTTCTGCTGGCCTTCGAAGATGGGCCAGCCAAGTACTGCATTATTGGATGCCTCCAATCTTGTTCTTGTAAGTCATTATGGTTGACTTCTAGGACCACATTCCTTTTATTCAAGGGTGGTATTAATTTCTGATATGTTGTTTGGCTTATGTCCCTTTGAACATTATCCCTTCTCTTGAATTCAAAGCTTTCTGAGTCACTTCATTAGCTCTATTATTCAAGAATCCTGGGACATGAGTTACATTTGCTATTTGAAATTGAGAAAGTAGATGTAATGCAACAACATAGTATGACAACATGTTTATATTTTGACATTTGAAAATCCCTTTCACTTAGTTAATCACCAATTGAGAATCTCCAAATATGTCAACTGCATGAACTTGTAATCCAATAAGAATTTCCAGTCCCACTATTAAGGCTTCATATTCAGCTTGATTATTAGAACAAGTAATTTCATCCACTCTGAAACCATGTATGGTTTCTACTCCTTGTGGTGACTTAATTACAATACCAATTCCAATTAGGCCATTGGCTTTTGATCTATCAAACCACATTTGCCATGGCTCAATACTAGTCATACCAAGTTCCATTATTTCTTGGCTTTTTGTTTGAGATGGATGGTCTGCCAAAAAATTAGCTAAAACTTGTCCTTTTACTGCCTTTTGGGGAACATATTCTAAATGAAATTCTGATAAGGGTAGTATCCATTTGCCAATTCTTCCCCTCAACATAGGTCTAGATAACATATACTTAACCAAATCTGTGGTTGCAATTACCAAGACAGTTGTGGGCAAAAGATAGTATCTTAATTTCATTGCAACAAAATACAATGCAAGGCACAACTTTTCTACAGCTGAGTATTTATATTCACAAGAATTTAAAAACCTACTAAGGTAATAAACAGCTTGCTCCTTGCTTTCTTCATTGTCTTGGGCTAAGAAAGCTTCCAATGAATCCTCTGCTACAGCTATGTATAACTTCAAGGGCTTCTCACCCTTTGGTGGCATCAGCACTGGAGGGTTAGCCAAGTAGGCTTTGATTCCTTTGAAATCAATTTGATGCTCTTCTGTCCACACAAATTCCTCTTCATCTTTTAGTCTTAACAAGGAAGAAAATACTTTAGTTTTCCCTGCAGTGTTAGAAATGAATCTTCGAAGAAAATTAACCTGTCCAAGGAACTTTTGTAATTCTTTCTTACTTGATGGAGGTTTGGCTTCAATGATGACTTTGGCTTTATTCTGGTTAATCTATATTCCTTTCTTGTGTGCTATATAGCCCAAGAAGTTTTCAGATGATACGCCAAAAGCACACTTAAGAGGATTGAGTTTCAACTTGAACTTTCTCATTCTTTCAAAAGCTGCTTCTAAGTGAAACAGATGCTCCTCCATGGATTGGGATTTAACTACAATGTTATCAATATAACACTCTAAATACCCTCCAATGAGGTCATGAAAGATAGTGTTCATAGCCCTCTGACATATAACCCCAGCATTCTTCAGACCAAATGGCATTTTAACCCATTCGAAGGTGCTAATATTCCTAGGACATCTGAATGCTATCTTGTGAACATCCTCTTCTGCAATGCAGATCTGGTTATAACCAGAGTGCCCATCCATTATTGATAAAATTTGATGCCCTGCTGAACTGTCTACCAACAAATCTATTATAGGTATATGTGGGAGACGAATAAATTGATAAATCGGAAGGGGCGTATTTTAGATAGACATTAACCGGCTGCACCCTGCAAGACTGGGATGAGCTGAACACAATACGTAAGCCGATTGAGAAAGAATCTTTAAGGCCGAATAGAAGAACGGGTAATGATTGAAAAGTAGGCCCAGGCCCCGAGGCCTCAGCAGGAACAGATATAAATAAAGAAGCAGCATTCTTGGAATGGTATGTAAGAATCATTTCACTAAACTTAGTAAAACAAGCTTTCTTGAGTATAAGAACTGACTTGCCCGTCGGAGTGCTAACCCCGGCACCCCCGACCGGAGTGTTTGTCTTTGCAGGTACCTAAGCTGAGAATCAAGAGTGTCTTTCAGGATCTGAAGAGTATTTCCAAAACCACTTCCCCACAATTGGCGCCGTCTGTGGGAATACTCAAGTACATCCATGGAAGGTGTGACGCAAGATCCTCCGATAGCCACCGACGAGACTACACAGAGAGACGACATCACTCCAGCAAATATGCTCGGGAAGGAAACCATCGCCGTGAGACGCGCCTTGAATTTTGACTCGCCAACGACTTCAGTGCAGGAGACGATGCAAGCCATCATAGAACAAGCTAAACAGAATGAACAAAGGCTGGAAAATATGATCGCAGAAAACGAACGCCTCCGTCAAGATTTGGCCCTGGAAGTAGCAAAATCCAAAGAAGCCGCGCGCCAAGACCCCGAACGACCCCTGAGGGCAGGTAGACAACGACCTCGAGCCCGACCAAGGGAAACCGATAGCGACTCCAACTCATTATCCATGGAGCATAACAAGGGACGCTCAGACACTTCTAGCTCCTCTGAAAAAAGTCCACACACAAGGAACAAGCACAGAAGAAGCAGTTCAGACGAAGAGGACCGGCACGATCTTTTTATCCGACGAATTGCGAGGGCGGCCCTGCCCAAGAAGTTTAAAGCTCCATCATTTACTCTCTACGACGGAAAATCAGATCCCACTGATCATATACGCCATTACAAGCAGGCTATGACGTTGCATGCAGACAACGAAGCCCTCATGTGTCGAATATTTCCCAGCAGCTTAGGGCCATTAGCTGTCAGATGGTATTACAAGCTGGAGCCGGCTTCGATCAGAAGTTTCCATAAATTACAAAAATCCTTCAGGGCCAGGTTCATCACCAACGAGGTACAACCGAAGCAGGCCGACTCTCTCTGGGCAATGCAGATCCAACCAGGAGAAATGCTGAGAGCATATTCGGCGCGATATTGGGAGTGTTTTAATCTCGTTGACGACGCTTGCAATGACTCCATGGCCGTCACCGCCTTCAAGATGGGACTACATCCTGACAGTGCTCTTCGCAACTCCCTGACCAGAAGACCCCCCAAAACAGTCTGGGTGTTGATGAAGAAAGTCGAAGAGTATTGCAAAGTGGAAGACGATGCCTTGAGGATTAAAGCCAGACAAATGTCCGCCAAACCGGCACCTCCTGAAATTGCTTAGCCGATAAGTTTCGTGCCGCCTCTGAGCCCTGAGTCATGACAACGTGCTAAACGAGACAAAAGGTGGGACTCTCGACGATCGAGTGATCAATGCTCCCACTCGACGAATGAACAATTGTAAGTCGACAGTAGACGCTCGAGGCGCGCCGACAAAAAGTACACGGAACTGTCAGAGCCAATCACCGCGGTAATAAGTAAAATCCAACACCTCCCATTCTTCAGATGGCCGTCAAAGATGGTGGGGCCACCCGATATACGACGAAGGGACCGGAGGTGCGAATATCACAAAGATCACGGCCACGAAACAGAGAGTTGCTACGCATTAAAAGATCACCTGGAAGAACTGGTGTAAGACGGCCGACTGCAGCAGTATGTGAAACAGGGAAAGCCAACCAAGGCATTAGCATTGAGGCAAGACTCTCCCTCACTTGGCGTGATCCATGTAATTTACAGCCTGCCTACACCCCCAGCCGTGCACACAATATGATTGCATCCAACTCTACAAGGGCGTCGTATTTCGACTGACTGGTCCGAAGAGGACCCGACAATTGCCTTCAATGACTTCGACCTCAACGGCGCAACGGCTTCCCACATTGATCCGTTGGTCATTGGATTACGCATAAACCGGTTCATCATTGAAAGAATTCTCATAGACCCGGGGAGCAGTTCAGAGATCATGTACTACCAAACTTTCATCAAGCTCGGCCTCAATGAGACGGATCTCACCCATCGTCTCACCTTTGACTTTAATACAAATCCCGAATATCCATTGGGCAAGGTCACATTACCTGTTCGAGCAGGTTCCAGAACGGTCGAAACGGAATTCTTGGTCGTGAAGCTCCCCTCGCCGTATAATGCCATCATGGGAAGAACCTGGCTACATATCATGAAGGCCGTCCCAAGCACCTACCATCAGATCCTGCGTTTCCCAACAACCCACGGCATTAAAGAAATACGTGGTTCCCCCCAACAACCCATGGCATTGAAGAAATACGTGATCACTGACCCGATCTGTGGGCTCTGATACTTGTAAATATATTTCGCCTCTGCAATACGAACTATTTTTCCTCATCGCTCAAAATCTTGTCAATTCCCAGTGGGGCACTCGCCAGGATCGGCCAAATCAAGTCTTCGGATTCGGAGCGCCCTTCGTGGATGTCACGATCGGCCAAATCAAGTCTCCAGATTCGGAGTGCCCTTCGTGGATGTCACGATTGGCCAAATCAAGTCTCCGGATTCGGAGCGCCCTTCGTGGATTTCACGATTGGCCAAATCAAGTCTCCGGATTCGGAGCCCCCTTTGGCGCATGATGCCCTAAGGCCGATTAAGTCTCCGAATTCGGAGCCCCCTTTGGCTCATGACGCCTTAGGGCCGATTAAGTCTCCGGATTCGGAGCCCCTTTTGGCGTAAGACGCCTAAGGGCTGATTAAGTCTTCGGATTCGGAGCGCCCTTCGTGGATGTCACGATTGGCCAAATCAAGTCTCCGGATTCGGAGCCTCCTTTGGCGCATGACGCCTTAGGGCCGATTAAGTCTCTGGATTCGGAGCGCCCTTCGTGGATGTCACGATTGGCCAAATCAAATCTCCGGATTCGGAGCCCTCTTTGGCACATGACGCCTTAGGGCCGATTAAGTCTTCGGATTCGGAGCCCCCTTTGGCGCAAGACGCCTTAGGGCCGATTAAGTCTCCGGATTTGGAGCGCCCTTCGTGGATGTCACGATTGGCCAAATCAAGTCTCCGGATTCGGAGCGCCCTTCATGGATGTCACGATCGGCCAAATCAAGTCTCCGTATTCGGAGCGCCCTTCGTGGATTTCACGATCGGCCAAATCAAGTCTCCGGATTCGGAGCCCCCTTTGGCGCATGACGCCTCAGGGCCGATTAAGTCTCCGGATTTGGAGCCCCCTTTGGCGCAAGACGCCTTAGGGCCGATTAAGTCTCTGGATTCGGAGCGCCTTCGTGGATTTCACGATTGGCCAAATCAAGTCTCCGGATTCGGAGCCCCCTTTGGCGCATGACGCCTTAGGGCCGATTAAGTCTCTGGATTCGGAGCGCCCTTCGTGGATGTCATGATTGGCCAAATCAAGTCTCCGGATTCGGAGCCCCCTTTGGCGCATGACGCTTTAGGGCCGATTAAGTCTCCGGATTCGGAGCCCCCTTTGGCGCAAGATGCCTTAGGGTCGATTAAGTCTCCGGATTCGGAGCGCCCTTCGTGGATGTCACGATTGGCCAAATCAAGTCTCCGAATTCGGAGCGCCCTTCGTGGATGTCACAATCGGCCAAATCAAGTCTCCGGATTCGGAGCGCCCTTCGTGGATTTCACGATTGGCCAAATCAAGTCTCCGGATTCGGAGCCCCCTTTGGCGCATGACGCCATAGGGCCGATTAAGTCTCCGGATTCGGAGCCCCTTTTGGCGCAAGACGCCTTAGGGCCGATTAAGTCTCCGGATTTGGAGCACCCTTCGTGGATGTCACGATTGGCCAAATCAAGTCTCCGGATTCGGAGCCCCCTTTGGCGCATGACGCCTTAGGGCCGATTAAGTCTCTGGATTCGGAGTGCCCTTCGTGGATGTCACGATTGGCCAAATCAAGTCTCCAGATTCGGAGCCCCCTTTGGCGCATGACGCCTTTGGGCCGATTAAGTTTCCGGATTCGAGCCAATTAATCTCCTTGAGGCCGAACACGGAGCCCGCTTTAGTGCTTCAGAGGATTATTGCATTTATCCGTTCGGCCGTACTAGTCAGTCTACAGTGCTAAGTGCTAATTACGTCACCGAATCCGGAGCAAACGTTGGCACGAACAAAAGATATTGATAATTGATCCTATGTAACACACTAGAACAGATCATACATTCGAAGTAATGTGCTTTAGTACACAAGCAAAATTCAGAATAACAGGTAGATAGATTTAAAATAAAACCATTTATTCGATCAAACAGTTGTTACATAAACACAACCCACATTCGAGCATTACAATATCGAAAGCAAAAAAGGAACAAGACGCGCCGGTAAAGTAGCATCGCCGGATCGATGGCCGTCGCCCTAAACCCCTCCACGGCGTGCAATACCTTGAACCAGTTATGCTAAAGCCTACGACTTGCATAGCGCCAAACTTCCCTTGATACCATTGACAATGTCAAGGCAAAGATCCAGGACAAGGAAGAATGAACTTGACAGTTGTTGACTCTCCTTTCGGGGTGATCTGCTTCGACGACTTGGAGACTCACAGATCTCTCAGGCTCTTTGGACGACCTAACTCCCTCACGACTAGGTTTTCTACTGCAAACCATCTCAACACCAAACTTGACCGAAGTCTGAGCCTCTGTAACCAAAATCACCATCCCACTCAAGGAATGATGAGTCAAGTGGGATTATTGGTGCGAAGCGCCTACCCCTTTTATTCTCAGCGACGACGGCGATCTCAAGGTCCCAATCCCAAGAAAATTTTATTAACGCCAAAAAACGCATTAGCTGGATAAAACGAGCGTCGATTGGCATTCGCCACGACCACCAGCCCACTAATCCAACTGGCCAAGCATCAATGCGCTGACCCAAATCAAAGATAAATGGTCGTTGAAACCTTAACGGCTGTCGCGAATGTGTCGACCTTGCCCGTGCAGATCCTGCCGATAAGCGCGCGTATCGCCGGACAGTTAACAGCTACCTGAGTTGGACAATATTTAGACATTTAAGCAACACGAGATACACATATGCCGAATACGAATGACAACGAAACGGTTATAATGAAACGTTCTTTATTCAAAAAAACAATAAGTTACATAGTTTCAAACGCGCACTGCGTTCCAATTTTACAACTACTAAACTCATACGACGTCACCCTCATCCTCACTCTTCTCAACTTTAAAAGCAGAAAACGAAAAATCTTCACTCCTGTAGCGTGGTGATGCCAAATCAATTCCCGACGCCCAAAGAGCTTCTGCGGCTTGAGATGCCTTGATCCAACCGTGCCGAAACCCACGGTTTTCACATCGGCACACTTCTTCGGCCAATTTCTCCCTGGTTTTCTTGATCCTCACTTGTCGGCCCTCATGGAAACCTTTCTCATAGGCCCTCCCCTTCGCGCTCTCTATCGCGAACATACTTGCCATCTCTCGATCGGCGAGTGCGAAGCTGATAAGCCGACTAGTAACCCTCTCCTCCGCAATTGGGTTCGCGTGCGCGATGGATTGTGCCTGAGCCGCCTTGGTCTTCGTTAGTTCCCGCTCGGCCGCCTCCACGCGGGCCTCCAAACTTCGAATACGTTCTTCTTTCTTCTTCATCTCTTGACGGGCAGCGCGCAGTCGCATGCCGACTTCGTAAGCAGTGTAAAGCCCCTTCACCGTGCCGTGAATGCCCTCGCGAAACACCTCGTAGTCCTGTCGACCCAGCATTGATTGCTGAACCTCAGGCGGAAATATTTGTCGGGCAAAGTCGACCGCTACGTCTGGGTCTCGAACGATCGAGTCCGCCTTTGTCATGGGTCTATTCTTCACGAATACCGCAAAGCTTAATGGGCACGGATTCGCGTCAGACTTCCTCTCGACTCGGGGTTGTGGAGATTTACCCTACGACTGTTTGTCTCGCCTGGGCGATCTACTGTGACGTCGGGGAGACTGACGCCTCTCTCGACCCTTGGAACTCCTACTTCCTGTACGAGAGGGTTCACCACCTCAATTCATATCTCTGCCCAGCTCAGCTAGGGTCTTCGCTTCTTTTTTACTGTTAAAAAAGAGTCGGTTCGACATTCACGCAATCATCCAGGAGCTCGAGTCAGTTGTATACCAAGCTCATAAAGGATGTACCCTTATTCATTTATCCTTCACACAAGCAGCACGATCGAGGCAATCTCATTAATTGGAGATCCTGAATCGCCCGACGCCGGCTGAGTCGACGGCAGGGGCATGATTTTACCATCTATTCGAATATCGCCAGCCTGCTCCCGAATCGATTTTAACCTCTGCAGGAACCGCTTGGGGCAAGGGCAGATTCATCAATCTATCCGGCTCACGTACCCTAGCCGGCTCACAAATCGATAGTTCATAATTCGGATTGCCCCGAAGTCTGACTTTATTTAGAACTCTTCTAAATAAACCGTACATACAATATCGTTTGTCCGTGTTAGCAAAGGAAGAAAGAAAGGGTTGGCTCGGGTACCCCAACCGGTTCCCGAATCGATTCTAACCTCTCCAGGAACCGCTTGGGGCAAGGGCAGATGCATCAATCTATCCGGCTCACGTACCCTAGCCGGCTCACAAATCGATAGTTCATAATTCGGATTCCCCCGAAGTCTGACTTTATTTAGAACTCTTCTAAATAAACCGTACATACAATATCGTTTGTCCGTGTTAGCAAAGAAAGAAAGAAAGGGTTTTAATAAAAAACAAGGCATCCGAAGAAAGAAAAAATATACGAGTAATAAGAAGAACAAAAAGAGAATGGAGTATAAATGTCAACATCTGCAGATTCACCAATTTATTCGGCTCAAGTACCCCAGCCGGCTCCCGAATCGATTCCAACCTCTGCAGGAACCGCTAGGGGCAGGGGCAGATTCACCAATTTATTCGGCTCAAGTACCCCAGTCGGCTCCCGAATCAATTCCAACCTCTGCAGGAACCGCCTGAGGCAGGGGCAGATTCATCAATCTATTCGGCTCAAGTACCCTAGCCGGCTCACTAATTGATAGTTCATAATTCGAATCCAATCGGCACAAGAAAGACGAATCAATATTGTTTCATCAACATAACCACACAAATTGTGTACAAATAGTAATGAAATTACAAGGAATTGTGTACGAATAGTAATGAAATGAAATTACAAGGAAATTTTCATTAATAAATTGCGCACAAGATAGTAACCAATTTATACATGAAAACAACCCTGAACCAACAAAAAACTAACAAACAAAAATCAAAAAACTAAATGAATTAGGAAACGCCTCCCAGATCACTCCTCAGGGTCGGATTCAAGGGACTCAACATCCACTTGCTCGTAAGGAATTGGCAAATCCAATGTAATCCCAGCGGCAGCAAGGGCTTTGAGCCACTCGTGTTTGAACCCCCGATTCTCAAATTTGGGAACTTCATCAACGTATTCCCTGAAGGCGGCTCATTTTCCTGCCTCAAAAGCCTCAGATTCAACTTTTCCCTTGGCCGCCTTGAGCTCCTCCAACTGACTCTTCGCCTCGGCAAGTTCATCTTTGGAGAGCTTGAGTGATTCCTCACTTGTACTCGCTCTGGCCTCAGCGTCAAAACGAAGTTGTTCGGCAATGCGAGCCCTCTCCTTCTCCGCTTCAGCTCGTGTGCTCTTCATTGTGGCTCTCATCTTCTCAAACTCGGCCCTACTCTTCTGACCGTCCACTTCTGCTTCCAAACGGTCAATTCTGCCAAGAGCATCATGCAGGCGGTGGCCTAAGTCGGCGATCCTGCCCACGGTCTACAAACAATAAAGCGATCGTTAGATACCTCTCTAAAAATAGATTTAAGTGAATTTGAAATACCTACCAAGAGTGCTGACTGCGCAGACAGAGCTACGGCCATAATATCCGGCACGGCGCAAAAGGTTGCATTGTCAGCCGGCAAGGAAATTGAAGCCGCCAGGCTCAATGCAACGGCCGGATCCTCAATGGCCGAAGCATTGGAAGGAATCGGCGTATCTCTGATCCTAGGCTGAATAACAAAAGGAGCGACCATGTCCGATTCTTCGAGGCGAGGCCGTTTGTCAATGGGACTAATTTCTGAACTAGCCTCCTCCTCGGTGCTACGTTTTTGACCGCGTCCCTTCGGAGTCAACCGTTCTTCGCCGGCCTACTGTTCGACCACTTTTTCCGTTTCGACCGGCGTAACCTGAGCCGTTCCTTCAGTAATGGGTACAGAGGCCTTAGTCAACTTGGGATCGGACTCGGCGGCCTCGGCCTTTTTTCGAGCAGCCATCCGCTCGGCATTTCGCTTACGCGCCATCTGCGTAAGGCTTTCTTTTGCCATGCCTCCGAAGAAATCGCCGCGTAGATCTCCTAAGTTCGCGAAAATATCCCCGGAAGAAAACTATGCCCGACCCGAAGCGGATGGTGAGGAAGGCTGGTTGAGTCCGGCAGCCTCGAACGCCGAACGCATGGCCTTGTCAACCTCTTCGTCCTCCTGAGTGAACTCTCTGGCCGGGTCGGCAACCACCTCTATCACCGGCTCTGCGTCTTGTCCCGAATCAGAAGCTTCGAGACCAATCTACCTAAGGTTCTTATAGCTGGGGAAGATAAGAGCCGAGAGGTTCTGATCGCCGAGTGGAACTGGGATGTTTTTCGCAGCCGAGAATGTGGTATAAGTGGGTTCGTACCGGAGTAAAATGTGAGCGGCTCTCCCTTGTTTTTGCGTTCGGCGCATCAAGTAGCTGAGTGCAATCTTAACGTCCTTTAAAACTGCGTCGTCAACTGACGTCAGAATCTTCTTCAATTTGTTATCTACAAAAGATAAGGAAAGCTTCAGGAAAAAGAGCCGATTAAAAAGGCAGATCGACAAACATAAGATACTACATGGAAACCTGGATCACCCTTATGTCTGGGAATGGGGTCTAGGCGATCTTCGCCTTCGGCGAACTCCCAGTTATCTCGGACATTGACCATTACATCGTCAACCCTCTTACCAGAACTGGCAAGCATAGTCACCAAATGATGGTCAGTATCCTTGGCCCTGAGGAAGTACCGCCCCAGCCGACCAGAAGATTTGGCTAAAGCATGGCAGTGCCGAATGGCCGGAATTTCGAGATTGATCCTAAGGCGTCGATTCAACTCTATAACCCCCATAATGATTCGAAAGAAATTTACATTGGGCTGAGAAGGAATCAGACTCCAATAGCGAAGAACGGCTCTAAGCAATGGATGTAAGGGGAAACGAACTCCGCCCTCTACAATGGACAGGAGGGGGAATACGATCGTATTCTGATTCTCTCTCTCCATATCTAGAGTGTTGTCCGTTACGAGAGACAAATGGATGTCATCGGGAATGGAAAAATGTCGTCGGAATCCGGAAATGCGACTCTCAGAAAGTAGGTCTTTCAAGTGTTTAGCCATTCCAACGGGAACCCAAGGATTCGCCAAAAGTAAAAACGATAAACAGAGAATAGGATCGCAAAGAAAAGGGAAAAAGACTTACGAGGAGCAGATGAGGCAAAGGCAGACGGGCGAAAGTTGTAGAAAATGTGAGTAAGAGGAGAGATGCGCGTTGGCGGTCCAAACGTATCAAATGATCGACGAAATGTGCACCCAAAAGGACTGAAATTTCAAATCGCAATAAATGCGAGAGACACATGAATGGCGGTGGAAAATGTAATGATAAACGAAAAGGTGTGCGCCTTCTGACATCCCCTGACGCCTTGGAGAACGCGAAGCCGCCTGATCTATGCTAAGCCTTTCGAATTATAGACCAAACACGCCGATTAACTGCCGTCAATAGGGAGTTCGGTGAGCAATTGTGGGAGCCGAATAAATTGATAAATCGGAAGGGGCGTATTTTAGATTGACATTAACCGGCTGCACCCTGCAAGACTGGGATGAGCCGAACACAATACGTAAGCCAATTGAGAAAGAATCTTTAAGGCCGAATAGAAGAACGGGTAATGATTGAAAAGTAGGCCCAGGCCCCGAGGCCTCAGTAGGAACAGATATAAATAAAGAAGCAGCGTTCTTGGAATGGTATGTAAGAATCACTTCACTAAACTTAGTAAAACAAGCTTTCTTGAGTATAAGAACTGACTTGCCCGTCGGAGTGCTAACCCCGGCACCCCCGACCGGAGTGTTTGTCTTTGCAAGTGACTAAGCTGAGGATCAGGAGCGTCTCCCAAGATCTGAAGAGTATTTCCAAAACCACTTCCCCACAGTATAGGATACTCATCTTTTGGAGTTGCTAGATTTAAGTTTCTGAAATCAATGCATACTTTCATTTTACCATTCTTCTTAACTACATGCACAATATTGGATAGCCATTCAACATATCTGGTTGTCTTAATAAAGCCTGCCTTGAGTAGTCTAAGAATTTCCTCCTTAACTTTTTGAATCACTTCTGGACTCATTCTTCTTGGTTTTTGCTTGTATGGCTTGAAATTAGGCCTTATAGGGAGTCTATGTTTTACTAATGACCTATCCAATCCTAGTAGTTCATTATAAGACCATGCAAAACAATCTTTATATTTCTTAAGAACAACCAACAACTGGTTCCTGTCAAAAGCATTCAACCAAGCACTTATATAGATGGACTATTGTATAGAACCTTCTCCTAAATTTATTTCTTCTAAGGGGTCTTGTATCTGAGAACTTACGATGCTCCTTCATTGATTCCTTCTGGCTTCGAAGCAATCTTATTGCTTTGTTCTGCTCCCAGGTTCTTTGATTCAACATCTTTACCCTCCTCTTCATAGACAAAGTCTGTCCATAAGGCTTCTTCTTCTTGTATCTCCTAGACTTTTGTCTCAATGTCCAATGCATAGTATTTATCAAGGGCTAAAACTCTGGCCTGTTGCTGCTGCTGCTGCTTGCAACCAATTATCATGGCTTCTTTCTCTTGCTCCTGCACTTTCTGGACTATTGATTTTTCATCCAATGTTGAGAACTTAATTAGAGCCAAAGACTTGGCTTCTAGCGCTTCATCTCTTTGCCTACAACTAGGTATCATTGTCATCCTTAATGACACCCTCTTCATCAACACTCTCCTGGACTAAGTGCTTCAGGTGTGTCACTTTCTCATCAGCCGTCACTTCGGCTGAGCCATCAGGTTTCCTCAGTATACTGAGTGGTGTCATTCCCTCAATATACAATTTAGCCTCTGCGAAGTCTACACATGCTATGAAGGGTTGAGGATCTGCATCAATTTCCTCTGTCTTTTCATTGCCCAAGGCCATCATTATTTTCTGATGCAAAGAGGAAGGCACACATTTGTTAGTGTGGATCCAATCTCTACCAAGTAAAGCATTGTACTTAGCATTGCTGTCGATAACGAAGAATGTCGTCATGCAGTCCCTGGTTCCTACACTCAGGTTGATGGGCGGAATTCCCTGAGCCATCTGTTTGTCTCCAGCGAAGCCAACAATGGTTGTGCTGGTTGGGATTAACCTAGGGTTCCTCTTCCCTAGTTTCTTCAAGGAAGATTTCAGTAGTAAGTTCACCGCTGTCCCATTATCCACCAAGACTCAGTTCAATTGTATCTCATCGAAGAAGGCCTTGATATACAAGGGCTTGACATGCTGTGTCATAGAGTTCGAGGGATACTCAAAAGGATATGAGAGGTTAATGCTCACCTCTTCTTCACTCTCATATTTAGTTTCCATTGGGGTAGCCATTCTGGATTCATCTTGCACCATACTCACTTGTGAGTCTTTACTAGAGACTGGAATTGGGTCAATTTCTTGCCCCTCTTGGTTCTCATCTCCAGCTTAGAATTTATGCGGTAGTATGTGTACCATATTCACTGACATTGAGCCAAATTGGATGGCTGGCTGCGCCTATTTGTCTTTTTGGCCACCTTGTTCAGTTACTTCAGAAGCAACCTCCATGCTGTATTCTGGCACTTCATTACTAACAGACTCCTTTGAATGGTCTTTGTCGACTGGTTTTTCAACCAAAAATGTTTGTTCAGCCATAAAGGCTTCGAACATTTGTTCCTCAACCAATCCTTTCTTTTGGCCTAGGCCAACTTCTTCTTCTGTCTCGCTATCACTCTCCATCAAAGCCTTTTCTAATCCTGCTAAACTGGACTTTTCTCTGGCTTTTAGTTCAGAGTGAACTTTGGCCAACTGTTCTCTACTGCAGCCCATTTTGCCTTGTAGAGTTGATTTTGGAGTATGGTCTGACTTTGGATTCTTTTTTCCTTCTGTTTGGACCAATGAAGAGCTCTCTCTACTTTCTTTTAGGTCTTTCTGGTACTGAGTGTACCTATACTGAATCTTCCTCTTTTGTGATCTCGAAATTACTGGGACCATATCTGGTTCCTTTGTTTTTGGGTGTTTAAGCAATACCCAATTGTTTGGGGCCACCAAAGGAGGTTTGACCATCCTACATTGGTTTCCAACAACATCTCTTTGGGTAGATACCTCCCTAGGTTTGTTCTGCATGACAAATCAATCTGGAACTTCAGGTACCCACAAACTTACTGACCCAGATGTTAAACTGTTCCTTTTTTCCTTCGAATCCAACTTCGAAGCTGGCTGTGAAGGCCACTGCTTGGTTCTGACTTCATGTTTTGGGCCTCACTCAGGCCTTTGATGAAGGGGGCCATTTTCTGTCCTGCGTGAGGCTGGTCTAGGGGGCCAATCTCTGGCTTTGATCCCATGAATTGAACCCTTCTCCAGTCTTTTTCAGAATAACTGCTCTCCATTCTGTAGTAATTAGGTGACCTGGACTCATATAAAGGTCTCTTGCCTTTAGAATGCTTTCTATCGGCTGTTGGCTCAACCATTAATGGCTACTGCCTACCACTAGTTGGATATTGCCTTTTGTTATAAGCATTGGTTGGTTTAGGACGTCTCTGCACATCTCTGTAATATTACTTCCCATCAATTGGAAGCCCTTTCAACCACTTATAACTCAGTCTGCACTTGGGACACATCCTTTACATTACAGCTGCCTCTAAAGAATCGTCATCCAGTGCTTCTTCATCAGAGTCTTCCCTTTGGTATGAGAAACCTTGTCCAATAGCTGGTAGATTTCTAATGTCTTTCTTGATAGTTGTCTGGTTGGCAACATGCATCTGCACATTGACTTCTTCCAATTCTTTCAAGGACAAATTTTGGAAGTCTGGCATAATGACATTGGTTGCCACTTCTCCAATTTCTGGAAATGGATTACTGTCGACCCCCATGGTCTTTTCTGCTTTAGCTGGGAATTTTAAGCTTCTGCTTTAGCTGGGAATTTTAAGCTTCCTTTCCGAATTTGTTCTTGGATCCTGTCTCGAAAAATAATACAATTTTTAGTTGAGTGAGACCAAGAGTTATGCCATTTATAGTATATTTTTTCTTTAAGTTCATCTGGAGATGGAATCTTGACTCTTTTTGGTAACTTAAGGAAGTTGGCCGCAAGCAAATGATTAAAAATGTCATCTGCCTTAGTTAAATCGAAAGAGTATTTCCTATGAAGGTCTTTCTTTTTAAACTGCTGGTCAATTGTTATATCCTTATGAATTAATGCTTCACAGATCACAGGTTCTTTCCCTACAATCTCTGCTGCATCAATTTCATAATTAGGATCTCTATAATATGTCTTGTACGATGTATTATTTCGATCTTGTTCCTCCTCTAGTAATGTTTCGTACCTAGACACCTTATAAGTCAGTTCCACTAAGTCTCTGAACTCAGTTGAGTCAAACTTCTTTCGAAGCCTAAACTCTAAGCCATTTTGAGCCAATCTCATGAATTCTAGCTCTGGTAGGATGACTCTACATTTATTTCGAGCCCTTTTAGATCTGGAAATAAACTGGGTAGTCTTCTCATCAGGCCTTTGACTCAATCTTGCCAAGTCTGCCATGAAAACCTCTGGCTTCGATTGGAAGAATTTGGCATAAAATGCCTCTTCCATTTGTTACCACGTTTGGATAGAGCCAGGTGTAAGGTTAATATACCATACAAATGCTCCCCCAGTTAAGGAATTTGGAAATAATCTTAACTTCATATAGTCATTATTAGTAAATTCACTGCATTGAGCAGCAAACCTAGCAATATGCTCCACTGTTGATTGGTTTCCATTCCCATAAAAAAGGGCAAAATCTAGTATCTTGAAACCTCTTGAGTATTCATGTACCCTATTTACCCATTCCGGGTATGGTTTCCTGTACACAGGAGTCTGGACCCCTTGAGCCATTGGTCCACACATCTCTCTAACAACGTCAGCAATTTGGTCACTAGGGACCATATTTTGTGCCTGCTGAACCACTACTGGAGGGACAAACACAGGATTTTGTGGACAACTTTGTGCCTGTGGTCCTCTTGGTCCACAAGGTGGTATATTTGGGACTGGTTGTCCCTGTGGTGCAGGTTGCTGTTGGGGGTGTGGGTAACCCCTTTGAGCCTGTCCTGCGAAAGGACTTGCGAATGGTGCTGGAACATGTGTTGTGTCCCTTCCATTTGTAGGAAAACCTTCTAACCCCCCGGGTATAAATTCGAATAAGGGATTAGTGAACCCCCTCGTGCCAGGTATGGCTTCGAACATGGGATTTGATCATTCTTATGTCATCTTCTTGTACTGGGCCAGATCCACCAATTTGCATAGCTTCACTGTTAAGTACTGAGGCATTTTGACCTGCTATAGGCCTCGAAATAGGTTCGTACCAAGACTGAGGTGACGGTTTTTCATAGTTCTGATTACTAGTTTGACCATTAGAATGTCTATTAACTTGCATAGGCTGTTTATCTCTAGCCAATCTTTGCTGAGAGACATTTAAAACTTCCTCCATGTGTCTTGCGTTTGTTGGTTGGTGGTTATTCATTCGATCCAAAAAGGATGTTGCCCACCTTTCCATCGTGTTCATTAACTACTGTCCCATGGCATCTACTAGGCCACTCCATGGATTTATTGGCTGAGTAGATGGAATAGTGGATGGTTCAATTCCTTGGTCTCGTCCAATATTATGAAGATGTGGTACTTGTTCTGAAGTGCTGGTCAGTTCGACCATAGGTTCTGATAAAATGGGAGTTTTCACAAGATGTGTTATCACATTATCTTCTGGATTAGGTATCTCTACCTCTCCTTCCACGCTTTCTTTCAAGCGTTCATTTTCTCTTTGTCTCCTACGTCTAGCCATTTCAATTAGTCCCACCGGCCGTGTCAAAAATATATGTTGACTTTTTGGCTTTCGAAGGTTATTTTTGTAATTGCGAGCGTGCTAGCAAGGATCAATCAGTCCTTACAGAAAATTAATTGCCGACCAATTATCAGATGATTGTGTTTTAGTTCTTTCAGCCTCAATGAAGAGGACTTTTACTAGTGGCTTGATTTAGGAGAATTAAGCAAGATAACAATTAAATGAAGAACAATTGAAGTATTTTATTAAAATGAAAAACTTTTAATGATCCAAACTCAGCCTCGCAGAGGTTTATAGCAACAATCTATTACTTGAAACTACTCCTATGAACGAAGTGCAGTGCAGGAATTTAAAGTATAGGAATGTAAAGGACTGGAAATGTAAAACTGGAAAGGAAAATAAGTAGAATAAGACTAAAATTTTGGATCCGAGTCTGGGCTCTTTTTCTGGGCCTTCTCTGCTATTTATACTTTTTAAGGATGACCATTGAACTGCATTTCCAACCGTCGAATTGCTCCTCCATGATCGCTGATCATGTTGCCTTATAATTAGCTCCACTATGCCATCACTTGCAGTTAGGCTTCCCTCCTGAATTTGAATTTAAATGTGAGTAACCGTTGAAACCACATCACCTTACATCTCTTTGTTGATCCACTGCTACTCAGATCTCGTAATAACCAATACTAACTGCCACGTGTACGATCAGGATCGAAGACTTGAATAGTCTTCCTGTATTACCCTTATTGTGCCACGCGTCGAATTGTAGTTGGCTTGTACAAAATATGTAGCCAACACAGTCAATTCGGTGGTGAATGTTTTGTTGTTTTGGTTAAGCTGATTTGGTTCGTTATTTTGGATCTTCTACAACTCTTGTTTGAAGGTTTTTAGTTCATCTATATAGTGAGGTCTTTCCTCATTGTTTATTTGTGATTATTTGGAATTCATCTAAGGGTGGTTTTGTGAGACTATTCGTGTCTCGTTTGTAATCGTTTGGAAACTTTTTAGTTGATAGTGGAATCGGATTTCGATCCTGTGGACGTACCTCACATTGAGGGAACTATGTAAAAATTCTTATGTTGCTTTTAATTTAATTTTTCTGCATTAATTTTTATTCTCATTAATTGATTTACTTATAGAGAATCCTATATTTTTCCTAACATAATTTTTCCTATCGACTAGTCTCTCTCAAACCAGAATTTTACTAACAGACAAAAAAAAAAAAAAAAAATTCTAGAATTCATGAAACCAGAGTCATTTTGGAAATTCAAACCAACTGTGCCTAATTTGTCAAAGAAAAATGGTATGTTTGGTTTGTGTTTGAGAGATGTGTTTTAGAGATAAAAAGTACGAAAACATGTTTGGTTTGGTTTTTTTCAAAAGATGTTTTGGAAAATGATTTTGAGAGAGAGTTTTGGAAAAAGTGATTGATTTGATATGTGTGAGAGAGAGATTTGTTTGGAAAATTTGTTTGGTTTACAAGTTTTGGAAAATTTTTTTAGAAAAATTTATTTGGTTTGATTACTTTTAAAAACTTATTTGTAGAGAAAATTTTCCAAATTTTTTTCAGAAAATCAAACCAAACGAACCCAAAATGTCTATTTTAAAAATCAATTAGGGGTATAACTGTAATATTTACTTCTTTTTCTTCATTTTTAAATTTTTTTTTTATAAAAATATTGCTTGTAAAAGCAAATCAATCAAACCCTAGAAACATTTGGGAAAAAGTTTAGTTTGGAGGCTGTGATTTCTAGCTGGAAAGTGATCATAAAAATTCCCGCAAACCCTTTGGCTTTTCTCAATTAAATACCTTAACAAAATATTATTTGCAAAAAGCTTGAGAGGCCCAATGAACTTTTTTTTTTTTTTTTTAAAAAAAAAAAAATGTAAACCATGATGTTCAAATGTATGGTTGGCAATCCCAAGATAAAATATCACAATTGACACATTGCCCTTTTTTGAAATTGTTTTTTCATGCATATTATTCTATTCCACTATACACCTGTCAATTCTTTTCGTTTGACAAGTGAAGACACTTTCTCAAGTTTCTCAAATAACACTAACACCACTTACTTTAACTAACAATATCTAACATCCCCCTAAGATGGAAAATGGTGAACTCCATTTTAACTTTTCAATATGACAATCCACCCTCACTAAATATTTTGGAACAAAACCACTACCATGCAGATTACAAACACACACACACAACACCCCCACCCCCCCCCCCCCCCCCCCCCCCAAAAAAAAAAAAAAAAATAAAACTTTTTAGTGCATACAATAACAAATGCTCACACCATCATTCTCTCTTTTTATGTCCATTACTACCTATATATCAACAATATTACATATTCAAATAAAAAATAAAAATAAAAATTTATGTATTACAATTATTTTGAGTGTGACTCGCGTTCTATCAACTTAAATTCCCACTTCATACCTCATTTTTAGAGTAGTTTTCAAGGCAAATTTTTGATACATAATATTTTTCTCTATTTATATAAACTAATACTGTAAGTCACTTCTACAAACCTCTAAGCCCCCTTCCATCTCGGCTTTCTCTTCCATCTCTTTGCATAAATCGACTACCATCACACATATTCATCACCATTGCACCTTTTTGTATCCTCTCATAAAAAATTTAAAAAATAAATTAAGTTTGGATGGCAAGAATTTTAAATATCACTTCAAATCTTAGTAATTTCAAGTTTTGAAACCAATTGGAATGGAAATTTTGAGAAAAGAAACTAGTTTTAAGAATGTAAAAATAATGATTTGAAAATTTAATCAAATGGGAGTTGCCCCCCCCCCATTGGTTTCTCATTTGTAACAAACTTGTAAGGGGATAGATACAACATTTCTTAAGCAAATTAAGTACAAACCCCACAAATTAATGTTTCCTCCTTGTATGAAGTGATAAGAACACAACGTAACCAAAATATTCCTAACTGAATACCTAATATAAGAGCACTTCCATCTAATATGTCAATTCTAAGGTAATAGTCCAACAATTCTATTTTGGCTGCAAGAATTAACTTGCTCTGGTGTATTAAAAATTGACATGACTTTTGACATCACCCCGTTCATGTCAGTTTTGACGTGTTCTCACTTCATACATTTTGCTCTTTTTTTGTTTTTAATCTTTTCTTTTTTCTTCAAATAAAAGAAGACCAATGATACACAAATTGTGGGTGTCAGGTTCCCACGTCATGTTTATTGTTTTTTGTTTTTTAAACCAATGGTAATATTATTATTATTTTTTAATAAAATAAGACCAACCTATTGTCATGTACAATAATTACCGTTGTAAATAAATTTTTTTTTATTTATTTTATCATCTATAAATTTGGAGTTGGAGTTGGGTAATATTTTTTTAATCATTCACACTATAGATTCACCATACTCTCAGTTTTCATTTTTTTTTTCACCCAACACTGTCAATTCAGAATTCAGAGAGACTTCATTCAAAATCACTTGTACATTCATGATGGAGGATCACATTCACAATTTCAAAAGATTTGGTTGAACATCTGTGGCATTTCAGGGAAATGAATTAAAATTTTGAATTTTGTTAAATTTTATTTTTATTAATATAGCAATATTTTTAAAATAATAAAATACTATTTAAATGGCATCAAACCTCTTTTAAAAATAAATTTATTTTATTTAGTAAAATAAAAGAGTTCTAATTTTAAAAATAATAGAATAATATATTCGACATATAAGGTGGAAAGTTTTTATATTAAATTAACATATATTAATTTGCCATCCAAGCCTTCAAAAAAATTTAACGTACCAAATTTTAAAAGTTTTGGAGGAGATGATCTAAGAGCTTCTCCAACCCACCACTCTCAATTATAAGATAATTTTTTTTTATTATTATTGAAAAGTGAATAAAGAGTATCTTACTGCTCACCCAAACTCCAGCCACAATCATTATTTTCTTCTTTAAAGATTTCCCTCTAAAATATTTTCATCAAAAAGTGAATAATTATTGTTCATTAATAAATATTTAATTTTCAATTTTTTTTAAAATATATTTAATATTATACTCATTTTAAGATATGATTTCACTCTTTTTAATAATACTAATTTTATAAAAATTAAATTTACATATTAAATAATAATCAAAAATATAAAATGAATAGTGTTATGGAGATCTTCCTTTGTTTCTCATACTCCCTCTATATTTGGAAAAATCAAGCCATCTTCCTCCCAAATAGAGATAATTTTAGAGAATAAGTTGGAGACAAAATTTCTTCAAATATAAAAAGAGCAATGCTAGGGAGCTCAAATTTGAGCTCCCGAATCTAATCACGTAAGCAGTATGGCTTTTTGATTTTTTTTTTTTTTTTTCCCATTTCAGACGAAGAGAAACAGGAGGAGGAAGAAGAGAAGAGAAGAGAAGAAGAAGAGAAGCGGAGGGGGAGGGGGAGGGGAGGGGGCCAACAAACTAGGGCTGGAGGTGGAGGAGGAGGCTGGGAGGCGGAGGCGAGGCGGACGACGTCGAGCGACGAGCTGCGGACGACGAGCTTCGGACGACGCCGGGCGACGAGAGGCGACGCCGGGCGACGAGCTTCTTCCCCTCTCTTCTCTTCCTCCTCTTCCCCGATCTTCTCTCTCTCTCTCCCTCCCTCCCTCCTGAATTTCGGGGGATTCGGGAGAGCTCGGTTTCGAGCTCCCAAGCTTTATTCATATAAAAATATAGAGGATGAGTAGGAGATTCTCTAAAAGGACTGACCTATCTTAAGATCAACTTTGCAATGAAAAGGAGTTGAATGGGTAAAAAAAAATGCAAGAAGAAAGAAGCAAAATAACCTATTAACAAGTGGCATACAAGAATTGAAGCGGAAGTTGTTTGAAATGATCTAAATAAGTGTACTTTTTATTTTTTTATGAAAAAATGTACAGAAAAGTAGAGAGGTGATGTAATGAAAAAAAGATAAAAAGATAGATTATTTGAAGTATGTCAAACTTGGCTTGTAATTCTAGAAATTTTGTCCCAAATTATACTTAAAAACATCAATCTATGACTTAAATTCATTTCATACTTAAACTTAATCAATTCAATTTTCACCATACATACATATTACTCAGAAAGATCTGGGACATTTGTTTTGGGACACTGCCACCACAAAGGAAAAAGCCCAAGATAAGAACAAAAAAACCAAGAACACTAGGCTAAACCATATGGCAATTCACATGATACTGCAACTGCTGGTGTTTTCATCACTGAAGAAGTGGGTGAAATTATCGGCCACCGGAGGTGGCATTGGCGGTGGCCCATAACTCATCGACAGTTGTGGCCTGGCATACATCATTGGCTGGAACATGCCATTTTCGTTCGGCCGAGTCTGGCTCATCATCATGGCCGTGTCTTGTTGGTTATAAGGGTTATTTGCAGCCGGTAGTCCTTGTACAGCCGGAATATTCCCAATATGACCCATTGACATTGGATAATTGCCCATCTGACCCATACTCCTACCAGCAAACCCTTGATGACTGACATCATCAATCTCATCAAACCCAGGTTGCATGTTGTTCATTTTATGGTCCCGATCATTCTTCCCTCCACCTTTCATACCCCAACTAGTACTATTTTTCCCACCACCACCGCTGCCACCATTATTGCCACCCTTACCTTTTTGACCACTATTTTTTCCGTCTCTTGCTAAACCCCCACCATTTTTATCAGTCTCACTTTGATTTCCTCCCTTATTATTTCCACCACTGCCGCCGCCGCCACGTCCACCACCACCACCACCACCACCACCTTTCTTTCCTTCATTTCCATTCATACCCATACCCTTTAATTGAATAGGCTGATCAAAGCTACCACCTTTCTTGGCATTTCCACCCTTTTGTCCATTCATGACCTGGCCATTAATCATTCCATTTGGCCCGTGGGGTCCATGCCCATTACCCATAATTGGTGGTTTATGTGGAACATCAAAACCATCATCATCTTCAAATTCATCATCAAACTCATCAAAACTTGAATCATCATCATCATGAGGCAAGTTGAACTTGACAGATTTCTGATCTTTGGAGGGAACCTTAGACCCTTTGGCATTTTGCATTTGCTGTTGTTGGAATTGTTGGCCACCTTTTTGAGACTTGCTGTCTTTTTTCCCACCTTTGCCAAAATCAATCTGCATATTTTTTGGCTGGTTATTGAGATGGTTTGAAGCTTTTGGGGCTCCCCATAGCTCTGCATGTTTTCCAGACTTCGAAAGCTTCTTTATGAGTTTGACTGGATCAACATTTCCTGTCACAGTCACCTTCCCTTGTTCCACATCTATAGTGACAGTATAAACCTCTACCCATAAAGCAAATAGAAAAATAAATAAGTAAATAAACTAAAATAATTAACAAATTTTAAAAATAAAAATATGCAGGAAAAAAACTAAGGATTAAACTTAAAATCCAGATATAGAAGCACTCTTAAGTTCTTTTTTGTTGACAGAAAGAGGTAAACTACACCCTCTTCAAAAGCTTAAGCTTTTTTAAACCAATTAGTGGAACATAACTGATTTATACCCAGAAAAAAATATCCAAAAACTACCAAAATTTGAAGTCTGATGGTGTGAATTTAAATTTGTTGGCCACACTCGATGAATATAGTCAATAAATTTTAAATTCTTAGTACTTTTCTGAATAATTTTTCTAAGTAACTAAAAATGACAATAAACATATGCAGACAAACATATAACTAGTTAGAAAACGAGGTAAGTTACCATCAATTTTCTGCAACAGTTTCCTCACTTTCTGCTTACATCCATCACAGTCTATATTCACTCTGAGAACACAACTCTGCAGGTAAAGAAGAGACCCAAAACAGAACAAACAATTGGTCAAGGTAAGGAGGAGCCCAAAACATCTATATTATGCATTCAAATAAAATTGAGAAAACTAACTTTTAAAGAGCCCAAAAGCATATGAATGTGTAGTATAAAAGCAAGGTACCTGAGTCTTCAAGAAGTCTGGTTTGCTCATTCTTTCTGTTACAGAGATGGGAAGAAAAGAGAGATGTTAGCTGCAGAGTGAATTGAAGCAGAGAAGTTGAGTATATAGGATAGGGAAAACTATGCTAAGTTGTTTGTTCTTGGCTTTTTGTGGGCTCTTTTAACCAAAAAAAAGGATTTATAATGGAGAGAAATTAATTGGGTTTGGACTTTGAAGCTCTCAAGCTCATATTGAATACTGAGATTTTTAGGCAATTACGAGAGAGAGATATTTAAAACTCTTCCCACTCACTCTTTCTTAGCTTTCTTCCTCTATCTCTGGGTTGTGTCTTGTTTTATATATATATATAGAGAGAGATACGATCGAGAAATCAGACAGTAGAGCAAGTAAATAAAGAACTAGAAATAACTAGCTTGAACCTTTTTTAAAAAAAAAAAAAAAAAAAAAAAAAAACCAAACTAGCTTGAACCTTGATATGAGCTGGATTAATTATTCAGTTGCAGAGCACTACGTGATATTATTTACTTGTACTTCAAATCAATCACGTAATAAAAAATAAAAAAGTAAAAATAAAAAAAGCAATTAAACATACTTATTCACATATGTTAAGTAGTTAGAAAATAAAAGATTTACTAGAACTATAAAGTAGATACTATCAACTGATACACTGGGTTTATTTAATAATTTTCTTAGATGATATTTATATAAAACAAAAGATTAGATTTAAGCACAAACAAGAAACAAACATAAGAAGAATTTTAGGATCACTAGAGGTCCAATTGGCACACTTTGGTCACGTATTGGCTCACCTCAATAATCGTAACTATTCATTTTGTAAGTTCAGTTAAAAAAATCATTCATGCAAAAAAATTGGAATGATCAGATGTTACATGCTTGCATGATTGGATCCTATTTGTCTTCAAATAATAAATGAAAATATAATCTTGTTAATAGAGTATCTATTTTTTGATGACAAATATGATCAGAATTTGATTTTTTAAAATGAATAATTTAAATGAAAGCAACCTGTATGATCCAATTAAAGAGGAGAGAATTCATAGTACTGATTTTAAAAATGTTCAAGAGTACCAAAAGTAAAATTTTAATGAGAGCTTTACTTATGTGGTATGAAACCCCACTTATGAATGATTTAATATATGTGTCTTGTTTTTTTTTTTTTCACTCTATATCATATCATTAGAGCTATTATTAGAGATCCAAATTTAGAGTTATGAATGATTACTCTACTTATTTACATCATTACCAGAAGATAGTAATATACTCTGCCATGGGCCATGACCAGTTCAAAAGCAAGTACACCAGGTTAAGCGTTTGTTGGACAGAAATATTTAATGCTTAAACAACTTTTGTGATAATGCTATAAGCTACATAATAAATTATAGAAAATGTAATAATAAATATAGATTTAGGGGTTGGTTTTGGAAAGACAAATGGAAAAGTAAAAAGTAAGAGTTGAATTTTTGTAGTATTTTTAAAAAAAAATCTTTTTAACTATTTTATTGAGTTTTCAAATGAGGACTTAAAATAAAAAAATCTTTAAATATTTAATTTTAATTTTTTATTACGCTTTATGTGAATCATTATATATTCTTAACATTGTTGAAGAAAGAAAAAGTTGAACTTGTGTTCCGAAAATGCCCTCAAATTTATGATGGGAGATTCATTAATAATGTGACACCAGTTTTGACAGTGTAGTGTCGGTCTTTGATAGCTTGGGTGGCTGGGCTGATGTCGCAAAAGGAATGCCAACATCAGATTAAAGAAAACGACATTAGGTCAAATTGGTCCCTTCTGATAACAGAAGCTCACTCACCATGTTGGTAATGAAATTAAATGTCAAAAAAGAAAAAGAAAAAAAGAGTTAAGAGTTAGAGCTACTTTACCCTTTGTCTTATCTCTTTTAAAATATTCATATACTTTTTGCGTAGTTTTGCATTAAACTGTTACTGTTGCATTTTTTCTTTGTTTAAATAGATGGAAACTGTGTCACATGCATGTCCTCATTAGGCTGTAATTAGATTATAACTTTTTAATAAGAAAATGATAGAAAAATGTAAAGAAAATATAAGTTAAAATTTTTCTTTCCACTTTTTTTTTTTTTTTTTTTTTTTTTTCAAATCTTTACATAAATCTATGATTTAAACACAAAGGCAGATCTAGTATGTAAAAACAAAAATTGCCCTAAAACCCTCCTCCCACTCTCTTTAGTGACGTGCCCCCCCTCCCCCTCACTTTTCTGCCACAACCCACCGTTGCCTCCTTTAACCTCTTAACCACTGGCTCTCTCCTCCACAACCCCCTCCTTCCTCCCAACCTCCTCTACCCCTCTTCGACTTCCTTCGCCACCACCTCTTTCATAGCCAACCTCCTTCGCCATGGTTGACCTTTTCCCCACCTCATCCACCCTTGGCCACCCCTTTCCTTCCCCAACTCCTATATCACTTCAGCCATTTTCGCTAATGTTTTCTCTTACCTCCACAAGCCTAAGCTGTAATGCCCTGAAATAAATGCCATAAATCAGCCCCCAACAACATATGCACAATGACATAACAAAGTAGTAATGTTTCATTAATCAGAGTTAATTTACAAAAGCAGTACATGCGATATGCATTCATAAGCTTTACTCTAAATCTATAGCATGTAATACCAACTTAATAATCAAGGAAATAAATACCCTACAGATCGAGCCGAGCTCGAGCTCAATAAATGAGCTTGATATATAAACGAGCCGAGCTCAAGTTTAGCAAAACTTGACTCGGCTCGGTTCATTTGCAGCCCTATATAAGAGTAAAACCTTGTTGACGGCACAAGCAGAGACATATCATTTTTGAAACATCAATTCTTAGTTTTTTGAGACACTGGAACACGTAAAGCTGCATTTGAAGAGTGTAGCATATCCCCTTTTCCAACTGAAGGGACTATGCCCTGAATATATTGAACAACTAGAGGGCGTACTTCTTGGCATAATTGGGCCATCACCGCCTCAAGTATTTGCTTTGGCCCCGTTGTAAATGAACCCTGCAACAAATTAGTATAACTGATTTTACTAGTTCACAAGTCTCCATCTTCACTAATCACCACAAAAAATAAAAATAAAAATTGCAAGAAGAAACTACAATAAATAAATAAGTCAAACATTGAAGCAGAAGTACTTCAATTAGTTTATTTGAATTGGAAAGGTATGCTACTTACAGATGGATACAAGCAGCTATGAAATGCAAGCAATTTTGCCCCGAAGTGATGAGCAAGTGCCTTTGATAACTTCTCTTGATATATCTCAAAACCTGTAAAATGTTTGCAAAGAATTTTATACACTATAGTAGTAAATTTTGAGTAAGAGTGATCCTATAATGTTCTAGGACAAGGAGAGGATCTTGTTCACCTGCAGGACCAGACAGCAAAATTCTTGGACTTATAGTGGAATCCTTGGACTCACTATGCTTTATGTGTAGAACAAAGCATGCCAGCAAATAATATTTTGTCCTGTCACTGAAAGAAATGGAAAATTGAAATTTCCATTACTTGCTTGCAATAAAGTATTAAACCCACGGAAAACCATAGCAGGCCCTATAAATAAGACTAACATAGTCAAGTAAATGAGCTTAAATTTGAACTACAAAGTACAATTGTCGATCAAACTATTGCATAAGCAGAAAAGGGAGCAGGTAACCATAACTGGAGAACATTTATGTTAAACAAGTTCTTGAAGATGAACAATCACATTCAGTACACTACAAGGGTATAATGGCATCTCAACACTCCAAGAAAGTTTACCAATAGTCCCACATAGTGAAACCACTACATAGATCAAATGGCTGAAGTAGCTTAACATCTGAAAATAGCTTTCTCAAGGAGCTACAGCAATGGGAAAAAAATTAGGAAAACATATTCAGGTCAAGAAGTTAAGATTTAAAAGCATATATGTATTCTATTCTCTCACCGATTTTGGTATCCCGTTTAATATTGTTATTTCAGGAAAAAAGAAACAATAAAAGATAAAAATTTCACAAGTGCTATTAGTGAAGATGTGCTATATTATCATTGCCTTTTAAAATAGAAAAAAACTGCACAAAACAACATCGACTCCTTAAGTTTGGTCTCTTAATATGAACTTATTGTTGTTTGCATAATGTATGATCCCTGACTAATATCTTTCCATTTTCAAGTGTATCTTCTACTTGTTCTATATCTCCTACCTACATAATCTAGATTGTTTTCCAATTTGTGAGACATTTATCAGCACATATATATTCATTGGACTCTTCTCGTATGTTCAATGTGTACATGTAATATAATCGTATAGATACATGTTTGTCTTTTCAAAATTAATGGGCTTCCTAAGAAGTTTGCATGATCTTTCATACACTCCATGAGGAATCTGATTTACTAATATGTGAACACCCTGGATTAGGGTTTCAGGAAGAGGGTCAGGGGAAGACTGACTAGGAGGCCTAGAAGGCATCCCTTGATTTACAGATTCTATACGTTTAGACATAGAATGTCTGGAGGATTCTGGTAAATCTACTCTATAGGGTAAATTAGAGTGATGACTCATAGTAGATAGACTTTGGCTTAGAGGTCTTTGGAATTTAAGGTAAACATTACTGCCTTGGGTCTGGATAACATCATCAAGAGTTTGTCTGATAATTGGTCTGACTGGTACAACATTCTTAATTTGCCATCTATCTGGAAAGTAATATTGTTCCAAGGAATCATTTTAGGAACAGCTACCTAGCTACTGAAAAGATTAGTATCCAGAAGGACAGTTTGTCCTAACTCACAGTGTTTTCTGATATAAGGATTTAAAGTACTTAAAACCTTAAGATGAATTCAAAAATGGCTGATAATGGTGGTGATCCTGGTAAATACTGGTAACCATTAATCAAGATTCTAAGTTCAAGAACTTTGGACAGGTTAGGGTCTATGAGTGCCATACTCAAATTCGGATAAATATTGAAATATACTAGCCCATGAGATAAACTGGTTTTAATAGCTCCCATCAAGGAAGCTTTCCAATCAAGGCATTTACCATCCCTGAGTGTGCAAGTACGACTGGTATTTTGGCCTAACAGAGTTAGGGGTTTAAAAGCTATCTGGACAAGTCCTATGTTGACATATTTATATTTTTTCAGAAAAGGTACTAAATCCTGTATTTATAGTAATTGAATTACTTCATGTTCATTATGTAATGGAACTTCATGTTTAAAAAATTTAATGATTTTCCTACTAGTAAAATCAAAGGGGCCCATTTTACAAATGGTTTCTGGTTTCACTTTTGGGAATGTCCAATTATCAAGGGCTTCTTTAACATTCTGGTAGGCAACTAATTCTGCTGCTTCTGATGTAGAAGCTACTGTATTGGCTACTATTGTAATGGTTGATTCTTCTGTCATTAGATGTGGATGACCATATATGTATAATTTAATCATTATATACATGTATTATGTTTATGTATAAACATGACTCTGATACCAACTAAGTGCTCGAAAGGGACTAGGCTAAGCACGTCTGTCAATGCTTTATAAGGTGCAAGTGTCCCATAAGCAATCCCTGCTAGTGGACTAACATATACGCGACTTGGATGACGTCCCACTTCTCTTAACTCCATTTTACCCATATGTGGCACAAATCTAGGAATATAAATACACATAATACAAGCATATAATAAACAAATTATGACATATATGGTCTCATGTTTTACTGTTGAGGTGGAGGCCTAACTGCAGCCGCCTACACACAAATAAGCTCCTGTATTTCCTGTTTTATTCTGGCTATTTGTTGCTCACAAAATTCTATTTGTTGTGTAGCCCATAGCTGAAGATATGGATCTTGAAGAACTGTTAAATAATTATTATGACTTGTATTATAAAATTCTAAAACATTTAATAAATCAACAAGTATATCTATAGTGGATATACATTAAATAAAGAAATACTTACAATCACAATCTTCAAAGCAGCTTAATTCTGCACAACTTAATTTATATATTTGAGAAATGTTTACAAGATGAGAGGGAGAACTTACACCAATAAAACTCAAAACACACACTCACACATCCACTACTCTACCTCAACAAGGGTGAGGTCCTTCCCTTTTATAGACATGAGAATGAAAAAGATAAGATATAAGAAGGACATGTGGCGTGTCCTAGAGGAGCGGAGTTGATCGTCCTTATCCTCAGTGAGTCAGCATCTTATCTTCTTTGTCTAGTTGTGGATAGATAATAAACAGGGCATCTACTTTACTGAAAGTGATTGTACTGGTTTTGTCGTCTTATGCCCACGATTTTGCTGGTGGAGGACAAAGCTTATATCATGCTTTGCCTTTACGTTTTTTATCTTTTTCTTTGTTGATTTTGTCGGCAATCATACTGGTAAGTGAATCCCAAAAATCACCAAAGTTGGGTTCATCATCTTTTGGTGCTTGTGATTCTCCGGCTAAAACAACAAATTCATTTTCATCCTCGTCAGGATCTGGATCTTCATGACCTTGACTACTGGTAATAGATTTCATGGAAATACTATCACTGGAGAGAGTTCGGAGAAATTGTTCCTCTAAGTAATCTATACTCTTAATAATTAATTTTGTTTCTAACAAATTAGGATATTTTTGTCATAATTCTGTTTGGATTTATAAAAATGAATTTTGGGATAGCATCCCAACAGGCTTGAGAATGTGCCTTGATTTTTTGGACAGTTCTGGTAGAGTAGGGTTCATACCATTATCTCACCATCTCACAAAGAAAGTCTCATTTCCACATTGAAAGTCGTAATTCTGAAAGTCTGTTTGGGATGTGGGATCTTATTATGATAATCACACTGAAAGTCTCATTTCCAAATAACGGTTTGTGAAATGGACTAAGGATTTTGTAATAGAGATATCATTATTTACTGATAAATGGGAATATGCAACATGCCATTCATTATAGGCTTCCCTGATTGGTACGATTATAAGTATTTCTTTCTTTAGTGTATGCCCTCTATAGATATACTTGCTGATTTATTAAATGTTTTAGAATTTTATAATACAAGTTGTAATAATTATTTAACAGTTCTTAAAGATCCATATCTTCAGCTATGGGCTACACAACAGATAGAATTTGTGAGCAACAAATAGCCAGAATAAAACAGGAAATACAAGAGTTTATTTGTGTGTGGGCGGCCGCAATTAGGCCTCCACCCCAACAGTAAAACATGAGACCATATATGTCATAATTTGTTTATTATATGCTTGTATTATGTGTATTTATATTCCTAGATTTGTGCCACATATGGGTAAAATGGAGTTAAGAGAAGTGGGACGTCATCCAAGTCGCATATATGTTAGTCCACTAGCAGGGATTGCTTATGGGACACTTGTACCTTATAAAGCATTGACAGACGTGCTTAGCCTAGTCCCTTTCGAGCACTTAGTTGGTATCAGAGTCATGTTTATACATAAACATAATACATGTATATAATGATTAAATTATACATATATGGTCATCTACATCTAATGACAGAAGAATCAACCATTACAATAGTAGCCAATACAGTAGCTTCTACATCAGAAGCAGCAAAATTAGTTGCCTACCAGAATGTTAAGGAAGCCCTTGATAATTGGACAATCCCAAAAGTGAAACCAGAAACCATTTGTAAAATGGGCCCCTTTGATTTTACTAGTAGGAAAATCATTACATTTTTTGAACATGAAGTTCCGTTACAGAATGAAGATGAAGTAATTCAATTACTACAAATACAGGATTTAGTACCTTTTCTAAAAAAATATAAATATGTCAACATAGGACTTGTCCAGATAGCTTTTAAATCCCTAACTCTGTTAGGCCAAAATACCAGTCTTACTTGCACACTCAGGGATGGTAAATGCCTTGATTGGAAAGCTTCCTTGATGGGAGCTATTGAAACCAGTTTATCTTATGGGCCAGTATATTTCAATATTTATCCGAATTTGAGTATAGCACTCATAGACCCTAACCTGTCCAAAGTTCTTGAACTTAGAATCTTGATTAATGGTTACCAGTATTTACCAGGATCACCACCATTATCAGCCATTTTCTGAATTCATCTTAAGGTTTTAAGTACTTTAAATCCTTATATCAGAAAACACAGTGAATTAGGACAAACTGTCCTTCTGGATACTAATCTTTTCAGTAGCTAGGTAGTTGTTCCTAAAATGATTCCTTGGAACAATATTACTTTTCCCGAAAGATGACAAATTAAGATGTACCAGTCAGACCAATTATTAGACAAATTCTTGATGATGTTATCTAGACCCAAGGCAGTAATGTTTACCTTAAATTCCAAAGACCTCTAAGCCGAAGTCTATCTACTATGAGTCATCACTCTAATTTACCTTATCGAGTAGATTTACCAGAATCCTCCAGACATTCTATGTCTGAACCTATAGAATCTATAAATCAAGGGATGCCTTCTAGGCCTCCTAGTTAGTCTTCTCCTGACTCTCTTCCTGAAACCGTAATCCAAGGTGTTCACATATCAAAAAACCAAATTCCTCATGGAGTGTATGAAACCAGAAAGCTTGAAAGCCCAACTGCTAGTGATATGAATTTTGAAATTTAAATGTATTTTACACCAGAGAGTGAAATTTGAAAACAACTTAACCAGGATTTTATGCAAAATAAATACTAGGAATTTAGAATATGGTATTTTAACAGCCATTCTAATCATCAACTTCAACAGTTAAAAAATCAGTATTATTATCATTTAAAGAAATATCAAACTCTTAGACCTTTCCGGAATGGTACTTTGAGTTTATTACAGTCATGGAAACTCTTTCAACCAGCCAGCTTAATGTCTTAGAAAATATCCAAAGGACATGGAAAACAGTAGATGCCAAAATATAATATCTGTCCATCCACCACCGCAGTCATTAGAGTTAGAACCTAGTGATGTCTCTGGTTCATCTTAGCCTTTGGTCATCACTGCTTTTGTGAAAACTCCATCCAGAATAGCTCAAAGAGAGACATTAGTGGCTAAAAATATTGTACCATTAATTAAACAAAATAATTATGCTAATTTGTGCTTTCAAAAGGTAGGCAAGCAACTCACCGAATTGAGGAAGCTATAGACAAGTTTAAGCATCATAAACTGGTACCACTTTCCACTTCAACTTTTCAGCCAGTAAATATTAAACCACCTTTAGAAGTAACTAATTTTAAGTTACGTTCTGTACAATAGGATAATGAATTTATGGATACCTTTTTAAAGAAAATGACTGAATTAAATTTAGGGAAATCAGCACCAGGCAATAGCTCTATAAACATGTTGTCTACTCAGCAAACTTCAGAAATACAATAAGATGATGACGAAGGTATTACACCTTCATTAATTTATGAAATCCAGAATAATTTTCTAGATGTGCAATCTGTTAATAGAACCATTTTTCCAAAACAAACCAGCAGGATAGCCTTACAAGGCCCTAGTAGGTATTATTATCATAGACTTACACCACAGGATATTCTTTTTGAAGAAGATTTCTTTCATGGTCAGAACTTTTATCATGGAAAAACCATTTATGAAGGGAATATAGATGGTTATTCTGAATATCAGATATTTGAATGTATCTATCAAATTATTATGTATGCCACTGTTTGTAAACAAAATAATAATTCTGACCATCAAATAGTTAGATTTATTGTTATGGATTTACAGGCATCCTTAAGAGATAATGGGATAATGTTCTTACTCCCACTCAATAGAATGAAGTCCTAAATGCTACCAAAATTGAAATAGATCCCGTTAGTAATATTGTTACTCAAAGAGAGGATGCAGTTTATACTTTAGTCCAGACAATTCTCTACTATTTTATTAGAAGCGATATAGTTAGTGCTGATCGTAGCTGTGAATTACTTCAGAATCTTAGATGCCCATCTTTAACCCATTTTTGTTGGTACAAAGATGTGTTTTTATTAAAAGTTATGCAACGATCTGATGCTAAAAGTGAACATTGGAAAGCCAAATTTATTGATAGCCTTCCTACTTTTTTTGCAGAAAAAATTCAGAAAAAACTTCGAGATCGCCATGATCGTATGGCTATTCCTTATGACCAGACACTTATGGCCAACTTGTCGGCTTCATTATAGAAGGTCTTTCTTTGTGTAACAACCTTAAACTTCAATACTAGATGAAAAAACAGAATCTTACCGGCAAAACAGAATTAGGTGAATTTTGTGATCAGTTTGCCTATGACACCAAAATCCAGTATCCTTCTGTCACGACCTAAACCCGCCCCTATAGGTCTAACATCATAACCGGCCAGTAATCTTGGGATTACCGAAGGTCTCTGAGACATATTAACATAATATTAGGGGCTAGCAAAAACAAATAACAAATATATAACATCCATTGAGCTGTATAGACTTATATGAGACAGAAAGATTTAAAACTTTTTATATACATATGACTTATTCACATAATAACCGAAGGCCTCTGGTTATTTTTGTTTTTGTTGTATAGGTTGATCAGGTTGTTTTTTTGTTTTAGTTGGTTTTTTCGTATAGCTTTGGTAGGGCATGGGGTATTCCCCTCAGAATCTTGTAATTTTTCTTGTTTTATCTTATGACTTATTCACCAAAAAAATAAAAGAAAAAGAAAAACTTGAACTTTATGTACTTAGCCATAACCACTAGACATATCCGAAACCTCCACGGGAGGCTATAACAAGCCCGCGAGGGGACCTCACCGGGTTACAGTTCGGACTTGATTTTGTCACGGTTCTTAATCTGAACCAATGAGTTCAAATCCGGCAAATTGTTTTGAGAAAACAGATTTTTTTAAAGAAGTGCCAAACATGGACTGCTGTACCAGATACAGAGTCGCCACCTAAATATTTTTTATGGGAGAATTTAGGAAACCCTGACTCGGTGCCGAAGGCCACGTGTCCGTCATCACCAAAGTTGCCTCGGCTCGGGAGCTTGGGTACGATTGGAGAATGTCAACTATGAACACCCCCTCTCGCCCGATCCGAAGATCAGCCTCTACTAACCGTGATATCTTGTTTTGAAAACATTATATGTCCTTATTCCGGTTATTAGCCTAGAATTACTATGTTATGCGCGCAGCAAACAAGTATAGACCGAATCGCCTAAATTGGAACAAAGCATTTCATGTTTGTTTTGAAAATGGTTTGCTACTCGCAAGTAGGCTGAAATGCAGGTTTTGCCACCCTTGAGTGGGCTTAAAACTCATAGTTTTAATGCATTATTCCAATTTAGGTAATTCAACCTTCATCCACAAGCACTCAAGCAGTTATATCACATAAGCAGCTAGCCTCATAGTAATCATGCTGTTATGGCAACACTTACACGCATGCGGTATGCTAAAGCATAAAGGGCTCACCTAGTACTCCGTGCCAAAATAGAAACTAGTTAGTAATCATGTATGATCCTAGTCTATGTTTAAATGTCTAATGCAACACATGCAAGGTGCAACTATAATAGGCTCGGCTATCCTAAAGATGGCATGTGAAATGCAACAATTAACACGTATTCAATTTGGAATTGAAATACAATGCAGTTAGTATGATGCGCCGAGCCCGGTGCATGTAAAACAAATGTATGGATGCACGCATGCATAACATAAGGTATGCTAAATTAAACATGTCCTAATACTAACCATCAAAGCAGGTAAGTAAAAGGGAGAAAGAAGTAGGGGTTGGAAAACATGCACACACGCATCCACACTTATTACAAATTTGCCCTCGCTCGGAGGGACCGAAATAAATATTACACAAATGAATGAATAACTAACTACTTAATCAATTATTACAGAATTCCTTTTTAATTAACAAATTAAATGCAGAATTAAAATGGCCACAGCCCCGTCTTTAAAATGTTTGGATGATGCATGCTTGACTCGTCTCGCCTGGAAACTCGCTGCCATAGCACTGTTGCCTCTATTTACACTGCCTTGCCCCTCTGAGGGTCATATAAATTTCCAGACCTTCTTTGAATTACTCCCTGAGTGCTTCGGATTGCCACCGGCCAGAACAAAATACCACCGGCCATGGGAATGGTACTATCAGCCAAAACTGGTGCTATCGGCTAAACATGTTTTGCCGGTCAGCACTAAACACTGCCGGCCGGCCAATTATTCATGCTGAAACCTGCAGTTGACAGCAGCAGAGGGCAAGCAGTGTATGACATGGAATTTTCAAGCAAATGTATGCACGGACACACTCTCTATCATGTAATGGACTCAAGGGAGTGTGGCCCTCGACAATCGGGCTAACAATCATGCATTTCAATGCATGATGGCCCAAAAGTCAAGTGTGCAACTTCGATATCAAATGGAATGCAAGCACAAAACACATCAAAGGGCCCCAACTCCTATCATGTTTGATCAAGAGGCAAGGGATGCATGCTCAATGAAATGCAACCTAGGCATGGAGGCTAAGTATGCAACATGAACATACGAATGAGCAATGTATACTAGGCGCGCAACCTAAACATGTAAGCAAACATGGCATGCAACAACATGTGATGATGGACTTAAACTAACATGGATAGCTCGCAAGCATGCCAA
This sequence comes from Camellia lanceoleosa, assembly GCA_025200525.1. NCBI lineage: Eukaryota > Viridiplantae > Streptophyta > Magnoliopsida > Ericales > Theaceae > Camellia > Camellia lanceoleosa. The sequence continues at coordinate 133,180,547 of CM045760.1, read as the reverse complement.
AATCAGTGGCCATTATACGAAAATGAGACAATCGAAATGCGTGCACACATGCACGCAAACCGAGGACCGAATCTAAGGCATCAAATGCCACTCTACCAAGGCATGGCAAGGGATGCAAGGTGGCATACAAACATGCAATTTCAGCACTGCAACATGATGCTAAATGGTCCCGAAACATGGAAATATGGCACCCGATGCATGAGATGAGCCTCGAAACTCAAAATTAGGCACATGTATTGACTTATAGCTATACAAAGCATGCATTATTTGACTATGAAGCACAAAGACAGAACCAAGGCAGTCCCAAAACATGAACATTTTTAGTTCAAAGTATGGCCAAAAAGTGCTCACATGAAGAGCTAAGGAAATATGCAAAATTGGCTAGTAAGCATGAGTTGTATTACAACTATATGATGCGCATGAAATCTCATCAAACCAGCCAAAATCAGTGAACAAATCATGTCAAAATATGCCCAAATAACCACTGAAATGCAGCCAATGCATGCAAAAATGATGAGCTCCTTTAGAGGGCCATACAAGGGGTTACTTAGCACATGCAACAAGGACACTTAACATGGTAAAACTAACTCTAGAAATGGGTTATGGAGGTCCTAAAATCCACTGAAAAATGCTTGAACCGAGCTCAAGAAGTATGCAAATATGGGCCCCTTTGTAAGGCCAAAAAGGGCATCAAACCTACCGAGGAGAGAGGGGGCCACCCTCCTCTGATTTTGACCCTTAAAACAGCAAACCTACCACTGAAAATCCACTAGATTTCAGTGGCTAGGAGGCCAAATAAGGGCTTGCTCAAAGGTCTCAAACAATAGCACAAAACAAGGCCAAAACAAGCATACAAGGGGGGAGATGACCTCCAACACCAAAATAGTCTTAAACAAACATCTTAAGCATGCAAATACAAAAAAAAATTTAGTTTATAGCTAAGCTCAAAACAGCATGCAAGATAGGCTAAAAGCTAGTGCAAGATTGGGGAATATAAAGCAACTAACTCACCCTTGAAGAACACTTGAAGAACAGCCACTCTAGCCGCCATCTTCTAATCAAAACCAATCCAAAAACTCAAGAACAAGCCCTCCAAGCCCCTCAAGGTCGAAGTGTGGTGTAATGGTGTGTGTCCTAATACAAAACTAAGGCAAAAACACACTTTTTAGGCCTCCAAACACACACAAAGGATGAGAGAGAGAGATATAGAGAGAGAGGGTGTATATATCAGATATATATGCCCTAGGTCTGGTTTTTGCTCCACCAAGACAAAGGAGGGGTGAGGTCTCTTATATAGGCAATGGAAATGGTGTAAAGCTTCTCAAAGAAGCTATACAAAAGGGTCAAATGGACCAAGCTTCTAAGAGAAGCTAATGCAAAGGTGCAAGCTTCTTGAGGAAGCCAAGACAAGGGGTCAAAGCTTCCTCAAGAAGCTTTGAGCAAAAGGTGCAAAAAAAAAGGTCAAAGGGTGGAAAACAACCACACACGTGCATGGGGAGCAAGGTCTGTGCACTCCAGCTGGCATAGTTGGTATGCATTCAATCTGTGGAATACTCCGGAAGGTCGTCGGCCATCAAAATTGGCCGGCCGGCCACTTTAACTGGTTGGTCGGCCATCTATTTGGTCGGTCGGCCATCTATTCTGGTCGGTCGGCAGGAAAAATCTGCTTTGCAGGTCCAACTTCAAACGGGCATAACTTCTTCATATGAATTCCTTTTCAGGTCATTCTTGTGTCAAAATTGAAGCCCCGGAAGTAAGATTTCCAATGGCACCAGCCTTGCATCAAAATTCCAACTGTAAAAAAAGTTATTCTTGTTTTGGTGAAGGCTGTTCAGTTTCGGTCCAACCGGGATGATGCCCAACTTCAACCAATCATATCTCCGCCCTCCGGACTCGGATTTAAGAGATTCTTGAACGAAAAATGAAGCCCCAGAAGTATTTTTTCCAACGGTGGTGGCCTCATAGCTTAACTCCAAGTGTATAGATAGATAAGCTTGATTTACCAAGGACTGCTCGTCCCTCTCTTAACGATTCTTGCCTATCTTCTTCTCCAACTTGGTTTCTTCTCTCCTTTCCCCTTTTCTTCAACTTCAAACCCCTAAGCAAGGTGTTTTGAAAGATTTGTCAAAGATTTCATCTCTCTTTCATTCATTTCCACTCTGTCCCTGCTCGGTTTACCGAAAAGCGCATCGTTTGACAAAATGCGAGCCTCGGAATATCGCAGAAACTTTATTTCAAAAATATTTTGAAAGAGAGGGTTTTAAGGTCTAAAAACCATTCAAAATAGCTTTGGTCCAAAATGGGGTGTGAAGTTGAGATTTGTCTCTCTTCTTGCCAAAGAAATTGAACCTTTGCCCTGCACACCTTTTACCACCAAGTAAACCATCCGTAACGCCCAAGTCCTAAGGGCGGTCAAAAATGTGGTGTCTACAGAGGTACATAGGTTGCTTGACAAAACAGAGTCCAGGTAGAAACTCTAGGCTTGGTCAAGTGGTTGATCACCTACATACATAAATAATACAGTGAGCTGGAGCCCAGTGAATAATAACAGAGTAAAGATTTTACTGAATGATGTCCATACAAAAACATAGTCTTGTACATAGAATAGATTCATATTTGTATTCTTATTCAATTCATATATAGAAATCAAAATTCATGTTTGATCATACATAGTTCATCTGTTAGCACTAACAGATCATTTACAAAGCATCTTAGTTTATACTTGTCAGTTCCATAGAAGAACCTCCGGCTGGATAAGGATAACTTGTCAGTTTCATAAAGAAACCTCCGGACTGGGAACTTGTAAACTTGTCAGTTCCACCTAGGAACCTCCAGCCGGGTACAGATAGCTTGTCAATTCCATAAGGAACCTCCGATACCGAGAACTTATAACATGCTTGAATCATACCATAATGTTACTTGTATCATACTTGAATCATAGCCTAATGTCACTTATATCATACTTGAATCATAGCATAATGTCACTTGTAACATACTTAAATCATAGCATAATATCATTAATGTTTGTTATTGTTGGACAATCATTCATAGTATAAAGTATAGCAGTTCTTTCAACAGGTCTTATTTCGTATACAGAAAATACATAAAGTTGAACATAGTTTTACTAAGTTATTATTCACAGTATTCAAATACCTGGTTCGCCCTTGTAGTTGACCCTACACAATTCATCATACACATAGAAATCGGGTCATAATACAATTTATTTCGTTCCTTAACTTGTTTAACATCCTTAGGCTTCTTTTATGTTCTTTAATTCATTTACAATATTTAATGCATGCCTAAGAGTGCTTTGGAAAGAAAGAGAACGGAAAACGAAGTATAGAACAACTTTTTGAGATTTTCAAAACAGGGCCCTCCGCTCGAGCGTAGCTTCAGCTGCTCGACTGGATCCCTTTGGTCTGAAAAAGTACTGGTTACTTGCATTTTACACTCGAGCGAGACTTTCGACGCTTGAGCGAGAAGCCTTGCGAAACAGGGTTCGCTCGAGCGTATACTTTGCCGCTCGAGCGACAATACAAATTTCTACAAAACTTCTAGGAACTCGATTTCCTCGCTCGAGCGACACATTCCTCGCTCGAGCGAACATGTTAAGTTCTGGGTTTTTCCAAATTACGTTTAAGCTTCAAACTTGGTTCCAACCTAACTTTTAACATGAATATAAGGGCTAATTTTACAAGATTTGAATCTCAAATTTACATAAATCCATCTCATAAACTCGAATCATATCAAACTCACTTCATAACTTCAAGGCTCATGCAAATTAATTTCCATATCATTTTGAAATATACATGCATGTGAAATATAGGCTTAATTTCCAACTTAGATAGTACAATTGATGATCAACTTCATGAAATTCAACATTATCATGCTTGCATGTGGCAGATAGCCTTCAATTCATTATGAAATGCATGTTTGTACTCAAATATTCAAACTCATAACAATCCTTTACATGCTTGTTCACACAAACTTCACATTCATCAAATTCAACTCAATTCATGTTCTTCATATCAAGCCCAATTCCAAACTCACAAATTCTAAAACTCGAATTGAGTTTTCAAAATAATTTCAAAACTTGGGTTCATACATGGCTTGTTTAAAACATACAAACTCTTAAATAATCAAGAAAATATTATCAACTTTAAATCATTTACGTCAAAACTTCCTTAATTTATAAATTAAGCTCATTGTTCATAAACCCATAAATTTCCAAAGTTTAATTCTTTTTCATCAAAATATGAAATCAATTATTAAAAATCCATGATGCATGTACAATTAGAATATTAAAACTTGTAGAATTTGTCCATGCATGTAGAAATTAAACTCAATTCATGCATGATTTTTCAAAATCAAACCAAAAATAATTAATTTCTAGATTAATTTTCATAAATTTGAACATAGCTCCAATTTCTTATTTTCTTTTTAATTACATAAAATTGACTTCAAGCTCTTTCTATTTTCCTTTAAATCATGAAATTGGAGTCATGAAACTTTGCATGTATGAAATTAAGATCAAAACTAAATAATTTTAATTAGAATAGCTCTAATTTGGATTATTATTAATTTTCTTCATATTAGACCCAAATTCAAATCCATAAACCTTTTAAACATGAATTAAAATCTCAAAACCTTGAAATTCTACAATGCATGTTTAATTGAAGTATTAATCTTGTAGAGTTTGCCCATGCATGTAATAATGAGGCTTAATTTATCCAAGACTACATCAGCAAACCCAAAATACACTACAACAAAAATATACTTTAGTGGCACTACACTAGTTGCATATTTTTAGAAAATGCCAGAAAAAATGATATTTAGTGGCACGTTTTTTAAAAATGCCACAAAACGACAAACATAAAAGGCTCTAGTGACATTTCAATGAACAAGTGTCACAAAACTACAATAAAAACATACATTAGTGGCACTACACTAGTGGCATATTTTTAGAAAATGCCACAAAAATGATATTTAGTGGCACGTTTTTTAAAAATGTCACAAAACGACAAACATAAAAGGCTCTAGTGACATTTCAATAAACAAGTGTCACAAAACTATAACAAAAACACACTTTAGTGACACTATACTAGTGGCATGTTTTTAGAAAATGCCACAAAAATAATATTTGGTAACACATTTAGATAAATGTCACAAAGCCACAAACATATAAAGCTCTAGTGGCATTTCAATAAAGAAATGTCACATCAATTTTATGACATTTTATAAAATAATGACACAAAAAATTATGTTCATTACATTACCAATCAGATGCCACTAAACTTTAGTAGCAATGGCATTTTTTAAAAAATGTCAGGACACTAGGTAGGTGCAAATTACTTTTTATAGCACTTAGGTGAAAAGTTTCATAAACAAATATTTTATAGCATTTTGAGAAATGCCACTAAGTCAAAAACTTTCCAAGCTTATAATGGCATTTTTGAAAAAACAAAAAATGCCAATATATTTTTAAATTTTTTACAATGCAGTAAATGATTAAAAATAAATAAATAAAACTCAATATACACTACAAGAAAAAGCATATTCAAGACTAAATTTCGACCAAAAAAATTGGTTCGAAAGTATAGCTTTCAAAGAACCAAAAACAGCATTAGTAGCCAAAACTAAAGCTTTTTGGCGACTAAACAATTTTAGTAGCCAAAAGTCTACAATTGGCGACCAAAACTAAGTTTAGTCGCTGATTATAAGGGTTTTAGTGACAAAAAAAATTTTAGTAGCCCAAAGTAAAGCTTTTTGGTGACTAAAAAAATTTTAGTAGCCAAAAGTCTATAATTGGCGACTAAAAAATAAGTTTAGTCGCCAAAAGTGGTTATTTTTAGCACGGGAGAACTAAAATCCTAAGGTGGGAATTAAATTTTTTGGCGACCAAAATTTTGGTAGCTGAAAGTGCATCTTCGATGACCAAATCCGATTTTGGTCGGCAAAAGTTAAGTTTTTTAGCAACTAAAAAACAATTAGTAGCCAAAAGCATAGAATTGGCGACCAAAAAATATTTTTAGTCGCCAAAAGTGATCTTTTTTTATTTTACTAGTAAATAGTTTATTTTACATAAATTATGTTCAATAAAATAATTATGTTTATGTTTATACATATACTTTTATATTAATATAGATGTATGTACTATATAAATAATATATATTGCATATATAATCATATGGTGCTATAGAGGTGTAGTGGGAAGAGTGTGGTGTATAAGGTTTATGGTGCGAGAGGTTGGCGGTTCGAGTCTCTGCAAGAGCAGATCAAATTGTTCTACAACAAATTATCGTCATGAATGACACTTGATAGCGTCACGAATAGTGCCTACCATGACATTAAAGTGTCACTGAAAGGTTTTAGTCTTGATGGTGTAATGACACTTATAAGTGTCACTAACTCTTTTTTTAATGGCGCTTGATAGTGCCACAAATAATATCTACCATGACATTAAAATGTTATTGAAAATTTTTAGCCATGATGGTGCAGTGGCACTTAGAAGTATCTACCGTGGCACTCGTATCTACCGTGGCATCGATAGAAGTGGCACTTGTTCAAAATGCCACAAGACCAAAAAATGTCATTAGAAGAATAGTTTTGTGGCACTTTCAAATGTCACTAAACTAAGAAAATGTTGTAGTGATAATTAATTTCCATAACCATGAACTTAACTTAATTTCTTCATCTTTGTTTTCTAATTTCTTCCAAATTATATGAAATTGAACCCAAACTCATATTTAATTCAAGTGTAATACAAGGATTCTACAAAAATCAAGATTGAAATCCTTACCTTTAATCTTCAATTTGATAATTTCCTTTCCCTTGACTTGAATTCTCCAACACAAATCTCTCTCTCTCTCTCTCTCTCTCTCTCTCTCTCTCCTGGTTCTCCTTTCTTTCCCTCTCGGCTCTGTTTTGCCCAGCACACTAATGACTTAATGATATATATATATATATTTGTTGCCTTGGACTTTTTCCAAACACACCAACATCTCCTTTGTAATATAATTTTATTAAAAATAAATTAATATATCAATTACATTTTAGTTTAATTAGACATCATTTAATTTTGATTACTCTTAGTTAGCCCAATTACAAATACCACATAAATTAATTAGTCTAATTGACTTCCTTTAGAGCCTAACTAATTATATTTAAATTTATTAATTTGAATCTGATTTTTAATCGAACTCTCAAAAGGCTCCAAGTACTAAATTAAACTTATTGTCATCATCAATTTTGATTTCTCATATCATTTAGGTCTTCAATTTCTGATCAGACTCCAAATTTTGCGTCAATTAAATTATATATTCAAATTGGACACCCCATAAATAAATTTAATTCGTAATAATCACAATTCTCAATCTTCATAATTTAATTAACTTAATTAACTTCAATTAGGATCTAATTAATCGAATATTTAATTAAACTCCCAAATGGGTTCGTAACTAAAATTAAATTAATTCAACTTCTTAATTTCTAATTTCAAAATAAATCTTTAATAGAATCATATATGAATCAATCTCCATAATTTTCGTAAATCCCAGATTAAATTAGAATAATTGGCAATTAAATTTCAAATCTTCTTAATTAATTAAGTGCTAATCATTATACGTTATGGGGTCGTTACACCTTTGAAGTCCCGAAAATTCTATCATAAAAAGCATTCAAATAGAACCATAAATATTATAAAAAATCTCGAAATATACCATCTCAACATAAATTTTTTTTCCCCGTGAACGGCAACCCACTAAAACCACTAAAAAGCCTTTATTAAAAAAGAATGTTAAATGCTATAAGTGTGAAACAACTGAACATTATGCTAATCGATATAAATCGAAATTAAAACAGAAAATTAATGAAATGTCTTTAGATCCTATTATAGCTCAACAGCTCTTACAAACTTTATCTGAAGAATAAACTGACACTAGTTCTAAGTTAGATGGACTCGCTGAGCCATATTCCCTTTCCACCTCTAGTGATGAGCTAGAAACACCAGACCCTGATTGCTCATGTTCAGCCAACCTGAACCAAATTTCTGAAATTAATTACTAGAAATCTATTGTTGAACTGTATGGTTTGGCCCTTGAAGGTCCTAATATCCATGTTTTAACTGATGATCAGAAATCCATGTTAGATCTAGCTGAGCAAATTAAGGATCCAACAATGAAACTCAAATTTTTAGAAATTTGTTATCAACAACAGAAAGCTAGTACTGAACCTCCTTTGATTCTTATTCAATCTTATAGCATGAAAAATGTTTTGAATAGAATACAATCTTCACCTGTTATATTCTGGTATTTCTCACTTGAAAGTTTCTTTTGGAGTTTTCTTGCATATGTTCATACATGTGGTTAATTGTATCGTTATGTATAAGAATATTCTACTTCTTTGATTTTATCTATTTCTGTTTGACCCATGTCTGTTAGGTTGTTGCCCGTTTTCCTTCTTCATTCCTTCTTCATTCTTCATTCCTGGCCACCAAAAGTTCTATTTCAAATCTTGGTACATTTTCGTATTCCCTGGATGAATAGAAAATTTTGAGTTGTGGCCCTCTTGCAGAACTCTTCTTTTCAGTTTAGTGTCATTCGATATACACAGTCTTCCTTGAAATTTCAGCACATTGTTTTCAAATTTGAATCCCGGTCTCGGTTTAGATTCTCTTTCTTCGATGATCTTCTTTAAGAAGTCATCCTGTTGCTGTTTCTCTTTAATTTCTTCAATCAGTGCTGGTTGTGCAGAGATAGCAGCTATTATTCCACCTTATTCTCTCAAAACAACTTCAATTTCAGATTTTTCAAGGTCACAGAGCAACTCTTTCTGTCCAATGAGCAAACAAGCTAAATTTGCAATCGACTTCCGGCTTAGTGAATCGGCAACGGTGTTGGCTTTTCCCGGGTGATACAGAATCTGGAGATCATAATCCTTGATCAGTTTTAGCCATCTCCGTTGTCTCATGTTCAGTTCTTTCTGGGTGAAGAAGTACTTCAGACTCTTGTGGTCGGTATATACTTCACATGTTGCCCCATACAAATAGTGACGCCAGATTTTCAGTGCAAACATTACTGCCGCCAGTTCCAGATCATGGGTTGGGTAGTTCTTTTCATGTGGTCTCAGTTGTCGGGAAGCATAAGCAATTACTCTCCCATTCTGCATTAAATCACATCCCAAAAACTTATGAGAAGCATCACTAAATACAGTATAACCATCCGTACCTGAGGGTAAGGTAAGAATAGGTGCAGTTACAAGTCGAGTTTTCAACTCTTGAAATGTTGATTCCCTCTGGTCAGTCCAGTCAAATGGTGTCCCTTTCTGTGTCAGTTGAGTCAATGGTAATGCAATTTTGGAGAAATCTTTGACAAATCTTCTGTAATATCCAGCCAATCCCAAAAAGCTGCGGACTTCTGCCACATTCGTTGGTCTAAGCCAGTTCACTACAGCTTCAATTTTCTGCGGATCAATAGAAATTCCATCTTTGCTAACAACATGTCCCAAAAACATAACATGATCAAGCCAAAACTCACATTTAGACAGTTTAGCATACAGTTTCTGTTCTCTTAGGGTCTGCAGGGCAAGTCTCAGATGGTGTTCGTGTTCTTCTATACTTTTGGAGTAAATCAATATGTCATCAATAAATACAACAATAAAGTCATCAAGGTATGGTTTAAAGATTCTATTCATGAGGTCCATAAATGCTGCAGGTGCATTGGTAACTCCAAAAGGCATAACTAAAAATTCGTAATGTCCATACCTCGTTCTAAAAGCAGTTTTATCGATGTCTTCTGGTTTAACCTTCAGTTGATGGTACCCCGATCGAAGATCAATCTTGGAAAACACTTGGGCACCCTGTAACTGGTCGAACAAATCATCAATGCGCGGTAATGGGTATTTATTTTTCGCAGTTACCTTGTTCAATTCACGGTAATCAATGCACAATCTTAGTGAACCGTCTTTCTTCTTTACAAACAAAACCGGTGCTCCCCACGGTGAAGTACTGGGCCTGATAAACTTCTTGTCTAACAGTTCTTGCGATTGATTTGATTCTTCGATTCGATTGGAGCCATTCTGTAAGGAGTTTTCGATATAGGCTGTGTACCCGGAATCACATCCACAGTAAATTCAATTTGTCTGTCAATCAAATCCCCTGGCAGATCATTTGGAAATACATCTGGGAATTCTCTGACTATAGGAATACAGTTCACATCAGTTTTAACATTATCATTAGTAGACACAGTCAGTACAGAACACAGATATCCTTTACACCCCTTTCTGATCAATTTAACAGCTTTCACAGAAGAAATCAAATACGGAGGAGGTACTACTCCAACCCCGTTAAACACAAATTCAGGCAAACCAGGTGGACAGAAAACTACTTGTTTTGTTACACAGTCTATAGTGGCATAATATTTTTGTAACCAGTCCATCCCCACTATTACATCAAAGTGATCAATGTTCAATGGCAGTAAATCAATAAACAGATGCATATCCCCAACAATAATTTCACAAACAGGGTACATATATGCACATGTCATGGATCCTCCTATGGGTGATGATACAGCTAACAAGTAATTCATGGGCTCTAAGGGTCTATTCAATTTTCGTGAAAAAGCATGTGACACATAAGAATGTGTAGACCCCGAATCAATCAGTACATATGCACTTTGAGCACAAATAGAGAGGATACCTGACACAACAGTTTTAGTATTTTGCACATCTCCCGGTACTAGGGCAAACACTCAGCCCTGCCTCATAGGCTCCTTCCCGGTAGCTTTGGGGTTAGGCTTTGGTGCTACAGTTGATGCTGCGGCGCTGCTTGTAGCTTTACTATTGCCCGGAGCAGTGGAAGGGCAATCTTTCACCATGTGGCCCACCTTGCCACACTTGTAACAAGCACCAGAAATTTTATAACAAACTCCCTTATGGTTCTTACCACTTACAGAACAGGGTGGTATGGAACCACTCCCTTGGCTGGGGCTAATTGTCGATCCCGTATTCTGTTTCTTATTTGATGAGTTATGCTTGCCTTTCTTGAACTTGAAATTCTGTCTTTTACCACACCATTCAGATACCGGCGCTTTAGATTGTTTCACAGCTTCGATGTTTGACTCGGCCATTAATGCTCGGTCAAGAACACCGACATAGGTTGGTAGCTTTAAAACACTAATTCTGTCCAGTATTGCAACATTCAAGCCGCCTTCAAATTTTATGGCCTTCTTGTAGTCAGTGTCCACCATATGTGGGGCATATCTAGCAAGCTCGGTAAACTTAGTCTCATATGTAGCAACAGACATTGTGCCCTGTCTTAGTATTTCAAATTCAGTTACTTTTCTGTCCCGGACACACTGGAGGAAATACTTTTCAAAGAAGGACTCCTTAAACTGAGCCCACGTCAGAACAGTGTTGGTGTCACGGATTAACATCCACCACCTTCTAGCTTCTTCTTGTAGGGTGAAGGTAGCTAGCAACACTTTATTTGCCTCCGAGCACGGAAACACCTCAAATAACTTTTCAGTCTCAAGTACCCAAGCTTTAGCTTTCAGTGGTTCAATGCCTCCCTGAAAGGATGGCGGTTTCATTTTGCTGAACTTCTGGGTGAGAGCAATTATGTCCCCATCATTAACATTCACATTCGGTTCCGGCTGTATCGGAGGAGGAGGTGGGGGCTGTTGATTCTGTTGTTGTTCAAGTCTAGCAGTTATCAGTTCCATCATTCTTTTCATTCGTGCCATTCTTGCCTCAGTGGATGAGGATTCAGATTCGTTTGCATTATCCATTTCATTATAAACAGTTATAGCAAGTATAAACATAAACAGTTCATCATGTAAGCAGTCACTCGTTTAAACAGATTAACACAGTAGCATATATTAAGTCATGTCCACACACACTTTTCATGCTCAAGTCATGCCCTAATTGTTCTTCTGGGACACCCTATAGCTCATTTGGACACGTGTGTGCGGTATAACTCGTAGTTAAGTATCGCTCTGATACCACTCTGTCACAACCCAAACCTGGCCCTATGGGTTTAGTATCAGAATCGCCAAGAATCCGAGATTCAAGGCTCCAACAAGAATACAAAGAAACAGTAGAACTGGCGGAAGCCAATACAAGAAATAAATAATGTCCAATGAGTCAGGATCTGTATGCAAAAGATTTTCTTCATGCATATATGCAACCAAAGGATGTAAAGATGTACATATATACAATCATTCAAAACAGGGACTTAATCCCTACTCAACAGTACAGTAAACATTCAGTCTATACAATCCATTCGGTTATTACAAAGCAGTAAGACAGCGCAGGAGGGGGAATACTAAAACACCCCTAAGCCTTAGCATGATAGGCTCGGAACCTCGCAGTGAGGCACATAGGCTGGCTTGACAAAACTAGAGGAACCCTGACGCCTCTAGCTTTGATCCGGTGCCTGTACACCTACATATATATATGAGCAGTGAGCTAAAGCCCAGTGAATAACATAAAGCGTAAAGGGGGTTAGAATGAACGTCCTTACGGTAATGAAAACAGTTCAATTCAATCAGTATATCAAGAGTTCAAGATGCAAGAAATGTCATATGTGGTACATCCATTAGCATAACGATAGAATGAGGTCTTAAAAGACCGAGCAAGAATGATGGCCATCAATCGATGCTTGATGAGTGGTTCCGACGAGGCAACCGACAGAGATCTCTATGATAAGAATGCAGATGAGTGCTAAGGATGCCACAAGATGCAGTTCGAAATAAGGACATACATTCATTCAAGAATCAATATCGATTCGATGATTCGATTCGGTGTTCAGAAAAATAATCATTTGAACATATCTTTACACAATTTGTTACTGACAGAGTTCTGGGCTACAGTGATCTAGAGCGTCTCCTCGGAAAGCCAACCCTATACAGTTAATAGATTGAACACACTAAGCTATACGGTTGGGAAAGATAATAATTTAATCCCTAGATTGCCCTGGAGTGTTCTACGTCTATATCCTCTTTAAGATGTCTTAATTATGCCCTAGGAATGCCTAGGATGAAGAGAGGATGCAAAGATGTACCTTGGAACACTTAACAAATTTTGCTGAAAACAGGGGTCTCACTCGAGCGAGGCTTTCTTCGCTCGAGCGTACGCCTGCGCGCACCAAGATGCTGAGAGCTTGAAATTTACGCTCGAGCCACCATTCCCTCACTCGAGCGGATCTCAGAAGAAACAATGGTCGCTCGAGCGTAGAATCCTTCGCTCGAGCGTAGAAGCCAAATTCTGAAATTTCCAGATTTGCCTTCCAAGCTCAAACCAAGTATTCCAAAGCTCAAAACTCAACCTCTTGGACCCAAATTCTGAAAAACACATTCAAACTCAATATACAACAAGTTACAAAGCTCAATTTGTGAATTTAAAGTCCAAGAGTGAGTCAATTAAATCCAAATTTCAAACCCATTTTCATGAACGTGAAGAACATGCAAACATGCATGAATTCAAACCATTTCAAAATTTCAAAACATGCTCTAATGAGCTCATTCTTTTTAAAACAAGTTGAAAACATGGACTTAAGCTTAAATATGAACTTGCATGTGACAATTTGCCATGAAATCAACTCAAATTCATCAATACACACATGCATGCATGAAATGAGTTCTCATTCAACATGCTAGAACTAATTCATGGCTCAACCCTCAAATTTGGCATGAATCATGCAAGAACAATGTTAAATACAACAATGAGAGGTTCAATGATCTACCTCAAGTCTTGTATTCAAGGTCTATGAGCTCAATTAGCAACTACACTTCAATTTCCTCAAGATCACCAAGCAATGTCAAGCAAAAGGAGATGAAATCAACTCTCCTAATCTCTCTCTCTCTAATTTCGGTGGGAACTCAAGAAATGAGCTGATATAAAATGTTGAATTTAAGTGTGTCAAGCTTCAAAATATTGGTGTAGTGGCCCACTAACAAGGGCAAAGTTGTAAATAACTCCAACTCTTGCAATTAATCAATATTTAATCTAATTTAAGCATACCAAATCACATTTCGATTAAATGCACCACAAAATCACATAAATTATGATGGTCCTAAAACACCAATCAATTTCGGGTTCGGCCGCCGATAAGGCCTTCAATTTACAGTTTAAACATAAAAACTGAATAGATAATTAAGCACTCAAACAGATAAACATGCAATTAAAGCGAATCTGATGTCGATTGGTTTGATTTCAATCGGTCGATTCGATTAGTTAGTTCATTTACTTTCCATAATCGGTCTTAATTTAGTAGTAATCGGTATTAATCAGTGATCAGTATGAGGGTTGTTACAAAATTTGTCAAAGATGTTCTTGTAATTTACACACCCCACTCAACAAGAGCTACAGAATTTCATTAAGAGTATAAAAACTCAACCCTCCAACATTACAGAACAAATGCACTTACATCATAGGGATGGATAACAAAATATTCAAGAGTGCATTTTTTACAACCACTATATGATTCGTTCTTCCCATTGAACCTAGTTATAGGATCTCTGGTCCCTAGGTTGGGTATCCTCATACATGGTTTATGATTTTATAGGCTTCAAACCCATCCCCCTCGATGTATTCCAGACCCTATCTCTCACCAAGGCCTTGGTTAACAGATCCGCAAGATTATCACAAGATCTTACATAATTCACAGTTATGATGCCATTACTCAAATAGGATCTTACATTACTGTGTTTCCTTCTAATAGGTCTGGATTTACCATTATAAAAATGATTGTTCACTCTACTAATAGCAGCAGTGCTATCACAACGAATTAACACAGGAGGAATTGATTTTTCCCAAAAAGGAATTTCATGTAACAAATCTCTCAACCAATTCGCTTCCTCACATGCTGAAGCTAACGCTATAAGCTCAGCTTCTATTGTAGAATTAGCAATTATCGTCTATTTTTTAGACTTCCAACATATAGCACCACCACCCAAGGTAAAAATAAAACCCGAGGTAGAGAGAGAATTACCTGACAAAGTGTTCCAATCAGCATCACTATATCCCTCAAGTACCGCAGGATACTTGTTATAAAACAAACCATAATTTTTGGTTCCAGATAAATATCTCATAATTCTTCCCATGGCTAGCCAATGATCTCGACTTGGCTTGCTAGTAAACCTGCTAAGTACTCCAACAGCATATGCAATGTCAGGTCTAGCACAGTCAGTAGCATATCTCAAACTACCAATCATGCTAGCATATTCCTTTTGATTAATTACTTCCTTTTCATTTGTTACAATAAACAAATGTATGCTTGCATCAAAAGGAGTAGCAACATGTTTACAGCCTAGAAAATCATATTTCTTTAACATTTTCTCAACATAATGCGACTGATTAAGAAAAATACCATCATTAGTCTTGGTAATTTTAATTCCCAAAATAAAATTGGCTTCACCAAGATCTTTCATATCAAAGTGGCTATTGAGCATATTTTTAGTCTCATTTATAATATGAAAATTAGAGCCAAAGATAAGTAGATCATCCACATATAGGCTAATAATCACATGTGCATTTTCACCAGTTTTATAATATATGCACTTATCACATTCATTAGTCTTATAGCCATTCTCAAGTATGCAGGAATCAAATTTCTCATGCCACTGTTTAGGAGCTTGTTTTAAATCATAAAGTGATTTAGTTAGCTTACACACCTTGCTTTCTTGGCCAGGCTCCACAAAGCCTTCGGGTTGGTCCATGTAAATCTCCTCATCTAGATCTCCATTTAAAAATGCTATTTTTACATCCATTTGATGAATTTTTAAATCATGAATTACAGCCACTGCAATCAACAGTCTAATGGATGTAACTCTAGTAACCGGAGAAAAAGTATCAAAGAAATCAAGATCAACTTGTTGCTTAAAACCTTTAGTGACAAGCCTCGCTTTATATTTATCTATAGTTCCATCCGATTTAAGTTTTTTACGAAGGACCCATTTACACCCAATAGTTTTACAACCTTGAGGTAAATCCACTAGCTTCCATGTTTTATTTGAAAGTAGTGAGTCTATCTCATCATTTATAACCTCTCTCCAGAAAATGGCATCAGGTGATGATAAAGCTTCTTGCACCGTAAGAGGAATTTCTTCCACGTTGTAAAGATAATAGTCAGGGCCAAAATCTTTTTCAACTCTAGCTCGTTTACTTCTTCTTGGTTGAATTTGAAAATTTTCTTTTTCTTGAAAAACTTGAGAAGGAGTATATGAGCTAGGCATGGATAAAATATTTTCAAAAATTATTTGACCCCCACTATTTCTAGATTTGAAAGGAAATTTATTTTAATGAAAAATAGCATCACCTGATTCAAAAATAATATTATTTTCCATATCAAAAAATCTATAAGCTGTACTATGCAACGCATATCCAAGAAAAGCACAAGTGGTAGTTCGTTCACCCAATTTAGGTCGTTTAGGATCTGCAAGCCTCACAAAAGCTAAACAATCTCAAACCCTCAAATAACCTAGATTTGGTTTATGCCCCCGCCACAACTCATAAGGTACAATTTTAGTCTTTTTGTGTGGCACTCTATTTATCACATGGCAAGATGTCAAAATAGCCTCGCCTCAAAGATTTGAGGGAGCACCTGAATCAATAAGCATAACATTCATAGTAATCATAAAATTAATCAGCAAGGCAATTTAAGAGATAAAAGCGACATTTATACTCATCTGTATTATAGAAAGTCACTTTTGCTTCATGTGCCTCATAGTCTTCATCATTCATCTCCTCAGTTGGGATTTTGTTTGGATTCTTTTCGGTAAGAACATATACAACTTTCAAAAGGCTAAGGTAAAAAAGAACTTTTCCTTTCCACCTCTTAAAATGAACTCCTTTGAACTTGAAAGGCTTGTTGAGATCTCTAATTCTGTCATTGGTTTTTTCTGGTACTTGTTCCATGATTTATCTCCTTAAAATTGTTAGTGAAAATACCAGAAACAATTATATTTTATTGATAAACGATGAAAAGAAAATGAGATACAAATAGATCAGGCTGAGGCACGGATATCTCGTTTTCTTTAAGGAGATCAAGCCCACTGCGGTAGGAAGAACCCAAATACCGATGCAGCAGTCACAAAACTATGACTTGTCCCCTACAGGATACAACAGCCCGACCACTTGTCGTATGGTTTAGGCTAACTGTGCACAAGATGGTGAACCCAAAGCTCCATCAATAAAACACCCTTCTTTGCTAGTAATCTCTCTTTTATAGAAAAAATAGTTGGTGTATGTTGATAGAAAAGAGTAAACTATTTATAGGCCATTAGGACCGAGGGTAATTTATATATATATATGAGAGGGTAATTTATATGTAAATTGGGCCGAGCTGGATGAAATGGGCCGAGCTAGGCCAAGCCAAGTAATGGGCCAGTTTTGGCCGCACTACGAAGGGCCGAGTAGAATGACCATATAAGTTACTCCGGTCTGGAGAGGTAGTATTGGAGTTAGACCGGTCGCACAACCGAGATAATTAGCACGGTCGCATAAGGCCTTATTTGTACTTCGGTTGAGAAATGTGTTGAGTGAAGTTCGGTCTTCAGCAGTGAGTTCGGTCGAGGCGCATGAAAACCGAGGTGTGCCAAGCCCTTGAGAGGACTTGGTTCTAAAGATAGTTCGGCTCAACTCTCTTATGGTTAGTTCGGTCTTAGTATGGGAAACCGAGGTAAGAGAAAGAGAAGTAAGTGCCTAACTAACGTGTATTTCGGTCATACTGGTAGTTCAGCCGTGGTAAAACCATCTCACTTGGTTTAAGCAGTGAGGGAGGGTGTTGGAGGATAAGCATTATCTTCCAGGAGTATGAATCCTAGGAGGACTCTACATGGAGGAGTAAGAGTCCTACCAGGATTGTGCCACGCGAAACCTATAAAAGCTCACCAATATTACCTTCAGAGAGGTAACGCAATTTTGTTTTCTGAATACACAGAGCTTTTGCCTATTTGACAATCTTTCTGACTTAGGCATCGGAGAGGTTTCCGGCACTCACCCGCCGGCTAGCTCACGTTTGTGTTTTCAGGTGATAAAGCGACGTCGTACGGAGGAACGCAGACTTGATCAACAGGATTATACGAGAAGGTATATTTCTTTCCCGTACAATTGGCACCGTCTATGAGAATACAGACAAGAACAACCTCTTGATCAAGCTTTTTCTCTCAAACATCAATGGCGAACAATGAAGAGTTACCCTAGTCCGCCATTGACGGACAAACCCCAGATGGGGGTGCAAGGCGCGAAGGCCTACCCTTGGTCACTCCCATGGCAAACCTGGAGCCGCAAAGAGCGAAATTCCAGGAGGGATGTAAGGGGACGAAGGCGGAATAACAGCCCTCATCCCTCTCGTTCGCAAAGCCCAGAAAGGCAAAGGCGCAGGATTGATCCTCAAGCTCTGGAGGATCGCGTCAGGGAACAAGACGAGTTGATTCGTCGGATGGCAGCGGACATGGAATCTCTTAAGTGCCAGGTAAAAGGAAAAGAAGTGGCGACAGGAGAGGGGCGCAACAACAAGACGCCCCCTCGCCACTCAGAGGGTCGTAGTCGGAATTCTACACCCTCTCAAGCAAAGAACAGAAGCCTCAGGACAGGCGACACGCAATCCAGATCTTCTAGGGCTCGTCACTCCAGGTCTGAGAGGACGAGGTCTGAGAGGTCATACACTGAGGGAAGCACATATTGGCCCTCACATACGCACCAGACAAGGTCTAGACAGACGGAATTACCCAGATCGTCCGACCTACGATCCGTGCTAGAAGAGAAGGCACGATAGAAGGAGGACGCCAGGGCACGCGATCCACACAGAGTTTCAGCCTTACAGCAGTTGGCTCCTCGGACGCATGGAAGCGTCGAGGTTGGAATGCCAATACCGTGCCCCGCCTACGAACCAACGGAGAAGGCATTGGTGAGGCTGCAAACCTCACCATTCGTCCCAACGATAGAAAACGCGCCCCTTCCGTCAGGCTTCCTACAGCCCAAATTCACAACATATGAGGGAAAGACGGACCCCTACTCGCACTTGAGCCAGGTCATGGCTGTATACCGGCGGAACGAGGCCTTGATGTGCATCCTATTCCCTTCAAGCCTTGGCGACCTAGGCTTGACTTGGTTTGAAAAACTTCCAGAGGGCAGCATAGCCTCCTGGGCGCAACTGGCGGAGGTGTTTGTAACGCGATGTAGAACAAACATGAAAACCCCGGTGGAGATCGACCAGTTACTCTCCATCGACATGGGCGATAAGGAGACCCTGAGGTCATACAACAGTTGCTACTGGGAGATATTCAACCAGATTGGGGACTGCCCAACCAATCTCGCCATTGCGCAATATAAAAGAGGCCTTCCGGTGGAATGCATCGAGGACTCTATCACCATGACACCGCCCCTAACCATGGAGGCCCTGATGAAGAGAGTGCATCAGCACATCAGGGTGGAAGAGGATGGTGCTCGTGCCAAAGCAAAATCTGGCGCGACCACAGCGCTAGAGAAGAAGACCTCAGCAAAGGTCAATACGGTAGATCGCCAAAACCGAAACGGACGAAGCAGGCGAGACAACGGCGAGGACCAGGACAAGAGATGGTTGAGAGTCCGCACTGCCATAACCACTATATTTAAGAAACCGATCTACCGTATACTTAGTGAGATTTGAGACGAGCCCTTCGTCAAGTGGCCAGCCAAGCTAGGCGAGGCCTAGAAGGACTATGATGACAGATCTAGGTGCACCTTCCACAAAGAAAAGGGGCACCGCACTGAGAATTGCACGCCATTAAGGCAGCATCTGGAAGAGTTGGTGGTAGCAGGCCACCTGGACAAATACATAGAGGGAGGGGCACAGCCAGCCCCCCAGGACCATAACAACCCCAATGGGATGCCGATCGACGCCCCACCCTAAGGCGTCATCAACGTAATACATGGAGTCTTCGAACCTGAGCGTGTATGCGAGCTCAGAGGTTCAATCAAAAAGGCTGAGCACTTAAGAGATGTGCTAAGTGCCCAACCAGTCGTCAAGAAGGGGAAGACAGAGGCCACAAATGTCATGTCTTTTTCGGATAAAGACTTGGCAAGGATTTATTGCCCTCACAACGATGCCCTGGTCATCCCTCTCCGAGTCAAGGATTTTGACGTCAAGCGGATTCTGATTGACCAAGGTAGTTCATGTGAAATCATGTACTATGAAACCTTCAAACAACTAAAGTTGCAAGATAAAGACTTGGCACCGGCCGTATCTCACCTTATAGGATTCAACTCTATGCCAGAATGGCCCGTCGGCAAAATTATCCTCCCAGTCAGAGCAGGGAGTGTGACAAAACAAGTGGAGTTCTGGGTGCTGAAGGTCCCCTCCACCTACAATATTATCTTGGGTAGAACATGGCTGCATGCCATGCGCTCGGTGGCGTCCTCCTACCACCAAGTGATGCGGTTCCCCAACGACACCGGAGTAATAAAAGAAGTTTATGAAGATCAGATCATGTCAAAGCAGTGCTTTGTCACAGTGAACGACAGCCGCGCGGCCAAAGGACACGTTCATTCGGTGGAAGAACCTGAGAGTAATGAACTATTCGCGGATGTAGGCAAAGCGGCTAGGCAGAAAGCGGTGGAGGACTTAGTGGAGGTCAGAATAGATGAAAAAAACCCGGATAACTTCTTTCTGCTTGGTTCGTCGTTGTCCAGCGCTGAGAGATTGGAGGTCTTGGAATTTCTGACCTCCAACATTGATGTGTTCGCGTGGACCCCATACGACATGCCAGGCATCGATCCCAACTTCATCTGTCACCAACTCAACGTCCACCCTTCTGCCAGACCAATCATTCAACGCACCCGCAGATCGGCACTCCACCACGCCGAAATAGTAGCGGAGGAGGTAGGAAACCTGCTAGAAGCAGGGGCAATCAGAGAAATGCACTACCCAAGATGGATCTCCAACACCGTCGTAGTGCCAAAGAAGAATGGCAAGTGGCGTGTCTGCGTCGACTACAAAACGGTCAATAAGACGTGCCCAAAAGATAGCTTTCCTCTACCAAGGATAGATCAACTGGTAGACTTAACGGCAGGGCACAACCGACTTAGCTTTCTTGATGCATACAGAGGCTACCACCAAATTGCCATGCATGAACCAGACCAGGAGGTCACATCTTTCACAACGCCAAGAGGATTGTACTGCTACAAGGTGATGCCCTTCGGCCTAAAGAACGCAGGGGCGACATTTCAAAGAATGGTCACCAAGATGTTTGAGCCATTGTTAGGCAGAACAATGGAGGCTTACATCGACGATATGGTGGTCAAGAGCAAAAATGAGAATGACCATCTCAAGGACCTAGGTGAAATGTTCGAGATCCTGAAGAAGCATAAGTTACGCCTCAACGCGTCGAAGTGTGCGTTTGGAGTAGGATCTGGCAAATTCCTAGGGTTCTTGGTGACCAACCGAAGTATAGAAGCGGACCCTTTTCAGATCAAAACGATACAGGATCTGGAGAGGCCAAACTCAGTAAAGGAAGTGCAGTATCTCACTGGTATGGCGGCTGCGCTCAACCGGTTCATAAGCCGGTCATCAGACAGGCTACGACCATTTTTCCATGCACTGAAGGCTAAGTTCGAGTGGGACGAAGAATGCGACCACGCCCTGGAAAGGCTAAAAGAATACATGTCTTCTCTACCACTACTTGTAACCCCAATCCCTGGAGAAGAACTCTTCTTATACCTAGCGGTCTCGCAGCATGCAATTAGCGCAGTATTGGTCCGCGCAGAAGGAATCCAACATCTTCCTATCTACTATGTCAGCAAGACATTACTAGGCACCAAAACAAGGTACTTGCCACTGGAGAAACTGGCATTGGCGTTGATGATGGCCTCAAGGAAGTTATCGCATTACTTTCACGCCCACACTATAGTCGTCCTCACAGCCTTCCCATTAAAGGCTTTATTTGAAAGAGCGAACTTCTCTGGGCGAATTCTGAAGTGGGCAATGGAGTTGGGACAATACGACATCAAGTTCCAAACTAGGACCGCAATAAAAGCACAAGCATTGGCAGATTTTGTCGCAGAATTCACACCAGGAAGTCATCACATCTGCCCAGTCGACCTAACTAAAACAACCGAACTAGGGATGAAAGTTGACGTCAGAATAACGCAACCCCTAGTACTGGATACTCAGTCAGGCCCCAAGGCAGACCAGAGTAAAGAAAGGAAGGAAGAAACAAACCATGCTACAACAAGTCAAGACTCACCAACAAATAAAGACTTGGTGCAAACAGAAAGCAAGGGGCCGACAGCAAGCATGGACTCTGAAGAAGCCGCCAGCAACATGGAAGATCCCAAAGCATCATCTGACCCCTCCACCTGCTGGAAGTTGTTCGTTGGAGAGATGTGGAAGCTCTTCGTGGATGGAGCATCCAACCGGCATGGAGCAGGACTTGGCATAATCCTCATCTCTCCAGACGGCCTAGTAGTGGAGCAGGCAATCAACCTTAGCTTCCCAGCTTCAAACAACGAAGCGGAGTATGAAGCACTTCTGCCAGGTCTCAAGTCAGCATTCTACATGAAGGCCACCGAGCTAATGGTCTACAGCGACTCACAGCTGGTGGTAAACCAAATATTTGGCGACTATGAGGCAAAGGATAATAGAATGGCCAAGTACCAAGAATTGGTCAGAATGGAGATAAAGAAGTTTGAAGTGGTGAGAATAGAACAGATCGGCAGGGAGGAAAACAGCAGAGCAGATGAAGTCGCAGGCTTTTAGATCGCAAACACTTAAAGCAATCATGACCATATGTATCAGATGGTGGGACCATAATAAAATATACACTCTCACTTAGATTGCTAAAATATGTGGTTGATTATGTGATAATTCCTAAACAAATCCAAAAATCAAATATTTAATTGCATCTCTGGTTTTCTCTCTTGAAACTGCTAATTGTCTACAAACATTAAAAACTCTGCAAATTACGAAAAAACACAAACCGATTTGGTTGCTAAGAAATGAAAAGAGAAAAGAAAAGAAAAGGTAATCCAAAAAACTGGCAGAAAATTTGAACCTACCGCATTTGACTGTGATACCCAGTTAAAATTCACCATCTTCAATTGTTGATGTCGTTTCAATAGGGAGTCTAGTATTATTTGTTGTTGTTTTAGTTGTTCTTGATTTTTTAACTTTTCTTGTTCTATTATTTCTTTCATAGACGCTGCAAAACCTAAAGCACAACATCAATTTAATGACTAAACACAAAATGGTTTTTTTTTTTTTATATATTTAAAAAAAGCATTGATTGAAAGAAATCAATTTACTCATTGGCGCCGAAGTTAAAGAAATAGGCTGTGAAGAGCCAGCGTTTGTGAAATTACTACTGAGAATTTGATTTTACACACAAAAAAAACAAAACAAAAACAAAATCAGAGTGATGTGACAAATTCAACTATGTGAATTGATCAAAAACAAATTCAATGTGAAGCAACAACAACCCTTGGCCTTTTTGGAGACGAAGGTCCGTTCGGAAGGCTGTTATTGTTTGGGTCAGAAGCCATTGCTAGGTTGAGATCTAGAGAGAGTGTGCAACAGAGACTTCGGTGCGTGCTTCTATCTTGAAATATTTCGGCTCTATTTAGATGTGTTTTGAAATTATATTTCTACCCTATTGCTTCCGCTTTACGTTTGGATACCACTTTCAAAATAGAATTCCACCATATAATTCAAACTACAATTTGAAAAACCGTTTCGCAGCTTTGTGATTCATTTCTCCACTTTCAACGTTTTTAGCCTTCTTCCTCTTCCTTTCTAAAAAGCTTCCATGTCCATCGTCTCTGAAAAGGTTCACGTGAACAGATTTACTCATCTTTCTTTCTCTGTATCAAAGATCAGGACTGAAGATTCGTCACATGTTGTATTCACAGAGAACTCAGACCATTTTATAAATCATGAATCCTGTGAACCCGCTCCCTACTCATACCATCTCCCACAAATTAGGTGACTTACAATTTGTGCATTATGGAAGATTTCTTCTATGGGCAACCAAACAACGAGGAGTACGAGGTCAAATAACTCACAAATTTATTTCACATATTTTCTTATACGTCATTGATTTGAAAAATCATCCCTAATTTTATTCCCAATTGTTTTTGTCTTAGGTCAAATTTATCAAACATATTGTCGAATCAAACGATTACCAAAGTGTCACACATTCAGTCACTGTACGCACTCCATCACCGGTGATAACTATTCAACTCCCACTAATCTGGTAAATATATCCTTCAATCATCTATTATGTGCAAATGATTTCTGAGAAGTCCAAATGAGTTCTGAAATGATTTCTGAGAAGTCTAAACGAATATATAGATAGTTTGAGATAGTTTCTGATCTGTCTGAACTCTTTGCACCTTTTGTCACCATTATAGCTGAGCCGGTCATCCCTCGGGTTATCCGGCCGGTCATCCGCCAGGTCATCCGGCTGGTCGACCTCCCTCTGCCCTTCTTCTACTTATTTC
The DNA here is from genome assembly GCA_025200525.1 of Camellia lanceoleosa. NCBI lineage: Eukaryota > Viridiplantae > Streptophyta > Magnoliopsida > Ericales > Theaceae > Camellia > Camellia lanceoleosa. The sequence continues at coordinate 133,156,076 of CM045760.1, read as the reverse complement.
TTCTTCTCTTCTTCTATTTATTTCTTCTGCTTATTTCTTCTTGCGGCCTTCTTCTTCTACTTATTTGTGAATATTTTTTTAGTATTTAAATACAGACAATGTTACGCAATTTTTATTTTGTCTCTCTTTTGGCCTTCAAATCATCTGCCTTTCCTACAGTTGAAATAAACATTGATGTTATGCGCATTTATTTTCTCTTTGTTACCCTTCAAATCATTTGCTTCTCGTAAAATTATTTAACAAGTTGAAATAAACATTAATGTTATGTGGTTTTATTTTTTTTATCTGTGTTGCCTTTGAAACTATCTGCTTTTCCCAACATTATTTACCAAGTTGAAATAAATATTACTTTTGGTTCCTACATAAATAATTGTAATTGATTTTTGCTCTGTTATTTTTTTATATCCACTCCAGAGTAGTTTGCTATGTTATTCTTTTATATCCATCCCAGAGTAGTTTAAATATAAATTGTATGTTTATAGATGGATGGAAACAATTTCGATGATAATCAAGATACAAAAATGTGGACTCCCAGAATTAAAATGAAATTAATAAACATGTTGAGAGAAGAGGTTAAAAAAAATCAAACAACGGGTCATACTACTGTGTGGACAATTAGGCATTGGAATCATTTTGCAAATCAGTTGCACAATCTGTATGGATTTCGGTATACAGCAAAGTAGGTGCGACAAAAATATCAGCGATTGAAAGCTGATTACCAGACGTTTAAGCAACTCCAGGTACAGACTGGTCTGGGATGAGATCCCATTGTAGGCACTGTTGTTGCACCCGATGAATTTTGAGATAAGGTTTTTCATTAACCTGTACCATTTTCAATTTTTTTTTTAACATTTCATCACACATACAGTATGCTTAATTCTATATTTTCAATTGTTGTAGGCTACTAGAAATGTAAAGAAGTTTAGGACAAAAGGATTTGAGTATTTCCAAGAAATGGTGAAAATTGTTGAAAATTATTGTGCCACAGGGGCCTGTTTCGTGCATCCACACAAGAAGCCCTTGACTCAGATGAAGAAGATGAAATGCTAAATAAATTTTGGAACCCTGAAGTTTGTGGGAGTAATGCTGCTGAAGCCATTCCTGTTGACTTATTCGGCGATGAGTACATGGATCCAACGAAGGGCAAAAGTCACAAGAGGAGCCCTACAAGCAGCCAGAATGACAGTGGTCGTTCCAAAAAGTCACGGTCAAGTGGGTTCGATGATGTGTGCGCAACTTTCACAGCCTACGTACAGGCAAAAACAGAACATTCACGTGCACGAGAAACTGAGATAGAGGCTGTAAGTGCAGGTGATGATGAGTATTCCCTTGATGCATGTCAAGATGCATTACTAGAGCTTGGGGACATACCACCGGTGCAGTACGTTAGGGCACTGACACTGTTTAAAGACAAGGAATGGCGAAGGTTTTTTATGCGTACTCTTACCCATACGTGCCTTGCTATGATCCTTGTTTTGCAGTGAAATGAGAAGTTGTGTTTTGATTGTGTTAGTGAATCTCCTTATCGTTCTGCAAGATGATTTCATGATTCCGGATTTGTTTTTTATCATTTTTTTTCATTCCATGAGATGCTCTTTCTTTTCCATCTTCGTATGTTTAATTTTATTGAACTTTTAAGTAATTTCTGTTTTATTAAAAATATGTTGTGTTATTACAGGATGACTACATATTAAATAAATTTTCTTCTCGTATACATTTTAGTGGATGCTGGTAAATGACTAAGGCCGACTATTCATGTAACCACTTTTTAATTCAGTTTCACCAATAATGGTAAGCATTATGATATTATCAAACATAGTTTCATAATTATGCTTTTACTGTGATGCGGATGAAACAATGCAATGGAGAACTCATCAGAGAAGGATGAGGTTATTGAAGATTTTATGGATTTTTTGATGATTGCTTTCATGCATGACCATATCAACGCGTCAAGTAGTCGCCGACCGCAGCAAACTTGTCCATTCAAAAGTGATGATTACATCTTCAGCTTATTAAATGGCCATCCAGAAACAATGATCGACATTATGCGAATGGATGCACAAACATTCATTTTATTGAAAGACACCTTACTCCAAGATGGCTTTATCGATACTGAACATATGCATATCAGTGTGGAGGAATTGCTTAGAATTTTTTTATACACTTTTTCACAAAATGATCGCCATCGACTACTGGCAGATAGATTTCAACACTCCACGGAAACAATTTGTTTGCACATAAAAATTTTTATGCGGGCATTGTGCAAGCTTGCATCAACGGTTATCAAACCACGTAACCAAGACGAGATACCGGCAAAAATTTTAAATGACATAAGGTTTTTTTCCTAGTTCAAGGTATGAATTTAATGATTGTCCTGTTAGTTCTACATAACAATAAGGGACGATATTTTTTTTCTCTTGTGATAAGAGTAATATCCAAGTTTGTTTCGCTTTTAATGTCAAATAAATATTTTTCAATTAGGATTGTGTCGGTGCTATCGATGGCACATTGGTGGATGCATGGCTCCCTACTTCAAAACAAAATACATTCCGTGGGCACAAATCTACGGTATTGCAAAATGTACTCACAGCTTGCGACTTCGACATGTTGTTTACATTTCTTAATTTTGGATGGGAAGGTAGTATACATGACAACGCTATTTTAGTTGACTCTATTACAAGAGTTGATTTACTGTTCCCACACTCACCCACCCAATGGTGAGTGTCACGAAATAACATACGGTACACTCTTTGAAATTATTTTTTTTGTACATCTATTTGATAGAATAGTGCATTCATTATTTACATGTAGGCAAGTATTATTTAGTGGATGCTGGTTTCACAAACATGCTTGGATTTCTTGCCTCATTTCGTTCCCAACGTTATCACTTGCAAGAGCTTCATGGCCGTCATTATTTAGGACCCAAGGAGTTGTTTAACCATCGACATTCATCGTTACGCAATGTCATAGAAAGAACATTTGGTGTTCTAAAGAAGCGATTCCCAATATTGCGGTCTATGCCAAATTACAAGTCTGCAAGACAAGGCCCTCTTGTGATTGCATGTTGTGTAGTGCACAATTGAATCTATTTGCATGCAGAAATGGACCCATTCTTCATGGAAGCGGATAATGAAATAGCGGCAGAAGCAGAAGCAGATGAGCTTGTTGGAGACCAAGCTGACTATGTTAACATGTCACAACATGGGTTGACGTACCAATCTAACTTTAGGGATGCAATTGCTACTGCAATGTGGTAAAATCATGTTGGTCATGGCTAGATTTGTGATGTGAATAAGGCAAGTGAATATCGTAGTGACCAATGGTTTTAAATGTATAATTATTTTACTAGTTTCAATCATTATGACACCTTTATTACATAACTTCACCCACTAAATGTATAATTGTGAATTTAATGACTTCTTTCCTCTTTTTGTAGGATAAGTAACAATGATGACAACGATTGGGCTAAATGGCAATTAAAGGAAAGGGAACACAAAGATCATCACATGGTCAATCAACAAAATGTTACTACGTTAATGAAGACACTTAAATATGTTGTTGATGCAATGTATAATATGCAGGGTCAAACACTTTATTGAATTTGATGGTTGAATGATGCATGCAAAAATTGTAGTTTATGATATTCATTCAGTTTATGATGTTCATTAACTTTTTATTAAAAAAAAAAAATTGTTGGCCATTGATAGATTTGTTAGTAATTTTAATTTTTTTATTAATTTGTATACGACATTTTTTTATTACTTTATTTTTTTCATTTTATTGAAATTTTGGCTTTTTTATTAATTTAAATGTTTTTTTATTAATTTTTTTTTTCATGTTATTAACATAATGGTTTTGTTAGTAATTGTTATACCAAAAAAGTTTTTATTAATTTTTTTTCCTTTTTATTAAATAAAATATATAATTACTACTTTTTAACTTTTTTTTATTTCATTTTAGCCAAATTCTTTTTCTTAATTTGTTTTTTTCATTTCATTAAAATAATGGTTTTGTTATTAATTTTAATTTTTTTAAATTAATTTGTAGACGACATATTTTTATTAATTTACTTTTTTCATTTTAAAACAATTTGAAGGCTATGTTATTAATTTTAATTTAATTTTATTAATTGTTTTTTTGTTCATGTTAACATAATGATTTTGTTATTTTCATATATTATATCAAACAAGTTTTTATTAATTCTTTTTTGGAGTGTCCTAAATAAGTCCACTTTTTTACTTTCTGGATTGAAAAGTTGAGGAAAAAAAGATAGTTGTTTGGAATAATTTTTTGACTTTTTAACGAAAAAATGTGTATTAAAAAATTGTATAAATTACTATATAGGAGAAGATTAGATGAAATAGGTAGTACGGCGGGCAGAATACAGGGACAGCGTTGGTAGAGTAGAGACTGTGAGATGTTTCCTTGCTATTCGGGCATTGAATTAGGGGTGTTGTTCGGCCCGTGGGGACTCACCACGGGTCCCGTTTTGCTAATCAAAACCGTCAATGTATAAAACTCACCGAGTACTATCTTCTTGTAAAAAATCACGTTGATCGGATATCAATAGCTATCTGATCGGGTTAGTTTGTTTTCAACCGTTAACTATAACGCCATCCATTTTATAAATTTTAACTGATTTGACTATATAGTTACCGATATCTGATCAGGATGATTTTTCACAAGCATATAGTATTCCACGATTTCTACACATTCAACGATTCAGATTATTTAAACGAGACCCGTGATGGGTTCCCATGAGCCGAACAACACTGAGTTATTAGTGCACCTAAATAGAAACTCGTTTCCAAAAAGTGAGCTTTGCGTGTTCCACATCAGAGTTGTTTGAAAATTTGTTTTTGTGTAAAATTATTTATTTAATATTTTTTTTGGTGAATAATGATCATTTTCTTTAACTTTTTAAGTAACTTTTTTAATTTTTTAGCTTTTTTTTGAGATCCCAAACTAGTCCTAATTCTTTTTTCCTTTTCATTAAAGAAAATGTATAATCATTAATTTTGAACTTTTTTTATTTCATGTTAGCGGAATTGTTTTTCTTAACTTGTTTTCTTTCATTTTATTAAAATAATAGTTTTATTATTAATCTAAATTTTTTATAATTTACTTGTAGACGACTTATTTTAATTAATTTACTTTTCTCATTTTCAAATAATTTGAAGGTTTTGTTATTAATTTTAATTTCTTTTTATTAATTTTTTTTTGTTCATGTTAACATAATGGTTTTGTTATTTTCAGATATTATACAAAATAAGTTTTTATTAATTTTTATTTCCTTTTTATTAAAAAAAAGTATAATTATTAATTTTTAACTTGTTTTATTTCATTTGAGCCGATTATTTTTTTTAATTTATTAAAATAATGGTTTTGTTATTAATTGAAATTTTTTATTAATTCGTAGACTTTTTAAATTTTAATTTTAATTTTAATTTTTTCATTTTATTGAAATGAAGGATTTGTTACACATTTATTAATTTCTTTTTATTAATTTTTGTCCGATTTTTTTTTTTTTTTTTTAATTTCATAGTATAACTCACAAATTGTTATAACATTGTCACTGGTTAATTTTATAGTGCAAAAAAAAAATTGACTATTCATTACGTCAATACAAAAGATTACAACAAAATAACAAAATAAAATAACCACAACAAAATGAGGAAACAAAATAACCACAACAAAATAAGAAAACAAAAACGTAACCACAGCATGTGTGAAACATTTAAACGCTCATCGAAACAAGTTAAACATCATTGTCAGGTGGTGGTGGAGGTGGAGGGAAGTAGTGATGGTACACCTGAGTGACTCGATGGTTAATCTGATCAGTGCGGTTCTTTGTCACTTCATCACGTCTCTCTGAGTCTACATGAAACTCACCAAATTGTTGAATTAGTGAATTCTGAGCGGCGACAAATTCATCGAACCGACTACCCAATGTATTGACCTGATTAGTCATTTGTTGTTCCCATTGTAGGCGCTGATTGTACCGTTCTTATTCCAACGCTAAATAATCATTCCAGTATTGGGATTGTTCATTTGGTGACATGGCATTGTCATTGGGTTCTTTCTTATTAGTTATTGGTTCATTTTCAAAATTAATAGAGCCCAATAAGTTTTCAACACCACCAGCTCGGGTCAGTGTGTACTCAGAAATTGGTGAAGTGATTCTCACATCTACTTCACCTTCAAAGTTGACATGATGCGCTTTGAAAATTTTGGTTAACAAAGCTCCAAAAGGTAGTGACCGGCCACTCAGAGTACCAAGTTTTGCAACCATCATTTCTCTCAGTAATATGAAGCATAAATCTAAATTTTGTCCAATTTCAAAACAATATAACAAATAAACATTAAAACATGGAACAACATCAAAATGTCTTTTTTTTTAAGTGACATTTTCAACTATCTATCAATGAAGAATACGAAGGTGGGGTTTTAAATGTCTGGCTTGTAAATTAGTGCCGGTGAATTGGCTCTCACAAATTGTGGTATAAACCTCAGTTAGATCATCGACAATGTTAGCTAACTAAGCCTCAGTTTGAAAATAGCATTACAAATCTCCTATTTCAACTCCAATAATTTGTGCGAAAGTGCAGGGGTTGAGTGTGAATACTTTCCCATTCACATAAGAGGTCAGCCTTAATGGTTCCACTTGTTTCTCAGCAGATGTCAAGTGAACGTAAAATAAATGTACAAGACGGGGATATACCTTATTTGGTAAATTAGTTAAAGGTAACCATCCCATTGTATCCAATCTGCCAAGCAACAGTGGATTATATTGAGAATGTAGATTTACCTTTCTCCCCGTAACAATTAGTCGATTAGCAAAATTTGAATAAGCGTGTTGATGATTATATGTGAGAAAATCAACAGTTGGATAGTCATTATGTTGTTGTTGTGGTTCACGTTGTACAGGGTTAGAGGGTTCGTCACGTTCGGGTCTCGCTTTTTGTGTTCTCGGCATGATGACTGCAAAAGTTAAGCAAAATGTATGAAAAATGTGTAATAAAATGTATGATGTTGGTGTGAAAAAAAAAGGAACAGATAGGCAACAGATAGCGAAACTGAGTGCGGGGGTGAATTGGTGGCTGAACCGGATGACCGGCGGAATGACCGGCCAGTTGTCCTTGGTGGCTGTTCTTTGCCTGCAATTCGCCTTCCTACAACTTAGCTCTGAACCTATCAAGAATATGAACTGTGCTTCAAACTAACCTCTTTTCTCTTCCTTCACACGGATATGTACACTGAATGTAGTTAATATTGTAGTGTGATGGAGCTGCTGAAGGTGTTAGAATGAGATGGTGATGATGGTGTGGTTAAACGAATGCATACTCAAATCTTATATAAAGGCTAAGGTTCAGAAGGTCCAGAAAGGTTTTTTTTTTTTTTAATTTTTTTTTCTTATTTACTTTTTATTTCTTACTGATTATTTATTTATTTATTCCTTATTTTTAATTGCATCTGTATACTGATTACTAGCTATGTGTGTAGGTTTTTGGCTTCGTCTTTCTTTTCCTTTATCCCACAGTGATGAACAGACACCCAGGATAGGAGGGGTTGGTGTATTGAATAAGTGAAATTACAGTATTATCTTTTTCATTTTGTTCTTACATAACAACCTGTCATTCAAATCAAGCAGGGCGAATTGGTTATTTTGTACACAAATATCACCCCCCCAATTATATGACCTATAGCGATCCCGATTTTTCCAATTACTTAGAGTATTCTGGACTTGTGTTCCATGGTTGAGTATTGTTGTATATATCCCTTTTCCGTCCTTTAATTCCTTGTATTTGACTTTTGGGATGCGTTGGACAAGTTTAAAACTGGTTGGTTGTGAGTTGAAACAAATGGTTGCTGCCCAGGTTTTACCTTCTTCACTCGAGCGAGGATTTTTGTGCTCAAGCGAGCCTTAGGTGTTTGCTTCTTCGCTCGAGTGAGGGTTTGTGCACTCGAGCGAGCCTTGTGTCTTGTGTCTCTTTGCTCGAGCGAGCAGTCTTGCGCTCGAGCATGCGTCTGCGTCTCTTTTAGACCTGAAGGTTGGTATTCTTCGCTTGAGCGAGCTTTCTTGCGCTCGAGCGAGTGAGCCCTATGTTTTGTGTTTCTTCACTCGGGCAAAAACTCTTATGCTCGAGCATGCTTCTGTGTTGCAAACCTGAAACTTTGCATTGTTCGCTCGAGCAAGGCTTCTTGCGCTCGAGCGATATCCTTTTGTGTCTGGTCGCTCGAGCGACCGTTCCTTCGCTCGAGCAAGCTTCGCATATATCAGATCCTAGCAGCAATTCTTTTCTTCACTTTTTGATCTCTTTATCTGCAAACCTTAACTCAGTTGCCTCTCTCTCTCTAAAATATCCCTTTTATCTACAAATACTCTTGATCTAGAGTTCTCCTACCTTATTTCCTTTGTAAAAAAGGTGGAGTATCGCGTGGGCTATGCTTTGATCTGAAAAATATTGGATTTGGGGCATCTTGGGTTTCTTTCTTCATCTCCTTTGAGTCTCTTCATTTGAAGTAGGGATAATCTACTCATTTTTATGAGCTTTAACATAAGTGTTAGTTATTTTGTATAAATGGTGTGATTTATATATTTGGGAAGTTAGGGTTTGAGATTTATAATATTCTAAAGAGGGGTTTTGTGTTTTTAAGCTCCATATATATATATATATTTGAGGTCTTGAAAATGGGGTTTTGTGGGTGTGGTTGGTAAAATTTGGCCTTAGGATCAATGTTTGAGAAAATGGGAAAATGCCTTAATTGAATTTAAATAATCAATTTGTATAATTAATTTGGAAATTGTGGGAATATGAAATTGATTCGAAAATAATGAAATTGGATGGAATTAAGACTAATTGGTGTAGTTAGCTTGATGAATTACTCGCCGATGGAAAATGTAATAAATTATCTATTTGATAGATTTGTTTATCTGTTTAGAAATATCTGTTTTGGGCTATCGGTGGAGAATAGTCTTGATTGTTGCAGACACTGCATGATGATGAGAGAAATTGAAACTAATCAATTGGATTATGTCATTGAATGTGACGGTGGAATTAACACATTGAATATGTGAATTGTTGGGTCATTGTATATGACTATGTGTTTAAATGCATTGTATATGTATATTGTTTGGGAGGAAATAGGAGATGGACTCCATGGATAATTAAGTTGGCTAGAGTGTCTAGGGTGTAAGTCCTGAAATCTTTTATATATTTGGGTGCCGGTTCTCTCGGACATAGTTCCGTAAAATGGCATGTGAATAGAAGTGTTGAATGATGTTTGAAAAATCTAGAAATCCCCTAGATATTGATTTGTGATTATGTAACAATTTTAAGCAGTATATAACAATTCCAATCAAACAATCAAGACAAATCAACACAACGATTTTAACGTGGAAAAACCACGATTGGACACTTCCAGCTGTGATTAAAAAACTACGGGCAACAGCCACAAAACAATCCACTAAGAAGATTTAAAGGAATTACACAGGTATACTCTCAATTACCTAGCGAATCCACGCCTAATTGAACCAACTTCTATGTGTCTCTTCCAACCCTGTCTTCACCTCGGAATTGTCTTTACAATGAGCCACTCCAGAATCCACCGAAGCTTCAGGCTCAAATTCTTCAGAATCCACCGAAGAACAACTCTCCCTTTCTTGTGTATAACAAACAAAACCTTTGATGTACTCTCTTTAAACCATGAGTTGAATACTCAATAAAACATCAAAGAAAATTAACAAAATATCCCCAGATATAAATCTTAAGAACCAAAAAGAAGATCTGCAGGAATTAAATAGTTTTGGGAGAAAACCAACTATTTATAGAAAATCCAAAAGTAATCCTAGTTTTGGAAGAAATCCAATTACTTATAGAAATCCAAAAGTAATCCTAGTTTTGGAAGAAAATCAATTTCTTAAAAAAATCCTTGTCAAACAGGATTGCCAATAATAAAACCTAACAATCTCCCCCTTTGGCAATGCTGTGACAAAACACACCTAACAAATAAAATCCTAATCACCCCAACCCATTACAACCAACAAACATAAACTTCTTTCTCAAGATTAAGATCTGCAAAACAGCTATTAGTGCCACAATCTCCAAAACAACTATTAGTGCCACAAGAGTATATGAAAAAGCAAAAAACATATGACAAGATTATCTTGAAACATGAGATGGAAAACATGAATAGATGCGGCTTGAAGATTTTAAGAACATGTAGCATGGATAGATGAAAACTAAGACTTATGCACCCGACACATGACATGAATACATGAAATCCTAATACATACCGAACAACATTAATCCCTTTTTTTTTTTTTTTTTTTTTCACGAATTGACAAAGGAAGCTCAAACAATAAAGAAGCCAATGCAAAGCAACATGCAAATCAACTAATGCCAATCTCCCGTACCAAACAAAACAAAGTGTTCATGCTAACAAACTCTTGCAATGATAAACCAAACTCCCCCCCACTAAAAACAATGAACAAGAAAAAAAACGACAAAAATAATATGGTGGAGCAAGTAAGAAATTTCAGATTTGTACGTTGAAACACACAAGATTATCCAAGAAGCACAATTACTTGAAAACATAATGTGCACAGCCTTTAGAAAATTTCTCATAAAAGAAAGTGATGCATTATGAAAAAAGCATAGATCCCATGAGAAAAGTGTGTGTGTGACTCTTGGAGTTCGACAAACACGAGATTCAAATCCTAGTAGTGATCTGATAACTGGACCTCCGACAAGAGAATCTAAGCACAACTAAGAAAAGTCAACCCACTAGGAATGAAGGGGTATTTGGTGAGTAAAGGCGGAGGCTCCCCCTCAATCAATGAATCCTTTTTTTTTTTCTTTTTTTTTTTCACATCTTTTTTTTTTTTTCTTTCTTTTGCACATTTTTTTTCCTTTCTTTTGCACACTCATTGGCAACTGACATGCTCAAGAGTATAGAAACCGAACTAGAGAAGCATGGATATAATAAGGATGGCCTGGTTAGTGACTCTGAGGTAGCCTTTTCCTCATGGCTGGACTACAAAAAATAGAGGGAAAAGCCGTGCAGATGCAAAAAGATGAAAGGTGGTTAAGAGACTCAACATCACCCATGATATGCTAGTATAGGTCAATTCCTCTAGAAAAGCAAAAGATAGAATGCCAGAAGTCCATAAAAAAAATGATCACTAAGATGGAAGACTCCAAAATTTGCTAATCCAAGAGTGTGTACAGAATGAGACATACTAATCAAAAAACACATACTCCAAAATGAGTAATGACCACAGAAAGCACACACATATTAACATGTAATAGATATTCTTATCAATTCCAATATGCACCAAGGACCACTCAAAAATTTCAAGCTTGCAAAACTATACTAAGAAAATCTTTTTGGGATTTTTTTTTTCTAAAACAAAGCAGGACATAAAAACGAACTTGTACACACTAAATGACTAAAAAAACAAACAAACAGAAGCCCAAAAACTAAAACGACTAAACAAATTAACACAAGTCAAGTTTTCTTACCCAAACCGCTTTAGTATGAACAAAGTTGTGAGAATTGCGGTTTTTGGGTGATGTCTGGACGTTGTGGTTCCCTTTGCTTTCAATGGGAACCCGTCTCGACTTGGTTTCCAACATCCTATTTTTGGGTCTAGGCAAATACATTCTCCCATACAACTTATAACAATAACGACGAATATGACCATGCATACCACAATGATGACAAATAAAAACAGAGTGTACCTTCTTTTCTTTGGCCTTACCAACTCTAGAAAGTTTGAGAAGTCTATCCTCATGTTGAATTTTTTGTTCTCCCTTTCCTTGAGTTCTTGTATCACAAGATGTGGAAGCCTTCTGTTTTTGCTCTTTCTTACCACCAAAGCCAATGTCACTCTTGTTAGAACAAATTTGTTGAGACCCAATGATATTGTCCAAAGTCTTTGATTCTCTGTTCCAAAGACCAATGGTAGCCATAGCACACTTGAGCTCTTTCTCTTTCTTGATCAATAGTTCTTCCAAAGCAACTTGTGACATATCGAGAGATTCAATCTTTTCTTCATCCATGGCATGGGTTTCCTGTAGCTCATTCCTCTCTGTCTCACAAGTTAATAGTTTTGCACAAAGAGCTTGTCGATCATTAGCTATCTTGATGGCATCAATCCTGGCCTCGGAAATCTCCTCCTTAAGTTTGACATTCTCACTTTCACATGCTTTGAGTTTCTTTGTGAGTTTGTCATTTAATTTGAATAAGTTAAGAGACTCCTTATACAACTTTTCATAAGCTTGCTCAAGCTTTTCATCATCACTCTCCGAGGATTCGTCAAGTAGGGGTGGTTGAATCATAAAATTTCCCTCATGAATTGAATCCATTATGACAAATCAAATAAGATTTCGTTCTAAAAGAATTTTTTTAAAAAAAATAGAACGACCTGTTTTGATACCAATTGAAAAATCTAGAAATCCCCTAGATATTGATTTGTGATTATGTAACAATTTTAAGCAGTATATAACAATCCTAATCAAACAATCAAGACAAATCAATACAACGATTTTAACGTAGAAAAACCACAATTGGACACTTCCAACTGCGATTAAAAAACCACGGGAACAGTCACAAAACAATCCACTAAGAAGATTTAAAGGAATTACACAGGTATACTCTCAATTACCTAGCGAATCCACGCCTAATTGAACCAACCTCTATGTGTCTCTTCCAACCCCGTCTTCACCTCAGAATTGTTTTTACAATGAGCCACTCCAGAATCCACCGAAGTTTCAGGCTCGAATTTTTCAAAATCTACTAAAGAACAACTCTCTCTTTCTTGTGTATAACAAACAAAACCTTTGATGTACTCTCTTTAAACCATGAGTTGAATACTCAATAAAATATCAAAGAAAATTAACAAAGTATCCCCAGATATAAACCTTAAGAACCAAAAAAGAAGATCTGGAGGAATTAAATAGTTTTGGGAGAAAACCAACTATTTATAGAAAATCCAAAAGTAATCCTAGTTTTGGAAGAAATCCAATTACTTATAGAAATCTAAAAGTAATCCTAGTTTTGGAAGAAAATCAATTTCTTAAAGAAATCCTTGTCAAACGGGATTGCCAATAATAAAACCTAACAATGTTTGCTATTGAAGTGCTGATATATGAGCTGTAGTCTCATTTTGTTTAAACTGTTTGGATAACATTGGACTTTGTCAACGAATTGATTTGGATACATAATGGAAAGGGAATTGTATGTAGTGTAACGTTGATTTGTTACAAGGATGAAGTATATGGTTTATTAAGTGTTAAACATTTATCAAATGCTGATATTTTAGTTAATTCACATATTATGTTTAGCATATCTCTATTGAGTTTTGGCTCACTTTATATGGGACATCATTTTCAGGTACAGGAGACATGCCGCCTCCAAGGACCTAGCTTGGGTAGTTTAGTTGCAGCATGCTTCTTCTATTGATATTTCTTTTGTGTTACATGTTTTTATATCCAAGCCGAGGGCTTTACATTGTAAAGGGCTTTTGACTCTCTTTTGTTGTAACTAAGTGTTGACTTTTGTTGTCAACATGTAATACCTTTTGTAGAAAACACTCCGATGAATGAATATGTTTTATTTTCTTATGTCTACGGATATCATGAATGACTAATTTATGCATTTATTTTGGGGGTGTTACATGACCTTCACGGGTGGGTGACATTCAAAGTACAATAATGCACCAACAAAAAGAAATGATTTTTTTATTAAATTAATAAAATGTAATAAATAAAAAAATATTGATAATGTTTAGTAACGTTTACGTTTTGGTTTGTATTTAAAAATATTAAACACACTGATTTATTTTAATTGTTATCAATATGTATTCTCCAAAGTTGTCGACTTCAACAAAATTTTTGAAAAAAATTAAAAACGTGTTATAAAAAATGTTTGTACAGGCCTAAAAAATGAATTGACAGAAAAATTAATTGACACAAAATAATTAACATAGAAGTTATTTAAAAAAAAATTATTTGAAAAAAAAATTATTCAAAAAAATTACTTAAAAACAATTAATTGAAAAAAAAATCATTTTTTTCTTTGAGTATTTTAAAAATAGTTTGGTTATGACTATTGATCAAAAATACGGATATCGATATATATGAGTTGTGTGTTTGATTACCAATTATAGGTTGAATTAAGTTTTGAAAACGATTTTGAAAACTCATTACCAAACAAATTTTTTTATTTCACATGTCACATCAAGCTTTCAAAATTCAATTCCACATACAATTCAAAACACAATTCAATACTCTATTCAAAAATCATAACCAAACAAATTTTCTACATTCACACAACTTACAAACTCAAAATACAACTCATACTCTCAAATTATATTTACAAAACACTACCAAACGTAACCTTCTGTTCTTTGTTGAGATTTGAGAGAGAGAGAGAGAGAGAGAGACAAGGACAGATATATTTATAGAGGAGAGAAAGAGGCTGAAAGCTTTGGGTTTGAATGGATTTGAATAATTTTGTGAGTTTGAATACAGTAAAGTGCAAGAGAGGGATGAGAGTAGAGAGTGAATCACACGCGTCAAAGCATTCGCGTCTTACTTTGTCGAGGCACCAATCAGTTTTTAAAGGAAAATGTTCGGTGGTCTGAATTTTTGTGGCTCGAATGGGTCGAATGTATCAAAACGACATTGTTTTGAATGTTTCGAGCCATTTGAGTCATGATTTTTCAGACCACCTAGCATTGTTGTTTTCCAAATAGCCTAGGCATGGTTTAATGTTAGTCAGTTTGTAAAAAAATATTTTAAAAATATGTAAAAATGTTAAAAAATATACTAATTTAACTAAAAATACATTGAAATTAATGAAAAATATATTGTAGTTTATAAATATTTTATTTTTTACTTGTGTTCTAGGCAATTGTTAGCAAGTGCTCTCTGTCCTAAAATACTAGTCTTTTATTTAATTTTTTTATTATACCAAAATATTATTTTTTTCAAAAATTAAGGATTCAAATAACATTATTTTTTTATTTTACTCTTCTTTTAAATTTATTAATATTAATATACACAAAAAATATAATTATGATAATTAATTTTCTCAAAAAAGTCAAAAGGTAATTTTAGAAAGTTAATATTTTTGAAATGTAATGATTGTATTACCAAAATAAGTTAAATTCTCCAAAATAAACTAATATTTTAAGACGAATAGTATATTAAATGTCATTTAAGTTTTTGATATTTCTCCTTCTTTTATAAAACATTTCAAAATTTAATTTGATGAAAAAATTTGAAAGCAATATTAATTATTTTCATATGTATGTCTTGTTTGGTAGTTAATTTTTTGATTAAAACTAATTACTATAGGGCCTGTTTGGTAATGTTTACATTTTCAGTTTATATTTATAAAAAATTTTATAAATTAGTTTTTGTTTATTTTTTGTTTATTTTTAGAAAAACATAAACTACAAATGCGTTTGGTTTAGACAAAATATTTTAAAAATTTTAAAATAAAAAAAGAGTGAGAAATGGCAAGTGATGGCAGGTGGTGGGTGGTGATGAGTGGTGGCGGCGGAAGACGGTAGTGAAAAATGATGGCGAGTGGTGGCGGCGGAAGACGGTGGTGAAAAATGATGGCGGGTGGTGGTGGCAGAAGATGGTGGTGGAAAATGGTGGCAGAAGACGGTTGTGGAAAGTGGTGGCAAGTAGCGGGTGGATGGGTGGTGGTGGCGGAAGACGGTGGTGGAAAGTGATGGCAAGTGGCGGGTGGTGGCGGCGGAAGACGGTGGTGGAAAGCGATGACGGGTGGGTGGATGGTGGTAGCAGGTGGGTGGTGGATGGCTGGTGGTGGTGGGTGGGTGGTGGGTGGTGGTGTGGTGGGGTGGTGTGGTGTGGAGTGGCGGTGGTGTGAGTGGGTGGTGGTGGTGGCGGCGGCTGGTGGGTGGTAGTGACAAGTGGGTGGTGGTGGTGGTGGTGGTGGGTAGTAGCTAGTGGCTGGTGGTAGCGGGTGGTGGATGGTGGTGGCAGATGGATGTGGCGGGTGGTGGTGGCGGAAGACGGTGGTGGAAAGCGGTGACGAGTGGGTGGATGATGTTGGTAGGTGGGTGGTGGATGGCAGGTGGTGGTGGGTGGTGGCGGGTTGGTGGTGGTGGCGGTGGTGGGTAGGTGACAGTGACAGTGGCGAGTTGTAGCGGTTGGTGGGTGGTGGCGGTTGGTGGGTGGTGGTGGCGGGTTGGTGGTAGTGGTGGTGGTGGTGGTAGATGGTAGGTGGTGGTGGCGGGTGGGTGGTGGGTGGTGGGTGGTGGATGGTGGTAGCAGGTAGGTGGTGGCGGGTAAGCGGCGGGTGGTGGTAGCGGGCGAATAGATGGTGGTGGCAGGTGTGTGGGTGGTGGTGGAAGGTGGTGGCGGGTGGGTGGCAAGGGAGTAGTGGGTGGAGGTAGCTGGTGGTGGATGGTGGTGGCAGATGGGTGGTAAGTGGTGGTGGCGGGTGGTGGTAGCGGGCGGATGGATGGTAGTGGAGGGTGGCAGGTGGGTGGGGGTGGTGGTGGTGGTGGTGGTTGGTGGTGGTGGCGGGGAGTGGGTGGCAGATGGGTGGTGGTGGCGGGTGGAGGGTGGTGGCGGTAGGTGGGTGGTGAGTGGTAGTAGCAAGTGGTGGTGGGGGGTGGGTGGTGATGGCGGAAGACGATAGTAAGAAATGGTGGCGGGTGGTGGTTAGTATTGGGTGATAAAAAAAAAAAAAAACTAAAAACTCAAAACAGAAACATATTTTTTGAGTTTATATTTTTTGGCCAAATTTATAAACTGAGACCATTGATTTATAAATCAAAAAATTACCAAATAAGTTTTTATTTGATTTTTTTAAATTTTTATAAATATAAACTAAAAACTAAAAACGTAAATATTACTAAACGGTACTTATACTTCTCACGTAATTTTTTTTTGTGTGGCTAAACTTGTCAGACATAATTATTATTATTATTTTTTTTTGTATAATGATATATGTATCTCTCTATTTTTATAATTAAGATTGATATACTAGCACCGCCGTTGTTTTTCTGGTCACTAGACTTGCCCGGCGTATCACATAATTTTTTTTTTTTTTTTTTTGTAGGACGAGACTTACAAGGTGTGCCATGTTAATTTTTTTTATACTAGATATGCCATAGAATGGAATAGTGGTCATTAATTATTAAGGTCAAGTTTGATAAATTATTAAAAAGTCAAAAAATTATTCAAAAAGTTAAAAAGTTATCATTATTTATCAAAAGTTAAAAATTATGACTACACAAGTTTCAATCATAATTTTCTCCTATACACTAATTTATATAATTTTTTAATACATATTTTTTTTATAAAAAGTTAAAAAGTTAACCTAAACATCCATATTTTTTTTCTCAATTTTTTAATTTAAAAAGACAAAAAGTACACTTATTTAGGACACCCCAAACAATTCCTAAATGTCATTTATATCAATTTTGACTTTGTATGGACAAGTTTTTGACTTTTTTATTCAACATTTCAAAAATTAATTTGATGAATTTTTTTTTAAAAGCAATACTCATTTTTTTCATATGTAGGTCGTGTTTAGCAACAAATTTTTTAGTTAATAATAGTTGTTAGAGGTGTCGTGTATTTTTTTTTTTTTTTGTGACCAGACTTGTTAGACATGACATGTAATTTTTTTGTGTGGTCGAACTTACCAAACATGCCATGTTTTATTTATTTATTTATTTTTTTTTGTGACAAGACATGCCATAGAATAGAATAGTTAATATTAATTATTAAATTTTTTTATAATCAATTTTGGGTAGGGTTTTAATTTTTTTTTTCTACAAAACAGTTCAAATATTAATTTGATGAAAAAAGTTTGAAAGCAATACTCATTATTTTCATATGTAGGCCCTATTTGGCAGATTATTTTTTTATTAAAAATAATTGTTGGACATGTCACGTAATTTTTTTTTTAGCTAGACGTGCCAATAGAATAGTTGTCATAATTACCCAATAGAATAGTTGTCATAATTACTAGGCGTGATACGTAATTATTTTTTGTGACAAATTTTTTTTTGAAATTTTGAAATTATTTTTTTAATTTTTATCAAATTTGTTTCTTTTTTCTAAAAAAAAAATAAATCAAAACACCTTTCAATAATATATATTAATCTTTTATTTTTAAAAAAATTGTGTAAAATGTTGTCCATTTGGCCTAATGAATGACATGTTATCTTATTAGGTGTAATATTTGAGTTCAAATTATTAATAAAAAGTGTATTTTGTTTTACAAATATTTTATCTTTTTACTTGTGCCTTAAGCGCACTTGTTAACAAGAATATTAAGGCCTCGTTTGGTATGTGTTTGTTTTAGTTTAAAAGTTAAAAAATTATTAAAAAATTAAAAAATCTATAACCTATACTAAAAAGTCAAAAAAAAAAATTTCTTTCTATTTTTTGCACTTCTTTTCGTAAAAAACTAAAAAATCTTTCTGAGCATACTAAGGCTAAGTTTGGGATATAATATAATAAATCAAAAAAAAAAAAAAAAGTCAAAAAGTAAAAAAAAAAAAAAAATTATTAAAAAAAAGACAAATTATATTTTCTTTTTTTTTTTTTAATTTCAAATTTTTTTTTTTTTTTATTTTTTTTTTTTTTTTTTTTAAAAAAAAAAAAAAAAAACATCTATTTTTCAACCTCACTTTTTTAGTCAAAAAAGACAAAAAATACACTTATTTAGTCTTCCCAAACAAGGCCTAATTTTTTTACCTCATATTTTAGCAAAAAAGTTCAAAAATTACTAAAATAACTTGTTCCCAAACGAGGCCTTAGTCATTTAAGTTTTTAATATTTCTCCTTCTTTTATAAAACATTTCCAAATTTAATTTGATGACAAAATTTTAAAAGAAATATTCATTATTTTCATATGTATGCCTTGTTTGTAGTTAATTTTTTGATTAAAAATAATTACCAAACTTGCCATGTAATTTTTTTTGGCTAGACTTGCCAGACCGGTCACATAATTTTATTTTTTAGGGGGACCAAACTTGCTTAACGTGCCACATAATTTTTTTTTGTATGGCCAGACTTATGAGATGTGCCATGTTAAAAAAAATAAAATAAATAAATAAATAAATTGGTCACGCCTCATAGAATGGAATAGTTTGACAATAATTATTAAATGTCATTTATAATCAATTTTGACTTTGAATGTACAAGTTTTTATTTTTTTATTTTTTATAAAACATTTTGAAAATTAAATTGATGAAAAAAAAATTTAAAAGCAATATTTATTATTTTCATATGTCGGTCCTATTTGACAACTAATTTTTTAATTAATAATAATTGTTAGATGTGTCACCGTGTCACGTAATTTTTTTATAACTAGACTCACCAAATATGCCACATAATTTTTTTTTTTTTTTGTTTTGTTTTGTGGCCAGACTTACCAGATGTGCCACATTTTTTTTGTGACAAGACACCCCATAGAATAAAATAGTTGCCATTAATTATTAAATTTCACTTATAACCAATTTTGACTGTGTGGGTTGGTTTTTAATTTTTTATTTATTTATGAAACAGTTCAAAAATTAATTTGATGAAAAAAATTTAAAAGCAATACTCATTATTCATACGTAGGTCCTGTTTGGCAGCTAATTTTTTATTAAAAATAGTTGTTAGACATGTCACGTAATTTTTTTGTATGGCCAGACATGCCATAAAATAGAATAGTTGTCATAATTGCCAGATGTGTCACGTAATTATTTTCTTGTGACAACAAATTTATTTTTATCAAATTTGTTTATATTTTTCTAAAAAATAAATCAAAACATAAGATATACTAATCTTTTATTTTAGAAAAATGTGTAAAATGTTGTCCATTTGGCCTAATGAATGACATGTTATCTTATCAGGCGTAATATTTGAGTTTAAATTATTAGTAAAAAGTGTATTGTGTTTTATAAATATTATCTTTTACTTGTGACTCAGGGACACTTGTTAACAAAAGTATTAAATGTCATTTAAGTTTTTAATATTTCCCCTTCTTTTATAAAACATTTCCAAATTTAATTTGATGAAAAAAATTTAAAAGGAATATTCATTATTTTCATATGTATGTCTTGCTTGGTAGTTAACTTTTTGATTAAAAATAATTACCAGACTTGTCACGTAATTGAACAATGGTATCTTCAATTGTCCTTATTTAGAACAATATTACAATTAAAAAATCAGGAATCAAAGTGACACGATTTCCAAATTATAGGGACTGTTAGTATAATTCGCCATAAATTTTTTTTTTCCTAGACTTGCTAGACATGTCACGTGATTGTTTTTTTTTTTTTTTAACCAAACTTGCTCCACGTGCTATATAATTTTTTTTTCTAGAAGTGATTGAGACTATTAAAAAATACACCACTAAAAGTTCTAATGAGCTAGAAAATATAATTAAAAAAGAAAAAAAACAAACAGAAGACACAACCATCACATTAAGAGAGAGACACCTCATTAATACTCCCCTCGTGCTCCCAAGCATTAATCACTTTTTTGTATGGCCAGACTAACAAGATGTGCCACGTAAATTTTTATTTTTTTTTGTTAATATCCTTTATAATCAATTTTAACTTTGTGTGGGCAAGTTTTTAACTTTTTTATAAAACATTTAAAAAAATTAATTTGATGAAAACAATTTAAAAGCAATATTCATTATTTTGCTATGTAGGTCCTGTTTGGCAACTAATATTTTCGTTAATAATAATTGTTAAATGTGTCACGTGATTTTTTTTGACAAAACTTGCTAGACTTGCCACATAATTTTTTTGTGTAATCACGTGTATATATATATATATATATATTTTTGACAAGAGGTGCCATAGAATAGAACAGTTACCATTAATTATTAAATGCCATTTATAATCAATTTTGATTATGTGTGGGTAGGTTTTATTTATTTATTTTTTTTTTATAAAACAGTTCAAATATTAATTTGATGAAAAAAATTTAAAAGCAACACTCATTATTTTCATATGTAAATCCTGTTTGGCAACTAGTTTTTTAATTAAAAATAGTTGTCAGATGTGCCACGTAAATTTTATTGTATGGCCAGACGTGCCATAGAATATAATAGTAGTCATAATTGCACATGTCATGTAATTATTTTTTTTGTGGCAAGAAATTTTTTTGAAATTTTAAAGTTTTTTTTTTTTTTGAAATTTATTTTTATCAAATCTGTCTATTTTTTAAAAAAAAAAAAAAAAACAAATCAAAACACCTTTCAATAATATATATTAATCTTTTATTTTTTTAAATAAATTGTGTAAAATGTTGTCCATTTGACCTAATGAATGACATGTTACCTTATCAGGTGTAATATTTGAGTTTAAATCATTGCTTTTTTATTTTTATTTTTTAAAAAAATTAATCTTGATCCAACCCCAATCATATCCCAATTCCTACAGAAGGGTTGGGGGAATAATCGTGATTGTTTGTTGTCTGATTAAGTGTTGAGATAAAATTTCAAAATAGCACACAATAGCACGTGTGTGCATGCCCATCGCACGCAACACATGCTTGTGTGCCCAGCAGCCTTGCCTTGTGTACCAATACACTTGGCCTATGTTTGTTTGGGTGGATTAGATTAGGTTGGATTAGTATTTCATGACTAATAGTTTTAAGACTATGAATTCTTTTGGATTGTGTATCCTATCTTGTATTTGGATTGAGTTAGAATTATAAGGAGGGACTAATAATTCAGACTTTAGCTTAATCCTCCAATTTATATTCCACCCCTTCTATAGGATTAAATAGTCTATCATATGTGGAATACCATATCTATATAGATTGTTAATCCGTACTTCAATTATTTAACTAAACATCGGATTAATAATTTTATTAAATTATTAGTTCAATCCCAAACTCATATTCACCCAAACAAACATAACTTTGTTGTGCACACACTGGCGTATGATACGACCTTTAAGAGAAATTTATGATTCATGCAATTTTGCAATTTTCTTCTATGAGTCACAGAATTTTAAAGAAGCAAAAGCTTTTGATTTTGTCCACGACCCACCACCCCCAACCCTTAGTTGAGCTTTGTCCACGACCAACCACCCCACCTCCATTATTTCCACATCTCGGAGGCTCCACCACACCACTCACATTGATATGGTTAGTGACTTGTTTGAAAAATTATAAAAAAAAATTCTCTAATATACCATTCACATTTTATGTAATTTTTTTATAAATTTATATAAGTGATCTTCCAAAAAAAATATATAAATTGAATATAAATGTGTAACTTGTTTGAATTTGTGTTCAACTTATTTTTTTATGAGATCACTTATATAAATTTGTAAAAACTTATATAATTTTGTGATAAAATTACATACAATGTATATTGCACATAAGAACATTTCCTATAAATTATATATGTTTGATTAACAGATAATGTAAGAATCTGTACTGTATGTAAATTGCGACATTTATGAAGTTGATTACTACAAATGTTATAACTAAATTATTTATAAGTCATAACTTAAAAAAAAAAAATTTATAACTAAATACCACATAAGATATAATCGAAGAGCTCTTAAATTATAATCAAAATAATGTAATGAGTTGTAACTAACACCACAATGTGTATAATTAAGTCATAACTAACACTCCAATAAGTTCATAACTAAATATCACAAAAGTCGTAACTAGAGAGCATGTAGTACATACCCTATTAAATTTTCCGTGTTTAAAAATGTATATACAATAACATAATTTTTTAATATTAATTATTATTATTATTATTTTCATCAAAAAAAATTAATCACTTTATTTGGTTTGAGTCACTTTCTAAAAAATTGAGTTTTTTTTTTTGTTTTTTTTATTTTTAGTAATTTTTTTTAATATCATATGTAAATTTTTTATTTTTTTGAATCTAGATACATTTAAAAAGTATAATATTTGTAAAAAAATTAAAAAATTCAGGAAATAGAAAAAAATATAAAAATTTAATACATTTTCATATTTTGTTGTATTCAACGAATTTTTTAAAAGATTTTTGTATAATATTTTTACTTTTTAAGTATATCAAGATTAAGTAGATTTAAAAAATTAAAAAAAAAGATTGATTAAAATATTTTTAAAAAAATTTAAAATATAAAGATATAAATTCAAAATTAAAAATATTATTTTTGAAAACTCCAAATAAAATAGAATGATTATTTTTCTAATAAATTTTATAAAATAAATGATAGAAATTATAATGTTAAATTCGGGATGGAGCCCACACAGAGACACAATTAAACCCTCTCTATTGTGTACAGCAAAGATCCCTATACATTAAAATAAAAGAAGTGATAGACATAAGCGATATTTTATGAAAAAATATTTGATGGTTCTGTGTGACATTGATACATAATATTCTTGACAAAATTTCAAAGGAGTGTGGCAACTTGATAAGATTTTGAGCCATAAGCTTTGAGATTTTAGGTTTTATTTTTTTTAGGATTAGTTTTCTAGGCAACAACACATATAATTGGTAAGACAAACTTTCAAGCTTAGGTAAATCATATTTAATATCAGGAGTGTGAGTTTAAATTTCCCTTTGTATACAAATTCGCAACTTACCGTTACGTGATTAAGTAGTTTTGCTATGTAGCACCTCATAAGGGTGATCTTTGGAGTCTCCGCTCCTTAGAGTCTAACTCCAAAGTACACCTCTATATGGTTAGGCCTTTGATATTCTTGACAAAGAGTAATTGCAAAGTATACTAGTAGATCATCTATATTGTCTTTCAACTACTTAATAAAAATGGGTTAATACAGTAATACTTTTCACTATATCACTATTTGGGATCACCACTTGAATATGATATATTATATTTCAAAATTACTGAATAATTATTCGTTTTTAATAATCCAATTCAAAATTTAAAATGAAATAAATTCATTAACTTCTTTTGATTATCGCAATTCATATCAAAATTTTAAGGCCCTATTTGGGACAATAATTTTAAGTCCTATACCATCATTGCCGCCACATTTACTAACACCACCCTCAATAGCACAACTTTGCCACCGCCATTATGACCACTTCCATCAACCATCACACAACCACTATCATAGCCACTATCATCATCACTCCCATTCTGCCTTCCTTACCAACTCAACACCGCAATAAGGGATGGTAAAAAAAATTAAATATTAATTGATTTTAAATTTTATTTCTTATACATATCAAACAATTTGATTAAGTTTAACACTCAAATTTAAATGCGCATCAATTGGTTTTAAAGATTTGAAAAGTCAACATTGAATTTTCAATATTTAATTTTCCATTTTCATATTTCAACTTTTACTTTTATCAAACACATCACAAGATTGTTTGACAATTTAATTCAAAACTTAAAATTAAATGTAATAAATGAAAATAAATTAAGTAGTAATTCAACGTACTAAATGAAAATAAATTAAGTAGCATTTTCCAAAAATATGCTAAAATTTTAAGTTATTTATTTATTTATTTTCACTGTTAAATGTTGAATTCATATTTACTTATCATCGTTAAAATATACTACAACAATTATCATTGTCACTCTAACTATCACGTCACCTTTACCACCACTATCACCCCTCCACCTCTACTACCACCATCATTAGCCTACTCTACCATTATGACTACCACCATACAACTACCAACATTGCTACCGCCACCACCACGAAATCACCTCTGCCACCACACCAATATTTCATTATCATTACTACCATCATCACCTCACTCTACCACTGCTATTGCAACACTGTCATCGTTACCACCGCACAACCACCACTATGATTACCGATGTCACTCTAACATGTTACCACCGTCGTCTCCATTCTACCACCCCACCATTATCATTGTTATCACCTCTTACCCACCATCACACAATCACCACTACCATACTGCCACCATATAATACAGCTATCAACCCATCACAACAACGTAAAAAGTGAAATTTTTTTTACAAAACCAAAGTTTCAAACATCATCTTTTGGTACGTACCAAACAGTTTGATTAAATTAAGTTTTAAATTTTTGTTCATACCAAACAGATTTTCAAATTAAAAATCCAGCAACTCCTTTTCATAAGTCAATTTTCTATTTTACCGAATAGCATCATAGCTAAAATATCAATTCAAAGAAGAATAGAAATAAGATACTTTTGGACGACAAATGATCAACTTTCCTTCATCATTTTTCTTTGAACAGGGAAAAAAAAGGTTTTATCAACTGAAAATATGAAAAAATACATTGAGGTAATACAGATTAAGAAAAATGTGTCATCGCAAAAATGTATATCCCAATTATATGGCCCAAAAAAAAAAAAAAAAAACAAAAGGATAAATCTGGAATGCAACAAATCATGGAGAACCATCTGTAAGAAATTTTTGTAAGTGAGCCTACGTAGATTAAAGGCTCACTTGTAAATCACTGAATTCAGATTTTCACATTCCGCGCTTTCATTTTTTGTTACAATTATTGGAGGCATCTAACCCCAAATCATATGGCCATGTCTGGATGAACCTCCTAAATATATTAACTAAATTTGAGTAGCTTAAAGATTAAAGAGACTATAGCCTTGTTTGGCAAAGGTTAAAATTCGGTTTTTTAGGCTAAAATTCACAAAAAGATAAAATAGGTTAAAATAGTCAATAAGACAAAATGTCACATTAAGTCTATAATCATTTTATTTTTTCTCTCACCAACATCATATCCAACTATAAAAAAAATACGACCATCTTCCCAAATACAAAAATTTTAGCTTACTAAAATAGTCAAAAACTAAAATAGACTCTCATGCGGTCAGTCGCATACAGGGACGAAGTCAGGATTTTATTCTTGAGGAGCCAATACTGTAAGAATTTTTCCTAAATATGGCTTAATGTGGCTTATGCATTATTATATTAGATTCATCTCATTAAGCTAGATACATGTTCATCAATTAGATGGTGACTAATTGTTGATGAATGCACCTATATATACATAATGTGTAGAAGACTAATGGAGATAGTGTCAATGCGTTGAATGCAATAGATTCATTATGAATAAATCTTAGAGATGCATTATGTATCTATTATGAATGTAAAAGATACATTAATCTATCTAATGAGTTCATTAATATAGAAGATGTATTATGTATCATGAATGTAAAATATACAATAATCTATTTAATAAAGTTCATTGAATGAATGGATTCTTTGATGAAAAGAATACTAGTATAAATAGTGTGAGGTCCCAAACCACAATCTCCATCACAAAACTCAAGTTGTCACCACAAGAAAGCTCCCATCGCCTAGACAGAGAGAAGTGGTTTGAAGATCTTAGACAAGTAAAGAACTTAAAGATCAAGGTCTTTCATTCAATGTTTCTCTTTCTTAAAAGAAGACTTCATATTATAATGGATCAATGTATGTATACACTTACTTTGTATAGTAGAAATTCATATAGTTTTCATGTATAGAATTAAATCTTTAATGGTTTTTAGTTTATGTTCCGTAAAGTTTTCTATCAATTGGTATCAGAGCATGGTTCTCAATTCGAATGCATAAAACGTATAAGTATGGATTTCATTTTATGATGATGTTTTGTGTAACAAGTGCATAACCTTGATTTACACTTGTCTAATTTTATTTTTATTTTTGGCCAATCTTTTATTCTATTGATATTAAAATAAAAATTAAAAATTATTGAACAAGTGGTAATTAAGATAATGTCTTATGCACTTATAATGTTTTGTTACACACCTTATGAGTTGAAACATTGTTGATCAGTCCAACAGAGGTTTAACACTATGTATGTTTGAACAACCAAGATGATTAGTATAATAAATATAGCAATAACTTTTTCTGCCCAACGGTGATAAACTTCTCACGTGCTTTAGTTAATAAAATAAAATAAGAGATATTGAGTTTTTCTGCCCAACGGTGATAAACTCGTTACAGTCTTAATGATTATTTTATTTTATGTTGTTTATTTTTATTAGTCATCTCATTTACTTTTATGAATTGTTAAAATATATTGTTATTCGGCCCAACGGAAGGATAACTTGATTTTGTATCTAATTAATTATGTTTTCTAGTTAGATATATTTAACTTGTGGTGTTATTTTTATGACATGTAAAAAGTAGTTTTTCTTGATTATATTATGTAATGGATATTATGTGTTTGCAACATTGAATCCTACTGCAATTAATAGTTACTTGTCTAGTATTGAAGTTTTGAGTGGAACTAATTTTAAGAAATGGAAGGAACAAATTGAAATTGTTTTGGGAATTACGAATTTAAACTATGCATTAAGAGAGCCAGCTCCTACAAAGCCTAATGGTACAAGTTCTAAGGAACACATGGATTTATATGAAAAATGGGAACACTTTAATCGCTTAAGTCTAATGATTATGAAAGGCTCAATTACGTATGCAATTCAAGAAGCAATCTTTGTTTCTGAAAGTGCAGTGAGCTATATGAAATCCATTGAAGAACAATTCATTGGAACTTCCAAATCCCTTGCTAGTACTCTTATGATTAAAATTATGACAATGAAATATGATGGTTTGAGTAGTGTTCGTGAACATATCTTAAAGATGAATGAGATGACCTCTTAATTAAAAGGAATGGACATGGAAATTTTTGAAGGTTTTCTTGTTCATTTTATTATGACTTCTCTTCCTGCGCAATTTGGTCCTTTTAAGATCAATTATAATATGCAGAAAGATAAGTGGAAGATGAGCGAGTTAATTGCCATGTGTGTTCAAGAAGAAAAGAGACTTAAAGCTGAAAAGCCTGATATGGCTCACCTTACCTCTTTAGGTCCAACCAAAAAGATTTTCAAGAAAGGCAAAAGTAAGAAGAAATGATGAAACTCACAAGGCTAATGAAGAAAATAAGATTCGAAACCATTTCTGTCGAAAGAAATGTCACATAAGAAAAGACTGTCCAGGTTTTAAAAGTTGGTTGTGAATCCTTTTTGGTAGATGTTCCACCAAATTCTTGGTGGATTGACACTGGTGCAAATATTCACATAACAAATTCTATGCAGGAATACTTTACAAGTCGGAAACTAAATAAAGAAGAACGAACCATTACAATTGGGAATGGAATAGAAGTAGACGCTGAGGCTATTGGCACCCTCCTTCTAATTTTAGACTCTGGTTTCATTTTAGATTTAGTAAACACAGTTTATATTCCTGTTTTTATTAGAAACCTAATTTCCGTTTCATAACTTAATTCTTGTGGTTAGGAATTTAAGTTTGGAAATAATAGAGTCTCTTTATTCCACAATTCTCATATAATTGGTTATGGTACTTTATATGGTAATCTTTATTCATTGAATTTAGATTCCACTTATGCACAATCTCTTTTCTCCTTTAATGTAAATGACTTGACAAATAAAAAGAGAAAACAAGTGAATGAAAATTCATTCATGTTGTGGCATAAGCGTTTAAGCCACATATCAAGAGAAAGCATGGAACGTCTTATTAAAGATGAAATTTTAAATTCACTTGATTTTTCTGATTTTAGTACTTGTGTGAATTGCATTAAAGGAAAATACACAAAGACAAAGAAAAAGAGTGCTACTAGGACTACTGAATTATTAGACACAATTCATACTGATATATGTAGTCCCTTTACTGTTCCAACTATTTCTGGACATAAATATTTTATTACTTTTATTGATGACTTTTCTAGGTATACTTATATGTATCTTATTCGTGAAAAATCAGAAGCATTAGATATGTTTAAACTCTATAAAGCTGAAGTTGAAAATCAACTTGGCAGACGGATTAAAAATGTAAGATCTGATATAGGTGGTGAATATTATGATAGATTCACTAAGTCGGGTCAAAATCCAAGTGCTTTTGCTTTATTTTTGGCTGAGAATGGTATTGTTGCTAACTATACAATGCCTGGTACACCTGAGCAAAATGGTGTAGCTGAGCGATGAAACCGTACTCTTTTGGACATGATGAGAAGCATGTTGAGTAACTCTTCTTTGCCAGATTACTTGTGGGGTGAAGTTTTAAAAACTACTGTACATGTTCTTAATAGGGTTCCTAGTAAGGCTATGCCTATAACTCCTTATGAGTTGTGGGTTGGTAGGAAACCTAATTTGAATTATTTACATGTATGGGGTTGTCCTGCTGAAGCAAAAATTTTCAACCCACAAATAAAGAAATTGGACCATAGAACTATGAGTTGTTTTTTCATTAGATATCTTGAGAGATCAAAGGGTTTTAGATTTTATTGTCCCACTCATAGCACAAGAATTATTGAAACTAGAAATGTTGTGTTCTTAGAAAATGAAAACATTAGTGGGAGTATGAATCTCAAAAATGTTTCTTTGGAGGAAAATCGTGCTTTTATGCCTTCCACGATTATCCAAGAAAATATAGTACCTGAACCTATTGGTGCTCAAGAGATTTCTCACATTGAAAAAGAAGTTGTCCCAGTTGTAGAACAATATTTATGCAGATCACAAAGAGAAAAGAAACTAGCCATATTAGATGACTATGAGGTTTACCTAAATGAGTGTGATATAGGCTTGGAGAACAATCCTATTTCTTATGCCCAAGTCATGAATAATAGAAATTCAACTTAATGGTTAAATGCCATGAAAGATGAGTTGAAATTCATGAAAAACAACAATGTCCAGGATCTTGTAAAATTGCCTAAGGGAGCCAAAACTGTTGGATGCAAATGAGTTTTTAAAACCAAGCGTGATCCTAAAGGCAATGTCGAAAGATACAATACCAGATTAGTTACTAAAGGATACACTCAAAGAAAAGGGATAGACTATAAGGAAACTTATTCTCCTGTTTCTAATAAGGATTCCTTGAGAATAGTCATGGCTTTAGTAGCTCATTATGATTTAGAGTTATATCAAATGGACCAACCTGAAGGTTTTCAGGATGAAAACAAGAAAAATATAGTTTGTAGGCTTAAGAAGTCCATATATGGTCTAAAGTAGGCATCTCGACAATGGTATCTTAAATTTCATGAAGTTCTCACCAAATTTGATTTTAAGGATAATGTGGTTGATCAATGTGTTAACCTTAAAATCAGTGGGAGCAATATCTGCATTATAGTTTTGTATGTTGATGATATATTGCTTGCTAGCAATAATTTGGGAATGATACATGAGATAAAGAAATTCCTTACGAGAAATTCCTTACGATAAATTTTGAAATGAAAGATCATGGTGAAGTCTTTTTTGTCATTGGGATAGAAATTCATCGAGATAGGTCTCGTGGTATTTTAGGATTGTCCCAAAGAACCTATATCGAAAAGGTTCTTAAAAGGTTCAACATACAGAACTGTTCAAGTAGTGTTACCTCTATAGTTAAGGGTGATAAATTTAGTGAATTTTAGTGTCCCAGAAATAGTTTAGAAAGGGAACAAATGAAAGAAATTCCTTATGTCTCTGCAGTTGGGAGCATTATGTATGCTCAAGTTTGTACACGTCCTGACATAGCATTTGTAGTTGGTATGCTTGGTCGATACCAAAGCAATCCCGAACTTGATAATTGGAAAGCAGTTAAGAAAGCGTTGTAATATTTACAAGGCACTAAGGATTACATGCTCATTTATCAAAGAACAGACAGCTTTGAAGTAATTGGTTATTCAGATGCTGATTATGCTGGATGTAAATGTGGTTCAAATTGTGAAATTAAATAAATAGATTCACGAATAAATTAAAATATATATATACCAAGAACACATGCTAAGAATTACAACTAAATTACAATAGAAATACACAATACAATAAAATGGTAAAGAAAGCAAACCGAAGCCTGCACGGTAGTAGTTTCCTTAAAACAGATTTCGCTGCCTCACGGGTCGAGTGCTTGAGGAATTCCGGCGTCTGTCTCCCAGGATACGATGGTCAAAAACTAGCTATAGTAGAAGCACTTTCTGTCTAGCATAGTGAACACTACAATAAAAAACAGAAATGGCGACCAAAAAATTAAAATTCGTCGTTGAAAGTGCATGAAATGGCGACTAAATTGGAATTTGTCGCCGAACATAAGGGTTTTAGCGACTAAAAGAGTTTAGTCGCCGAACAGTAGGTTTTTAGCGACTAAAAGGAAGTTTTGTCGCCTAATACAGGGTTTTTAGCGACTAAAGTTTGTTTAGTAGCCAAAAGTCATGGTTTTTGGCGACTAAAATAATTTAGTAGCGAAAATGTATACTTTTGGCGACTAAAAACAGGTTTAGTTGCTGATTATAGCAGTTTTGCCAACTAAAAACAATTTAGTCGCTGAAAGTGAAGCTTTTTGGCTACAAAAAAAGAATTAGTAGCTAAAAAGTCAAGAATTGCCGACTAAAATCCATTTTAGTAGCCCAAAGTAGGGGTTTTGGCGACCAAATTTCTGTTTAGTCGCCAAATGTCGAATTCTTAGGCGGGATTTAATTGTTTTACTGACAGAAAAGAAATTAGTAGCCAAAAAATTGAGAATTGGCGACTAAAATTCACATTTAGTTGCCAAAAGTGCTATCCAATTTTTTTTGTAAATATTTTATTTTTTTACATAAAATATATGAAATAAAAAAATTTATTTTTATATTATAGAATTTTGTATTCATGCCAGTGAATATAGTATATAAATAATATATGTTGCAATATTATTTATGTGATCTGGGAGTGGCGTAGTGGGGCAAGTGTTGGTAAAGGCGGAGTGGGGTGCAAGGCTTGGGACGTCGCAGGTTCGAACCTTGTGGGAGCAACCGATGCAATTTTTTTTTTTTTTTTGAAAATGGTTTTGGCGACTAAAGTCGTTCGTCGCCGAAAGGTATAGGTTTTGGCGACTAACTGTTTAGTCGGCAAAAGTTTAAATAATAATAAAAAAAATTTACTATTGGCGACTAAAAGTTTAGTCGCCAAAGGTCGAATTTCCAAAAATGGAATTGCATTTGGCGACAATTTCTTTAAATCGTCAAGACACATACATTGCCGACTAACAGGTTTTTAGTCGCCAAAGGTATTCACGACCATCCATTGGCGACAACAGTGGCGACTAAAAGTTTTTGTCGCGAGAAGTGGAAATTCGACCTTTGGCGACTAAAAAAGGACTTTCGGCGACTAAAAATTTAGTCGCCAAAGCTGTATTTTCTTGTAGTGGAACAAAACCATGGCAGCACTCTCTCACTGTAGGAACTTTCTAGCAAACTGACTTGTAAAAAGGAAGCAAAAATTTCTGTGTTTGAGACTTGACAGGAAGATCTCAATTTACAGATGTATAGGGGAGAGAGGAGAAGCCTCCAGCATTTATGGCTGGTCACTAATGCACCATTAACCTCTGCAATAAAGGCAGGAGTTACAAACCCCATTAATGCACTATTAAACTCTGCAATAAAGACAGAAGTTACAAACCCCATTAACTTTTTCATGAAGCTAACTTCATGGGGGTAATTTCTCATTCAATTTTCAATGGTTTTTGGCTATTCTATTTGTAGTGTAAAGATCTCATTGCAAAGTATTTAGACTCACTTGGACCCAACATAATAGACGGTTGGGACCCACTTTAATATTTAATTAAAGTCACCAAAAACCATTTTTTCCAACAGTAAAGACACTCGAAAGTCCGCTTCTGGGTACATTTTTATGCTTGCTAATGGATCTATTTCATGGAAGAGTCATAAGCAGTCTCTGACAGCTTCTTCCACTATGGAGGCAAAGCTCATAGCATGTTATGAAGCCACATGTCATGTTGTATGGCTAAAGAATTTTATATCTAGATTACAACTTGTCGATTCAATTTCGAGGCCCTTACAGATTTACTGTGATAATGATGCTACTGTTCGGTTCTCCAATAATAACAAAACTTCATGAGGATCGACGCATATTGATATAAAGTATCTAGTTGTTAAAGAAAGGGTTCTGAATCAGACTGTTTTCATCTCTCATATTGGCACTACACTCATGTTGGCAAATCTTTTAACTAAAGGTCTCGCACCTAAGCTTTTCAAGAACATGTTGCGTGCATGGACTTAGTAGAAAGTTTATCATGTTTTGACTTGAAATGAGTGTATGATAATTGTTATGTTATAATCATCTTATGTTAGTAATGATTATGCTTATTGTTTTCATTCTTCATATTTGTACACAATTTAGAAGAAGATATAAACAACAGGACCGTTATAGATGAATTAGCATTAATCACCATTATGTTGCTAATGTCATTTATGTGATTTAAGATTCACTTATTCATGTTGATGGAAAATATTAACACTATAACCATTGTACAGTCTTGATCAATGTATAAATCACTGACTACAATGATTTGGTGCTAATAATTTCATTGAACAGAATCTAATAGTGACGGTGCAATCTTCTAGTGAGAGAACGTTGGCCATATTATGATAATCTAGCGACGTAATATAATCATGCAAGCCAAGTGGGAGATTGTAATAATTTTTCTTAAATATGGCTTAATGTGGCTTATGCATTATTATACTAGATTCATCTTATTAAGCAAGATACATATATATCAAATAGATGGTGACTAATTATTGATGAATGTACCTATATATACATAATGTATAGAAGACTAATGGAGATAGTGTCAATGCATTGAATGTGATAAATTCATTATGAATGAATCTTAAAGATGCATTATGTATCTATTATGAATGTAGAAGATACATTAATCTATCTAATGAGTTCATTAATATAGAAGATGCATTATGTATCATGAATGTAAAAGATACATTAATCTATTTAATAAAGTTCATTGAATGAATGGATTCTTTGATGGGAAGAATACTAGTATAAATAGTGTAAGGTCCCAAACCACACTCTCCATCAGAAAACTCAAGTTGTCACAACCAGAAGGCTCTCATCGCCTAGATAGAGAGAAGTGGTTTGAAGATCTTAGACAAGTAAAGAACTTGAAGATCAAGGTCTTTCATTTAAGGTTTCTCTTTCTTAAAAGAGGATTTCATACTATAATGGATCAAGGTATGTATACATTTATTTTGTATAGTAGAAATTCATATAATTTTCATGTATAGAATTGAATCTTTAATGATTTTTAGTTTATGTTCCGCAAAGTTTTCTATCAAATACATCAGTAATACAAAGTATGTTTACTATATGAAAATAAAATGAGCATCCATTCAATCTTAAATAAGATGTATAAAAAATAAAAATAAAAATAAAAAACACTACCAAAAGCTTTATAAAAGGCGGTGGCTTTGGTCCAGTCTAAGATCGGACTGGACCGTGCTGTTGGGCCCGTGAGGGCCCACCATGGGTCCTGTTTTGATAATCCGAACCGTTCAATGTGTAGAACTCGTCGAATACTATATGCTTGTAAAAAATTACGTTGATCGGATATCGATAGCTATGTGAACAAAACAGTTTTTTATCAATTGTTAATTTTTTCACCGTCCATTTTTTTTTTTATACAAAACTGATTTGATCACATAGCTATTGATATCCGATCAACGTAATGTTTTACAAATATATAGTACTCGACGAATTCTACATATTGAACGGTTCAGATTATCAAAACGAGCCCAAAAAATAGACCCCATAAACCGGACTAGACGGGTCCAGTCTTGATCTCAACTTGAGACAAGCTGGACCCTTATAAAAAGTATTACAAAAGGATTTTTTTTTTTTCTAACACATCAATTGATTCATCATTTAAAGTGGTGCTCAAAAACTTTTTAAGTTACGGAATCTATCTGCGATTGAATTCACACTAGTTTATTTTAAAAAATAAAAGCAGGTAGTTAGGTACCGTTTGGTAACACTTACGTTTTTAGTTTTCTGTTTATATTTACAAAAATTTAAAAAATTCAAATAAAAACTTGTTTGGTAAAATTTTTTATTTATAAATCAGTAGTCTCAGTTTATAGGTTTGGCCAAAAAATGAAAACAAAAAAAATATGTTTCTATTTTGAGTTTTGAGTTTTTTTTTTTTTTTTTTACCACCCAACACTAACTACCACCCGCTACCATTTTCCACCGCCATCTTCCGCTACCACCAGCCACCACCCACTTGCCACCCATTCGCCACCACCACCCACCCCTTGCCACCACCACCACCACCCACTTGCCACAAACTCGCCATTACTATCTACCGCCCGCTACCACCACCCACCACCTACTTGCCACCACCATTCACCATCCACTTACCACCACCTACCACCAGCCACCCATCACCAGCCACCTACTACCACTAGCCATCTGCCACCCACCCGCCACCCGCCACCACCACCACCACCACTACCACCACTCACCCGCTCCCCATCTGTTGCCACCACCACCCACCACTCACCACCACCACCCACTTGGTACCACCTACCACCCGCCACCGTTACCCACTACTACCCGCCACCGCCCCCCACTACCCGCCATCCGCTACCCATTTGCCACCACCACCTGCCACCCACCACCACCCACCACTACCCGCTATCAGCCATCTACTTACCATCACCAATCGCCACAACCACCACCACCTGCCACAACCACCTCCACCACCACCACCCACTCGTTACCACCCGCCACCGTCACCCACCCACCCATCACTACTACCCACCACCACCCGCCATTAGCCACCCACTTGCCACCACCAACCGCCACAACCACCACCACCACTCACTTGCTACCACCCGCCACCGTCACCCATCCACCCACCCACCATCACTAGCTACTCACCACCCACCGTTACCACTTTCCACCACCGTCTTCCATCGCCACTTGCCATTTCTCACTCTTTTTTATATTTTAAAATTTTTTTAAACATTTTGTCAATTACCAAACGCATTTGTAGTTTATATTTTTCTAAAAATAAACAAAAAATAAACACAAATCAGTTTATAAAATTTTTGTAAATATAAACTGAAAACGTAAACGTTACCAAACACATTATAAAAGGGTAAATGTCACTTTATCCCTTTGTGTTTTTATTTATGTACAGATTATCATATTCTCATTTAGAAATAACTGCATAATCTCCTTAATAGAAATAGGGAGGATCATTTAAATTAAAAATAAATCAAAAACTTAATATTTAAATTGACAAACTTGAAAACTTAGGGATTATTTTATTATAAGGCTCAATTTTTTTTTTTTTTTTGTAATTTTTCTGAAATTTTATTACTGAATTAATAATTTTGAAAACCTTTAAATAGTTGAATATTGTATACATAAAAGTTTAAAGGTAAATGCATCATCAAAATAAAAATTCTAAGCTAACTTCTTTTAAGCATTTAACAATGTGTATCATATTTTTATTAGTTGATTGCCTTTTTTAACTTTCTTTCCATTTTCTCCTATTGAATTAATATTTTCTTTTAATTTTGGAAGCTTAAGGGAGTTTTATGTACTCAGATTGTCCTTTATATCAAATTTTTAAGTATAAAAAAAAAAAGTTTGGCCCCATGGAATAGGGGTCGGGTTTTCATGAAAAGCAACTCAACCAATCCATGCATAAGATTTAAAAATAAATTAAAAAAATAAAATCCACACGTATAATAAAAAAATATTTAAAAAAAAATCCATGCATAAGATGAGATAACCATACAATTATGCAAATGCAAATTAAAAACTACTTTTGATCATGATGTGGGTATAAGAGCCATTTTATGACCAAACCCATATACATACCCCAAAAAGCATATCTGACAAAGATAGATATTTGGGTTTGTATCCCTTAGTGGTAGTACCTTTTTGTCACCATTCAAACCTTTTTTTTTTATTTTTGTTTTTTATACAGACAAAGGGACATTTTCTAAAAAAGAATCAAAAGAAAATAGGAAAAAATACTCTGCACGGGTTAAGCTTTTAAGGAGAACAAATAATAATTTGGTTGCAAAAGAAGGGTCCATTTTCAGAGAATATCAAAATATTGTTTGAACAATCTTTTAACTCCTTGTGTTTTGACTCTTATGACATATTTAATTGGGTGGATTAGAGTATAAAATTGAGATTATTAATTCGTGAACTTAATTATTCTATGTTTGTTTTAACATTTTGGTTTAGGATTATTAATCCAATGGATAATTAATCCAACAAATTTGTAGGATTATTAGTAATGGGGTAGGGGTGTGATTATTAATCCCATGGATATTAATTCAATTGGATAGTGAATACCACACTAATTTAATAGGATTATTAATACTTCACTATTAATCTTGTGAATCAAATATGACCTTAGTGTATGTCTGTATCACATAGGAATAGGGATTAGTTTTTAGATGATTTTGGATATGTAATCTCACCCTAGTTTTGATTAGATATATGTTAATCTGTTCGCTTCTTATAATTTGAACACGCAAGATTCTCTATTGTGTTTTTCGGTATTGTGATCTTATTGTGGTGATCCATCAATAACCAAACCAAACCAAGCTTTAAGTCCCACCAAATGAGGTCGGTTATATGAATCTTTCTTCTCCACTCGATTCTATCTAAGGTCATTTCGTTAGTCAAATTAAGAAGATTCATATATCTATTTACTACACTAGTCCACGTCAATTTTGATCTACCCATTTCCCTAACACTACTATCTATCATCACTGTATCGTATCTCTTTACTACTGCCTTTGTTAGTCTCCGTTGTATATGACCAAACCATCTCAATCTATTCTCTCTCAACTTATTTTTTATCAGTACTACTCCTACCTATTCTCAAATATACTCATTCATAACTCTGGTTTTCCTAATCTTGCCACACATCCACTTCAGCATCCTCATCTTAACAACATTCATCTTATCTACATGTTGTTTATTAGTTGCCCAACATTCTTTCCCATACAATATCACTAGTCTAATAGACGTTTTATAGAACTTCCATTTTAGTCTAATGGGTACTCGTTTATCTTACAGTACTCCGGACACACTTCTCCACTTAAGCCACCCCGCCTTAATTTTGTGGGCCACATCCGTTCCAATCTCCTCAGTCGTGTAATAATCGATCCTAAATAACGAAAATGTTCACTCTTAGGTAGTTCTTGGTTCTTAATCTTCACTTCTCCTTTACTTCCATTGTGATTATTACTAAAATTACACTTTATATACTTTGTCTTAGTTCTGCTTATCCTAAATCGTTTACATTCAAGTGCTTTTCCAAATCTCCAACTTAATGTTAACTCCTTCTCTAGTCTCATCCACCAATATGATATTATCTATAAAAAGTATACACCATGGCACATCATCTTGAATATTGCGCGTCAATTCATCTATAACTAAAGCGAAAAGATAAGGACTTAAGGTCGATCCTTAGTTTAACCCTACAATAATTAGAAATTCACTTGTCTCTTTAGCAAGTGATCTAATAGTGGTCACCGCACCTTCATACATATCCCTAATCACCTCAATGTAACCTTTTGTCACCTATTTTTTCTCTAACACACACCAGATGATATCCCAAGGCACTTTGTCAATTGCTTTCTCCAGAATGATAAAAATCATGTGAACGTCTCTTGTCTTTTCTCAATACTTTTCCATAACCGTCCTTAAAAGATAGATCACTTCCATTGTTGACCTACTAGGTATAAATCCAAATTGATTCTCTAACACCTCTGTTACATCTCGCTATTGATGTTCACTTTCTCCCACACTTTTATTGTGTGACACATTAACTTGATTCCTCTATAGTTGTTGCAATTCTATGCATCTCCTTTATTCTTATATGTTAGCACTAAAATACTCTTCCTTCACTTCTTTGACATTTTTTCATCAACAAAATTTTACTAAATAACTTAGTCAACCAAACAACTCCCTTCTTACCCAAACATTTCCATGCTTCAATAGGTATATCATCGGGTCCTAAAGCTTTATTCAATTTCATCTTCTAAAGTGATTTTACTTCTATTTTAAAATTTTCCATTGGATTATATGTTTTGCTAACTTGTCTTGTTATAGTAAAAACCACAACAAGATCATAACAGATCTTGAACACCCAATTCGCTCATTCCAATATTTACACACTTAGCCCACATTCCACTCACTTTTTATTCTAAAAGTAACACTATACCAAAGACCAAAAAACAATTCTTAGAACCAAAAAAAAAAAAAAATCTAAAAGCATAAATCAAATGCAAAAAACAAATGAACAGAAAACCTTGATGGTGTGCACTCATTAAACAAGACTTGAACTTGATAAGCTATCTCAGCATGAGCAAGTTAAATCACAATCTCTTGTGAAACAACAGACACAACTAAGGCTGTGGCCGTAGCCACAGTCAAGGCTGCAGTCTTAGGATCAGCTCAGTAAGCAATTAGAGATGGTTCAAAAGATGTCCTTATCAAGCACTATGAGAAGCTTAGAGGATTACAATCCACTTATGGTGGTTAGGTAGTTGAGTTATTGTGTTTACACAACCATGGTTAGTCAAATGTCTAGTTAAGTCAAACATTTAAATTGAAGTGTATAAAAACTATGTTGTAATACATTTTGTAATTAGATTGAATAATATGAAACTCAATTCCTCTTTATGGTATCAGAGCCAATAGAGCTCTCACGAGCAATAGATATTTTGCAAGAACCAGATCTTCAAGTTCTTCAAGAAGAATTATCAATGGCAGCAAATCCAAATATTTCTTCTTCTTCTTCCTTCAAATCTTACTCTTCTTATCTCCAATCTGAATTCATTAATCTCAACAAAACCAGATTCAACCAATTACATTATTTGGAAGAATCAGTTTCAAAACATTCTAAGAGCTACAAAGCTTTTATGTTATGCCGATAAATTAGAAATTGTAATTCACAAACTATTCTTGATGCTAGTCGTAATATTGTTCTAAATTCTTTATATACTTAGTGGATCACCATTGATATACACTTGCTGAGTTGCCTCACTGCAACTCTATCACCTTATGTGTTTACCTTTATTATTCTGTTGGGTGCAAGGTATATTTGCGGAAATTATAATAGAACCAAATTCTGGAGAAAGAGAAAAGTAAAGACCCAAAAATATATAGAGAGAGATTTTTAGAGAGAGGGAAAGAGAGAGCTCAAATGGTTATTGCTCTTGCTTCATGTTTACAAATGAGGAGCTATTACCATTATATAGGCAAGGCTACCAATTTATTAATACAATGATAATGAACCACTAACCTCAACAACTCTACTGCCTTCACTTATTTCAATAACCACAACAATACTAACTTCACCTACTACAACAACCACATCAACTTCACCAACTTCACCTACTACAACAACCACACCAACTTAAACTTTATTACAAATTATTAAATTTTAACACCCCCTACTAATTTGTAATACGGAAGAGATTTTGAATTGATCTAATTTTTGTGATGACACTGCCTTGGTAAAAATGTCTGCAAGCTGTTCGTCAGTATTGACGAACTTCAACTGAATTTCTTCTTTGTCAACCAAATTTCTGATGAAGAAATGATGAAGTTCAATGTGCTTTGTTCGAGCATGAAAAACTGGATTTTTTGTCATGGCAATGACAGACATGTTGTCGTAGTAAATTATTGTGGGGTCAATTTTCTTTTGTTGTAGATCTGTGAGAATTCTTCTAAGCCATACATCACAAGCGGCATCAGTGGCAGCGATGTATTCTGTTGTAACTGATGAGAGTGACATAGTCTTTTTCTTTTTTGAGGACCAAGAAATTTCTTTTGAACCCATACAAAACACATATTCTGATGTGCTTTTTCGATCATCAATGGAACCTGCTTAATCACTATCAGTGTATCTTCCAAGACTGTTGTCTTCTTCCTTTACATACTTCCTTTACGTACTTGATCCCAAAATTTTTTGTGCCTTGCAAATACCATAGTATTCGTTTAGTTGCAAAAAAGTTGATTTGGCTAGGTTCAGTCATGAATCTGGAAATCATACACTGACTGGATAGACAATATCTGGCCTAGTGTTGGTGAGATACATGAGTGATCCAACTAGGCTGTGATATAGTGTTGGGTTGACTTTTGGCGCTCCATCTTCTAACTGCAATTTTTCATTTGTTTTCATGGGTGTTGAAATTGGCTTGCATGTTGACATGTTGAATTTTTTTAGCAAATCTTCTGTGTATTTTTCTTGAGAAATAAAAATTTCTCCTTTGGTCTACTACACTTGGATGCCAAGAAAATATTTCATTAGGCCAAGATTCATCGTTTCATGTTCTTGCATCATAGCCTTTTTGAAATCATCTAGCATCACATGATTAGTGCCAGTGAAAATTAAATCATCAACATAAAGACAGACGATAAGAAAATCATTGGTACCTCCCTTTTTCACATATAGTGATGGCTCACTAGGATTTCTTTGAAAACTGCTACGAATGAAGTATTTGTCTGTGTTACTATTCTAAGCACGCGGGGCTTATTTTAGACCATAGAGTGCTTTTCTTAACCGATAAACCATATATTCTCTTCCTTCCACTACATAGCCTTGTGGTTGCTCCACATGTATTTCGTCTTCTAGATCACCATTCAAAAATGCTGATTTTACAGCTAGTTGGTGGATTGGCAATTCCAGCTGTGCTGCCAGGGCTAAAATTGTTCTGATTGTTTCCATTCAGACAACTGGTGCAAATGTCTCATTGAAATCTACTCCAAGTTGTTGTGAGTAGCCTTTTGTAACAAGATGAGCTTTGTACTTTTGAACCAAATTGTCTTCATTCATTTTGGTTTTGTAGATCCATTTTAGTCCAACTACATCTTTTTGTTTAGGATGATCCACAAGCTTCGAAGTTTTATTTTGAAAATTGTGAACATCTTTTCATCTATTGTTTTTTTGCCAAACTTGACTTTTAATCTGGGAGTGGGATGTAATTTCTAAAATCTCAAGAAGAATTTATAATTTAGCTAAACCTCAAAGGAGGTGTAGGTAATTTTCCCATAAAAATAAAATACTCCTATGCTATTTTAATTAATAAAATAAAATATTATATCTATCATAAAAAAATTCATCATTATTCTAAATAATTAAAAAGTCAAGTTAAATTTATCTTGAACAAAAATTAAAAAAAATTACAAATAAATGTTACAGTAAAAAAATAATTAAATTATAGATAAATTTTTGTGTGTGCATGAGTCTAACATATAGAAAGGATTTGCACCAATACAAGGAC
Organism: Camellia lanceoleosa; assembly: GCA_025200525.1. NCBI lineage: Eukaryota > Viridiplantae > Streptophyta > Magnoliopsida > Ericales > Theaceae > Camellia > Camellia lanceoleosa. The sequence continues at coordinate 133,114,008 of CM045760.1, read as the reverse complement.
TTACATTATGCGGGAAATCCTATGCTACACTAAGCATATGCACCTTATCACAAATTGATTTAAATTAATCCATAAACTTTGTTATAGGCCATTCTGTAAAATTATAGAATATTCTCAAAGTATTATTTATTTGTATTTCTCAATTAATGATTATTATTTATATTTCTCAATTACTTAATATAATATCTCACTTAGTTATTGTAGGGATATATTATCCCTACAATATTATTGTAGGGATATAATATAATATCCCTACAATATTATTGTAGGGATATATTTTCTGAGTACCAACACATGGCAAGGTGACGCCGACGTGTCAGCTGAGGTGCCACGTGTCCTGGTCGTGACGCCGAGGTGATCTCGGCAAGGCCGAGGTTATCTCCAAAGATATCGGAATCCGAGATAAGTGGACAAGGGACAAGAGTCCTAGAATGAAAAGGGAACTCAACCTGGATGAGGGACAAGAGTCCTAGAATGAGAGAAGACTTCAGTTTGTATTAAGATAAGACTTTTAGAGAGTTTATCCTAATCTTACTGGGAGTCCAAGACTAGCAGTAATCCTAAGTCCATAGAAATTAGGCTTCTATTGGGACTAGGTTTATGTTGGCTATAAAAGAGAGGCACCCCCATGGGTCTAAGGTATACTTTTAATACTCAAGCTTGTGAGTTTAGCACTTGATTTATCTTTGAGAGATATACTGACTTGATCGTCGGAGTGCCCCCGGGTGGACGAACTACTGCGGGATTCTTATATTTTTGTTGTAGGTCAGCCAGGTGCCATCTATTTTGCCGGTGCTCTCCAGCTGGTTACTAAGTGGGCAGTGTGGTCAGAAAATCACTCACACAATTATAAAATATTATGTGTACATGCTCCGGAACTACTCTCTTCCCAAGCCACCAAAAAATAGTATGTGGACACTGGCCAGACGTGCTTTCTCAGTTGGTTAAGCTCTGTGAGGCATGGAAAGATAAGAATGGAATAGCCTATAGTTCACCTTATCAGCTAAGTGAAGTGTGGAAAGATAAAAATTAGAGCAGTTGCTTCTAGGGTGCACGCGGTGTGATTCGAACGATGGAATGGCCTATAGTTCACCTTATCAACTCCGTGAAGTGTGGATAGATAAAAATTAGAGCAGTTGCTTCTAGGGTGCATGTGGTGTGATTCGAACGATTTAGAAGTAAAATTATAAATTGAATGGCAGATTAGCGGATTAACGGATTGACAAATTATGGTTTGAGAGGTTTTGGGTAGATTGGTCGATTGAAAAATATTCTAACAAATTATCAAATCTTTGCATAATATATAATACTAATTTGCATAATATTTTTCATATATATATATATAACACAATTTAATTTTGTATAATATTTTTCATATATATATAACTACTAATTTATAATAAATTTCATATATTAAATCTTTTCCACACATATTTTTGCTTTGATATTTCATTGTATGTTAAAAATTATATATATATTAATTACAGTGGAGCGAAGCGGTTTTGAAAGTGGATTATAAATTTTAAAATTTAAACTGCGATTAACGGATAGAGCGGTGCTGATTAATGTGGATCAATACTATTTTAGCAGATTGAGTAGAATTTTACATAGTCCTAATTGTTGTACATAATTTGGGAGTGGAGAAAGTGATTAAAAAGAGGAAAAAAATATTTCATCTTCCTAATTTTGCAGCTCCTACTTTCACTCCAATGATTTGAAATTAGAGGGGGTTAAAGATGAGAGACAAGAGTGTGGGATTGTTTTATATGAATTTTAGTTACGTCATTGGGGATAGAATTATAGAGCCTCAATTATGGAATGTAGTAGAACAGTTAAAAGAATTCTTATTTAACAATTAGGTGATGGTGTTGGAATTTTTGTTTTGTAATAATCTTGTAATGTTATTTTGGAGGTAAAAAATAATCCATAAATTAATATTGCAAGATTATTGTTAGTTGAGATTATTACAAGAAATCCTAACTCAATATACTCAAGAGCAAAATGGGTTTGGTGAAGAAGGTTGAATCAACCTATTGAATAGGTTAGATATTGGAAGGATGTGATCCCTCCCCTCCAAAAAAAAAAAAAAAAAAAAAAAAAAAGTAATGGATGATTGATGTTAAGGATTTTTTTTTTTTTTTTTTTCAAGTCTATTTAGCAAATTAAAAAAAAAAAAAGAAGAAGTTAGGATTTGGAAAAAAAAAAAAAAAAAAGAAAGAAGAAGAAGAAGGAAGAAATAATATTTTAGTATGTTTCCTTAGAAGCAAAATGAGACGAAAATAGCGAGCTATGCTTTTCTCTTATTTGGGAAAAGATAAAAGAGATCAAAAGAAAAAGAAAAAGAAAAAAGAGTTGATGGGGACAAATTTGAATGGTTTGAGGCAAAACGACTGGCAAAATGAAAAGGCCTAGCATACGCACCAGTGTTTTGTTGGCCAAAATTTAACTGAATCATTCTTGACAATTTGAGAATTTTGCAAACTATGTCAACCCAACCATGAACATGAAGGTTGCTGAAAATTTTGACAAATTTTAAACCAACAACTTGCGTGGGTCGGATGAGTTAAAAATATAGAATGAAATAAAATATTAGTGAAATGTAAATGTAATTTTTAAACTACAAAATTTATTAATTATTCCAAATTTCAACACAAAACTCACAAATTAACCAAATGTGTTATGCTATTCAAATCATTTTTACAACTCAATATGCAAAACAATCAAATTAGAAAAGAATAATACTTGAGACTCCCATAATTTAGAACCCCCACAACTCTCAATTGATTTGTGACTTCTCATTTATTTTTCTTTTCTTTTTCCTACACTCTCTCTCCTCCCTCTCCCTTACAAAAAGTGTGAGGGTGCTGGGGGTCTCCAGCACCATTGATTAGAAAAATATGCCATGAGAACGAGGAGTGAGTGTTTTTGATTAAGGCTATTAGATTTAGGGATAACTATATATCCATTAGTTATAACTAATAGAACTTGAGAGGTGTTTTAAGAAATTGATAAAAAATTGACTTTTTGGCCTTTTAGACAAAAAAGTTGGCATTTTTGGAAGAATTTGGTAAAAAGCCAAAAATTTCCAAATTACCCCGCATAATTTAGATAATTTAGTTACTTTTTGTCGATAGTGCTACATGATAGAGTGGCTATATGGATTGGTGAAGGAGAGATGTGACAGTGAGATGGGAAAGGAAAAGAAAGGAAAGGAATAGCAGTGAATGGACAAAAGAGATGGAACGATGGGGAGAGGAAATGTGGTAATGGAAGATAGTAAGCCTTCGTTTGTCAATGATTTTTTTAGTTGATCTTTTGGTTTTTTTAACTTTTTTAGTTTGAGATTTTTTTGTTGATTTAGTATTTTTTTATTGATTTTTTTGGCTTTTTAGCTTTGGAATGGTGAATTTTTTTTTGTCCTTTTGTGATTTTTGACTTTTTGTGATTTTTTTGATATTTTTCTGTCCTTTTGTGATTTTTTAACTCAACTAAAAAACCAAACAACCCCTAAGAGTGAGAGGTAGCTGTCAACGGTAATGAAGGAAAAAAAAAGTAATTAAATTATATAAATTGTCTATTCTCAGTTAGTCATACATGTAGATGGTTAGAATGGATACCATTTTAAAAACTCAGGGTTTAAATTTAAATAATAAAAAAATCTTAAAGTTTGATCTTGTAACAAAATAAATTATGAATTTTTAATTTTATCAATTTAAATTTTAATCTTTTAATTTGTTTTCAATCTAAACTATTAGCCTATTTTTGTTAAGTAAAACTGATAGAAAAATAGTATTTTAGTCATTAAATTTAATGTAAGTGTATATAAAATGTTTAAAATATCTATTTTTGTTGAGCTTAATGATTAAACAACTTTTTTCTATTAATTTTACTTGACAAAAATATGCAAATAATTTAAATTGAAATAAATAAATATTTAGGATTTGAATTCATAAAAGGGAAAATCGGTATAGGGTCCCTTTCCCACTTTTCATAATGGAAGACATTCACAAAATTATTTTTTTATGTCTAAGGTCCCTTAACATATATGAGAGTCTCTTTCTCTTTCTTTCTCTCTCTTCACTGTTCATGATTTCTCTCTCTTTATCTCTCTCCCTCTCATCTCATCTTCTGATCACCAAACCCACCATCAGAGGTCTCGCTTGGTCCTGTGTTTGTTGAATCGGGTCTGTTCTAGTCTGCTCTATTCTATATTATTATTTCTTCTTTTTATTTTTTAATTATCTGTTTCAAAAATCAGAGCGATCTTTTTGTCAGCGATTATTGGTCCAGCCGATGATGTATTTCGGTTGATGGAGCTATTTCACTGGTGGTGTGTTGGTAGTGCACTACCTGTGAAGGTATTAGGCAATGCTTAGTGCTTCGGTGGTGCATGGAAGCTTGGCTATGGCGTTGCTTCTCAAAATCCGGCACCAATGGCATTTTTTCGGGGGTCCTCTTCTTGCGCCGACCACTGTCGAAATTTCTCTGGACTCTCCAAATCCAAAGAAATTCTCAGACAAACATTTTCAGAGATTCTCCCACCCAGAGAATTTCTCTGGACTCCACAATCCAGAGAAAATTCCCAGCTAGAGAAATTCTCTCAATCCAAAAAATTTCTCTGGGCATGACCAGATGCAATAGCTAAGTTGAAATACGATGATACAGTCACTCTGCTGCCAAAGTATGCCTGAAGATGCAACAATTTCTCTGGGTTGTTGTTGCTTTTTTTTTTTTTTTTTTTTTGTGATGCAGAAAATTTCTCTAGTTTTAAATCTAGAGAAATTCTCTGGTGTCCGTCGTCATCTTGTAAAACACAGGTATGAATCCATTCACTCGCAACTGAAGTTATCCAAACTTTCCTAATTAGTTTTGATTAAATGTGCTTTTGAGTTTTGTTATTAAGATGTTATTAGTTTTGCTATCATTAAATTATTATTGTATGCTTGCTTGGCCTACCTTTGGTCACCACTACAGTATCGGGGAAATGAGAAGAAAAGTAGAGAAATTCATCCAGAGAAATTTCTCTGGGCCAGAATTTCTCTAACCAATTTTCTCTGGACTGAAATTTCTCTGGACCAAATTTCTCTGGGCCAGAATTTCTCTGGACTAATTTTCTCTGGACTGAAATTTCTCTGGATCAAGGTTGAGGGACCTTAGACATTATAAAAATATTGTTGATGGACCTTAGACATTATAAAAATATTTGGTGTCCTTTATGCTATAAAATCATAATACCAGGGACCTGAAAAAAAATACCCCATCATAAAATTAAAAATTCAATGTTTATTTTATTAGAAAAGTCAAACACTAAAACCTCATTTGGCAAGTGTTTGTTTTAGTCTAAAACTAAAAAGTTACTAAAAAAATCAAAAAATCTATAATCTATACAAAAAAGTCAAAGATTCTCTTTACTCTTTACGTTTTATACATCTTTCTGTAAAAAATCAAAAAGCTATTCAAAATACACTAATTTTTTTTTACCTCATATTTTAGTGAAAAAGGTAAAAAATTACTAAAATAACATGTAAACCAGGCCTAAGGTTGTATTTAGTGAAATTTTCAAATCAATTTTTTAAAATAAAAATCCCAAAAGACTTGTTTGGTTTACAAATTTTGAAAAATTATTTTCAAAATTGGTTTTTCTCTTCTCTCTCTTTCTCTCACATTTTATACATCAATCAATTATTATTTTTCCTCTCTCTCCCTCTCTCTCTCTCTCTCTTACTCATATTCTACATATCAATTAATCAATTTTTCTTTCACACTCATCTATTCAATTACACAAAAAATTACAAATCATTTCAAAATTATTTTCAAAATATACAACAAAATAAAATTTAAAATTTTACAAACTCTTTTAAAAAAACTAATTTTCAAAATTAATTCTCAAAACTAAATCAAACTGAGCTTAAAATTTTTTTAATATAATTTGTCCAAAAATTACAGTTTGACTTGTTATCAAATCAAATCCTAAACGGTGTGGACCGGCCCGAATCAGGTCAGCCCGGTTCAACGGCGAAGTTCCGTTTGGTTTTTCGATTTTGGGTTGTAAGTCCATCATCATTCGCACAGCTGGTGTACTGCACCGGTTTTCCTCTGATTTCTTCAACAAGGTTCATCTGATCGTCCTCGGAGGCAAGGCTTATTCAAATTTGTGAATCAAACAGGTCAAGATTTTTTTTCGATTCTCATTTGTATACATACCACACGCATATATTTTGTTTTGCACAGATTAGACTTCTGAACTATTATCTAATGACTTGTATTTGATATAATCATATGTTTCTGTTTGGATTGTTTGGATTGCATTTCATAATTGAGACTCCTAATAATCACTTTTGAAGATATATTTAGAATTAGGAATGTTTGCTTCAATAAAAAAGATGCACTGTGTTAAATTTTTATGGTCTGTTTGATCGGTCAGTAATAAGGGGAAAGAAATTAGGAAAAAAGTAAACAACTTTTTTTTTTTCTTCCCTATACAGACACTCTTTTTGTTTATGAGAAAACATCAAATGAATGACAAATGGGGAAACTATTCTCAATTGAGTGGGAAGTTTTCATAATTTCAACATAATGAGGAAAATGGCGATTGGGGAGTTGCATAGGGAAAAGAAAGAGAGGGATGAAGAGGCACTTTGGTCCAACCATAGCAAGATTTCGGGTAATTCTATTTTGACATACCAATTCCCTTTCGTGCACACACTTAGGCTATGTTTGGTTTATGAATTTGGGGAGGGATTTACACATGGGAAAAGGTAAATGAAATGTGAATGAAATATAACCTTTTTCCTTCCCATTTTCAAATCTCTTCCCAAATCCATGAACCAAACACAGCGTTAATGAACATCTTCTCAGTACACACAAAAAAAAAAAAAGAAAAAAAAATCTTAGTGCATGTCTCTTTATTCCAATGATACCCTCATCTTCAATTTTAAAACCCTAATTTTTCTTCCAACCACCCATAACTCCTTCCCTGCCATTGCTGCCACTCTCCATCGCCGTTGCCACCACTACTACACCTAGCTCACCCCCTTCCATCCTAGGCCTCCACAGTCAACCTCAAAAATGGGTGGTTTGTGGAGGGAGACTTGTGGGAGTGTATGAGGGGATGTCGAAGAAGAGAGGTGGCGCTGGTGATAGAAGATGGTTGTGGTGTTTTAGAATTAGGTTTTGGGCGGAAAAAGATAAGGATATCATGGTATTTTTATTCTACCACAAAAATTGTATTAAGGAAAAATTTCATTAAGTGTGTGAATTTAAGGGAATTGGTGTGTTAGAGTTACCCCAAGATTCTGCCATTTGAAATTATTTTTCTCTATTCCATATATGTTGAAATTTTCATAAAGGTCCAGCCAAATTGATAACACTTTTCTCATTCATCATTTTATTGATATTTTCTCTTCATTTTTTAAATACTAAAATAGAACTTGCAATAATTTGATATTATTGTCTCACCAAATACCATGACGCTTGTGACTTGCAAACATGATTGAAAATGCTGTAGCTACAAAGGAAATTTATTTGATTTTATCTTCATTTTCTTGTTGAGTATGTGTACAGTTGTGTATAGATATCTCTGTATATGTGCATATATATGGAGATAATTAATTGCAACCTAAAAAAATAAAGTGTCAGCAGTTTAGTAGCAACTTTCACGAGCTCTTCCTTGTAAGCTTTAAGAACACCTATATTGCATTTCAAACTAACTTACCAGTTATCATGTTTCAAATTTGCATACTCCAATAAGCTTAATTTGATGGTAATATGTTCAAGAAGCTTATTGTGAACATATTCACGTCTCAATTATATGAGTTTATTTTTTTTGGGGGGGATCTCTTTGTAGTTTTAGGCCCATTTCCACTTATATGCTTTTCTAGTTTTCTGTTCACTATAAATTTTCAAAGAAATTTGTTAAAAAATTGATTTTTAGAATTATAAAAAAAAATAGTAGCATTTTAGGCAACATTAGTAGGGCCAAGTTTGGCAAGTTGTCAAAAAGTCAAAAAGCTAAAAAGTTAAAAAGTTATCACTATTCACCAAAAGTCAAAAATTACGGCTGCACAATTTCCAATCCTAATTTTTCCCTACACACTAATTTATACAAATTTTTAATACACATTTTTCCATAAAAAGTCAAAAAGTTAACCCAAACATCCATATTTTTTTCCTCAATTTTTTAGTCCAAAAAGACAAAAAGTGCACTTATTTAGGACACCCCAAACAACTCCTAAAAAACCATTTAAAACGCTATTTGTTACATAACATTTTGGTGACATTTCCATGTCGGACACTAACACATGTTGGACACTTCTCAACATGTACGATATGCGAATTAGTATTTTATATTATTCATTAAGGATAGTTTAGTCGTTTGGGTTATTAGGGTTTTATTTAGTTTAGATTATGGGTATGTTTGGTTTGAGTTTTAGAAAAAAAATTTTCAAAAAATTGTTTGGTTTGAGATTTTTCTCAAAAAATTTCCAAAATCACTCTCTCTCTTACATATCAATCAATCACTTTTTCTCTCTCCTCTCTCTTTCTCAATCACTTTTCCTCTCACACACATCTACTCAATTACAACAAAATATCAAATCATCCCAAACTCCCAAACTCCAAAACTACTTTCAAAATATACAACCAAACAAATCAAAAATTTTTTTAAAACAATTCTCCCAAATTTTTTTCAAAAATAACTCTCTAAAAAACAAACCAAACAAGCCCAATATATTTGTACTCAGCCCTTTTAGTTAATTAATTTGATAATCAATAATCAATATACAATATTCTTCTTCTCTGTTATCATGGTGTCAGAGCCACGACCTAGACGCTAGAAATACCTGTCGCAAGCCATCATCGACCATCGCAGTACTCCCTTCTCTCTCTTTGCAAGGTCGTTACAGCCATTTCTCTCTCTTCGCAAGGCCATCACAACTCTTTCTCTCTCTTCGCAAGGCCTTCGTTGGGGTTCTCTATTCTCTTTTTCGCATTTCAAAGCACTTCGGTCCTCCTGGTTGCTAGTTCTGGTTTCTGGTTCAGTCGGAGACCTAGGTTGCATCGGAAACCTAGGTTGCGTGTCTCACACAGCCGAGTCCTCTTTAACTTGTTTCGACCTCTCAACTGGTTCATCTGGTTCGATCGATTCCTTTGTGTGACTCTAGTTGGTGATCTCTCTGTCTCTCCATCTGGTTCACACGATTAAAGTAAGGTCTGACCTTGCCGCTCGATTTCGCTCCAGACTCTGAAATTGACTTCGAATTTGGCTTCTGACTTAGTCTCTTAGCCTCGGTTTCTCTCTGCTTTTGGTTTCGGGTTCAGTTTTTTTCTCTCTCTCTCTCTCTCTTCTTTGACTTGGTTCTCTCTCTTAGTGGTTATTGTATTTGTGGTTCTCTCTCTTAGTGTTTTTTTTAATCAGCCTTGATTTTGTTGCGCTATTTAAGTATAGCAATATGATTGATGATAAAATACAAGCTATCGCTACTAAGTTGGATGGTATCAATCACTCTTATTAGTCTCATGTAATGTAAAATTTTATAATGGGTAAATGTATGTGAAACTATGTTATTGGTGTGACTATTAGACCTATGGAATTCAAAGAAACTGAGGCCGATGTTAGTAAATGGGATAAGGAAAATGCACAAATTCTTACTTGGTTTCATAATTCAGTTCAAACTATCATTGGTATGAATTTTTCCAAGTATTTTACTTCGAAACAAGTTTAGAACTATTTGAAAACTATGTACCTTGAGTCTAATTTTACAAAACAGTATGAACTTGAGATGTCTATTCGCAGCGCTAGTCAGAAAGATAAGTCCATTCAGCAGTTTTACAATGAGATAACTACTTATTGGGATCAGCTTGCTTTAATGGAACCATCAGATTTGCAGTTACTTGATAGTTATACCAAGTATCGGGAGAAGCAACGTCTTGTTCAATTTCTTATGGCGCTCCATGATCAATTTGAGCCACTTCGGGGAGCTATTCTTTATCGGTCCCCCTTGCCTTCTGTGGATGGTGTTGTTCGTGAGCTTATTATGGAAGAAACTCAGATCAAGGTGGCTCATGGTGTTCCTGCTTCCTAGTCAGTTTTTGCCACTCCACCGCTCTTGCCCACCCCACGATCTCCTTTATTTCAGGTTGCTGATAAGCCCAAACCTTGGGTTTCCATAGATGAGTGTAGCTTTTGTCATCAGAAAGGCTATTGAAAACATGCTTGTCCTAAAATTTTGTAGCCCAAAGGTTGTTTGTCTGGTCCACCGTCCTTTAAGCCGACATCTTCGGGATCTCTCTCATCTGTCGCCTTTTCTACACCAGTTTCTAAGAATGGTCCGTTTTCTAATATGCAGTTTATGTTTGAGCAGTTCAAGTCTTTTATGGTGGCCAATCCAAATCTTTCGTCCCAAGCCTCCGCTATGACTACCACTCAGTTAGGTTTGTCTGATTCATCTTCTTCAGGTAATATCCACACTTCGTGGATTTTTGATTCTGGTTGTTCACATTATATGACCCCTGTTGCATCTCTCCTCAGTAATTGTGTCTTTCTTTCTTCTCCTATCACTAGTGCTACTGCTAATGGTTCTTCTATGCCTATGCACTCTATTGACTCTATTTCCTCTTCCCATTTGTCTCTTTCTCTTGTATTTTATGTGCCTCACCTCTCACTCAATCTCATTTCTATTAGTCAATTATCTGATTCCGGTTTTGATGTTGTTTTCTTTTCTTCTCATTGTGTTGTGCAGGATCGAGTATCCAAGTGGCAGATTGGGTTCAGGCGTAAAGTTGGAGAACTATATATCTTGGACAGCTTGCATGTTCCTCTAGACGTGTCTTCTACTGCATTGTCTTCCTTTTGTTTAAACAATAAGTTTTCTTTATTTTATATTTGGCATTCTAGGTTAGGTCATTTGTTGAGTGATTGTTTGAGGATATTAGTTCGGTTTGGACATTTAGGCAATTTTCCCATTAATGATATTTCTGAGTGTTGTGGTTGTAAATTGGCTAAAATGTCTGTTCTTCCATTTAATAAAAGTAGTTCTATTTCATCTTCTCTTTTTCAGTTGGTTCATACTGATGTTTGGGATCTATTTCATCTTTTTCAATTGGCTAAAAGTAGTTCTATTTCATCTTTAACTGCTTTGGCTAACACTCAAGCTTGGGATTTGGTTCCATTACCTGCTGGTAAGAATGTTGTGAGATGTAAATGGGTCTATAAGGTCAAGACCCTTTCTGATGGTTCTTTGGAATGGTACAAAGCTCGTTTGGTTGCCCATGGCTTTTCGCAAGAGTATGGGATTGATTACAATGAGACTTTTGCCCCCTGTTGCCAAGATGACTACTGTTCGCACTCTTATTTCTATTGCTGCTGCCCATCAATGGCCTTTGTTTCAGCTCGATGTTGAAAATGCTTTTCTAAATGGACATTTTGCTGAAGAAGTGTATATAAGGCCTCCACTGGGTCTCTCTCACCCTTCCGGTGTTGTTTGTTGTCTTCGTCGTGCTCTATATGGTCTCAAGTAGTCTTCTCGTGTTTGGTATGAGCGATTTCATTCTGTTGCACTTCAACTTGGCTTTCGCCCTAGTCATCATGATTGTGCTCTCTTTGCTCGACACACTTTTGTTGGACTTGTTCTCCTTCTTTTATATTTGGATGATATGATCATCACTGGCTTTGATTCTAGTGCTATTGAGAAAGTTAAGCGTTGTTTCAGGAGTTCGAGATGAAGGATTTGGGGTCTCTTCGGTATTTTCTTGGTATTGAGGTTGCTACTTCTTCCATTGGGTATCTTCTCTCTCAAACTAATTGTGCCCGTGGGCCGTGATATTATTTCTCGTGCCAATCTCACTAATGACAAAATTGTCAATACTCTTATTGAGTTGCATGCTGATTTTTCTGCTTTTGATGGCCTTCCTCTTGAGGATCCCACTTTGTATCGAGAGTTGGTTGGGTGCCTTGTTTATCTCACAGTTACTTGTCCGGAAATCTCCTATGCTGTGCATATTTTCAGTCAGTTTGTTTCTGCTCCTCATTCCACACATTAGGCTGCCTTACTCCGTACTCTGCACTGCCTTCGTGACACTTTGTTGTAATGTCTGCTGTTATCTGCCTCTTCAAACTTTACTCTTCGTGCCTATGCTGATGTTGATTAAGTAGGTGACATCTTTGATCGCAAATCCACTTCTGGTCTTTGTGTTTTTCTTGGAGATTCTCTCATACTTGGAATAGTAAGAAACAGTTTATTGTTGCTCGTTCCACCACTAAGGCTGAGTATCGTGCCATGGCTCATGCTACTTCCGAGATAGTTTGGCTTCAATAGCTTCTTTCTGATATGGGTGTCTCTCTTTCTGATCCGACTTCGTTGTATTGTGACAATTAGAGTGCTGTCTAGATTGCCCATAATTCTGTCTTCCATGAGCGGACAAAGCATATTGAAATAGTTTGTCATTTTGTCAGACAGCATCTTCAGGTCGGCACTATTACTCTCCCTTTTGTTCCCTCCTCTTTTCAGTTGGCCGATTTCTTTACGAAGACTCACACTATTGATTGTTTTCACTTTCTTTTTGGCAAATTTTCAATATTTTCTGCGCTCGCATCCTCAGTTTGAGAGGGGGGAGGGGGTGTGAATTAGTATTTTATATTATTCATTAAGGGTAGTTTAGTTGTTTAGGTTATTAGGGTTTTATTTTGTTTAGATTATATATTTGTACTCAGCCCTTTTGGTTAATTAATTCGATAATCAATATACAATATTCTTCTCCTCTGTTATCAGGACACACGTCCAATCGTGTCCTATTGCTATTTTTAATGTTTTAGATCTAATCACGCTTTGGACAATTGGGGAATATACATGCTCATCACTTAAACAAGAATGAAACATATTACAAGTTGAAAGAAAATAATTTGGGATCTAATGATAAAAGAAAAATAATATAAAATTTATAGCTATTAATCACTCTTTTATATTTTAGGAATTAGTCTTATGTTGCGTCTTTTTAATTATATTTGAATGAAATATTCATATATAAAAAAATTATGGGAAAATTACAGAAAAATACCCTAGGGTTTGACCCTTCTAACAAAATAAATCTTGAGTTTTTAATTTTGCCTATTTAAACCCTAATATTTTGATTTGTTATCAATCTAAATTATTATTATTATTATTATTTATGTTTTGTTTTTAAGGGTAATGCTATGATACACACCCTCATATGCAAGTTATGACATTTGTGGGGTTGATTATCACAAATGTTATAACTCAATCCTATGAGAGTCATAACTAAAAAAAAGAGTTATAATCAAACACCACATAAGGTATAACCAAAGAACTCTTGGATCATAATCAAAATAATGTCATAACCAACATCACAATGAGTCATAACTAACACCACAATGTGTATAACTAAGTCATAATCAAGTCATAACTAACATCTCAATAAGTCATAACTAAGAGGAAAAAGATCATAACTAGGGTGCATTGGGGTGTGTACATAGAATTTTTCATTTTTAAAGTCGTTTCCCCAATTGGCGAGACAAAGTTCTCTCTTGATAGGAAAACTACTATTTTATTTATTTATTTTATTTCTCTTGGATGATTTGGAATTTATCCCATGAGTACTGTTGGAGAAGTACTACAAGGTCTTGTTGAAATTGACCTTTTGGCCACTAAAACCAGTAGAAGGGTTATCTATCTTTTTTGAGGGATCACTTTTTGCGTCTTCAGTTTGCACCCTCAAAGAATAGCTTAGGAAACAACATTGGGATCATATTTGCCAGAGTTAGGTGTTTCTACCTCTATAGCTGGTTTTGGGCCAGCTGGAATAGGACAGATTGGAATTGGAAGGGGTGACTCCAGAAGGAGCTTGTCTGCACGGCTAAGGCCAGATTTCACGGAGAAATCAAGTATGGGTCCAACTCTTTCTTTTCTTATGCACCTTCTTCTTCCACTAGTTGTTATATTTGAATATGTAAGAGCATCTCCAACCCATTCACCAATTTTTTCATCTAATTTGATTCCAAATTTCAATAAAAAGCTTGATTTGATATGAATCAATCCAATCCTTTCATCAAATTTTCATTAAAATCTTTTTAAAAATTCTTCTCTTATCCCAAATTTCTCTTTTCCTCAAATTTGATGAATTATTTATTTATTTTTTTAGTCTCCAATGCTTCATCTTTCTAAATTTTCATCAAAATTTTCAAATTTGATGAATTTTTAATTTGATAACAAAACTGACTCTCCCTTGATTTGATGAACATTTGATGAAAGGATTGGAGATAATTTGAGCACTTCTTCATCAAATTTAAATTTGATAAAAGAAAAGGTAAAGGATTGGAGATGCTCTAAACTTTGAATTTTTTGATAGAAGAGAAATCAAATCATCAATTTTTGTCAAGTAATTGCTAAGCCAGTGGGCAGCAATTTCCATGGCTAATATTGGCCCACAATGTGGTTTATTAATATTCAAAAAACCCTCCTGAAATGCATCATTATTGGTTCATAATGATATTTTCTTCCATAAACAACTCTCATATTAAGGAACAAGAAATTTTCTCTTATTGCACCCAATTGCCTTTGTTTTCTCCTGTCCTCATTTAAAATGTTTATTCTTCTTCTATCCTCTATAACCCTCATTTTTGCAATTTTGATTATACACAACAGTGACACCTTTTCCTTTTTTCCTTTTTCTTGAATATAAATCCTATCATGCCTCTTTCTTTGAATTGAATAAAACTTCTCGTCTTAACCTACTTTTCTATAATATACTAGTGAATGGGAAATCCACAAGTTTGTTCACAGGACTAGTGAATCCTGCTTAGTGCTTCCCCGGTAGAGAGCTATTTTTAAGGGATCTCATAGAACTAGCTTGATTTTAGTCTCCTAAACTCTGTAGAAAGAAAATATCGATTGGTTTAGGGAAATGGCATAATTGTGTATGTATATTTGTTTGGTGTTGAAGCTAGTTCTTGGTTATGGAAATATGGGATGCAGTGTTTTTTTATGTTTTAGCTTTCATTTGATTCCGATGTGACTTGGATATCAATTTTTATCAATTTTTTCCCCATAGTTGATGGTAGGTGGTAGGAGGATTACATCTCTCTCTCTCTCTCCCCCCTTCTTGAGTGTCAATGACAATTATGCCTAGTGGAGAAAGTAGGTCTTAGTGTGATTGTGTGAGTTACATATTACGATCTTATATATAGCCATGTAATGTATCTATTGGAAGAATGAGGGTAAATGAGTAAGTTGATTGAGAGTATAGTATGAGTTAGCCATTTGAGAATGAGAAAATGCAAAAATTTAGTTTTCACCTCTAATTCATTTTCAAATTATTTGAGTGATTGTTATATCGCCTTTTATTTCCAACAAAGTGGTATTAGAGCTACTACAATTTTGGAAGTGTTGATAGATTATTATTCTGGTATGATGATCGTGGAAGAATCACCAAGCATGTATTTTTGGTGTGAGAAGTTGATATTTTGTAGTTACAAAAGAATGAAGATTGTTATATCTTCTTACTTCAAAGTATGTGACTTATATGATGTAGTAGGAAAAGAGCCAAGTAATGGCTTGCGTAGAAGAATCCAAGAGAAGAAAGAGGAAAAGGCACTTCAGAATTCTCAAGAAAGCAATACATTTGGAAATATGGACGTATATTGGAGATTCAAAATCGCCACATCATGTTTGGAAATCAATTGAGAGTGTTGTCTCTAAACATGAAGGTGAGTTTTATCCAATGAGTATAGACTTGTAGCTTCAAAGAAGATGACTTTTGAGAAGAAGAGTTAGACGCTGATGATGCACCAATCGAGGTTGAGGAAGATTATCATGTCATTGAGGTTGAACGATTTGAGGATGCCAAAAGTTGTAGGAAAATATGAAGAGGGAGACGAAAATGAAGAGATTGATGTTTGTGTGGGTGATTCTTCCTTTGAGTTGTCCTATCTGCATTTACATAGAGTAGCCCATTCTCATAATCTTTCCATTGTCTCTTTGGCATGTGCTAGTTTGGCACCGATTTCTTGGAAACTTTTTCAGGAATCTAAATGATAGGGAGGCCGGGGAGTTGGTTTCTTTGTTGTCCTGGATTGACCATTTTTCTTTGACTCCAAATGAGGGTGATAAAAGGATTTGGTTTAGCTTCTTCATTCTTCAGGAATTTTCTCTCGTAAGTCCTTCTTTGATCAGATCATTGGTAATCCAGTGTGCTTCTTTTTTTCCTTTCCATAAGAGAATTTGGAAATCCTTTGTGCTTCTGAAGGTGAAGATTTTTATGTTGTTGTTGGTTCATGACTAATGATACATTGCAAAAGAGGAGGCCCAATCATTATCTATGTCCTCAATGGTGCATCATGTGCAGTAGGAATGGCGAGTCCTTGAATCATTTATTTGTACTTTGTCCCATGACTTTGGGTTTATGGCATAGATTTTTCTTTTTGGAAACCTTTTGTGGGTGGTCTGAAAGATTGTGCCCACATGAATTTAATTGATTTTGGAGGCTTGGGCAGCAAGAAGAGACCAAAGGTGATTTTGGTGTTGTGCAGTTTTTGCAACCTTTTGAGTTATATGGCTGGAAAGAAATGCAAGGAATTTTTAAGGAAAATTTGGGGACCTGGATTTTTTGTGGGATAAGTATGGCTACAGTGTCTCCCCTTTTTAAATGGGTTCCACTCTTTTTGATTTTTAGGGATTGGTTGTTAGTTTAACGTTTAGATTTCTATTTTCTTTTGTCTTTAGATTTTTACAGAGAAAAGAAATTTAGATTTTTGATTTTCTTTTTGATTTTTGGGGGTTCCACTTTTTTATTTATTTTATTATATATATATATATAATTTGGGAGTTTGTTGTTTTTACATTTAGTTCATGCATGTGGTAGAGTTAGTCGTGTTAGTGGGAATGTTATTATGCAAGTAGTGGAAAATTAATTTTGTTAATGACTATAATGCCTAGTGGAGAAAGTAGGTTTTGTTGTAATTGTGTTGTGTGAGTTACACATTAGGATTTTATATATAGCCATGTAATTTATCTATAGGAAGAATGAGAGTAAAAGATTGAGTTGGTTGAGTGTATGAGTATAAGTAAGCCATTTGAAGTATGAGTCAACAATTGTTGAGACCATATGATTCCTGTTTTCTGTTATCATGTTTGCAACTGTTCCTTCTTGTTCTTTGTTATATGTCAATCCTAAATGATGAATGAATAGCACCTAAAGGATGAAGAAAAAGTTTTTTTTTTTGACATTTGGTTTATCTGTTAATCATATTTAGCACAAGATATGTCATTGGTTTGCTTTTATGGTAACTGTCATTTTTGTTGTACTTTTTTGAATTCTTAATTCAGTTGTGATTGTCATGGTAAATGTTTGACATTGTTTGTGACAGTTGCCAAGCTTGGGTTGCATGACACTTTGAGAAAACATACACAATCATAAATGGGTGATACTAGTAATGATAGCATAAAGCCCGAGAGAATCATTTTTGTAACTGTAGGAACAACTTGTTTTGATGCTCTTGTTAGAGTGGTGGACACTCTGGAAGTTAGACAGGAATTATTTAACGAAGGGTATACCCATCTTCTCATTCAAATGGGCCGTGGATCCTACATCCCCACCAAGGTATATTTGAGGTTTGGTTTCTAGGTTTTACTTTTAATGGATTCATTGCTTTGTTGTCTAATACAATGCCTTTAGTGTTTTTATTTTTACCTGTGTGTGTATTATGTCTAGTTTTGTATTGTCCACTTTTTCATTCTTTGTTAATTTCCTTTATTGAAATTTTCACCAAAGATGAAGATTGTATGCATTAAAAAATGAAAATGTAATTACTAGTAACGTTAGAATATATTGACATGGTAAAATGGACTTCATGTTACTTGGAAATGATGGATTTTGATATGGTGTTTAAAGGATTTCTGTGTAGATTTGGGATGGAAAAGATTCTATGGATTGAATGAGAGCTTTATTTCAGTTGATTTGAAATAAAAAGGTGAAGGGAGTTGCGTAAATTTCCTTCCTCTATTTTCTCCTTTATCTCTCCTTATCCAACTTTATTAGGTACCAATTGTCTTAGATATTTGTGAATTGAGCCTACATTTCCTCCTACCAATTTCAATTTCAATTTCAATTTCAATTTCAATTTCAAATCCAAATCCAAATCCAAAAGTAATTTTTGTTGATAGGGTTTAGTTAAAATAATGTTGAATTCAAGTTATGCTGGTTGATCTAGGATCAGTATTTAAGAATGTGTATAGAATGGAGAAAGAGTTCAAGGCTGAGAGTGCCTAAAATTTAGGTTTTATTTTATGGAGTTTCACTATTAGTGAGCAAAGAAATGCACTAAAGGAAATTTTTTTAGTAGTAAGTTAGATAGATATACAAGTACTTGTAGCCTATATTTTGGTAGTCATGCCTTGTTTGTGTATTCTTGATCTTAAAATTTGAACCCATTTGCTAAATGGGCTTGCATGCTACTGAAAATAGTGCCGACTTTGAAAAACTAAAGAAAGACTTCAAAAATTTGTGGCAACAAGAAATGTGATCTCAAAATAATTTCAATCTCTCAGTTGTGAAGTAGAAAAATATTGGCAACTACATCAGCAACCAAAATAGTAATAAAATAATAGGAACTGCATCTGCCCACTGTTATGTTCTCCTATGGGCCTTCTGTGCCTGCCAGAAAAGACAACTAACTTTTGAATCCGCTTTCCTTTCTTGAGGTGCGCACCAGTAATTAGTGATTTTGACTATATAGTGGTAAACTTTTAAGTCTGTGCCTGCATAAATGTGTTAGGCAAAAATACGAATGCTAACTCTGGTAATTTGCAGTGTCAAGCGTTGGCCAATATTTGGCTGTATTTTTAAGCTTACTACTTTAATTTAGCAAGTATTCTTGCTCCTCGTCTCTCTTTTTTCTATTTTTTTTCCCCCTTAAATAAAAAAATGTGTCCTAACTTGACATTTTTACACAGATCAAGTGACTATTGAGACATTTCATCATTTGCATATGCCTAGGCAAACATCATTAACCAACACTAATTGACAGCACTCTCTATCAGACCTAATTATAACTTACTAGCCTATTATGAATGAAAATTCACTTTTCTCTCCTCCAGTTGATCTCTCACTATCATAGCTTTGTTATTTTGTTTTTGTTATATCAATTTATCTTAGCATTTTGCCTTTTTCTATTTATGAAAAAAAAAATAAAAATAGTTTTCCCTTTTTCTTTTACCTTTTTGGCTCCTTTTCACACAGTTTAAACTATTAGCAACACAACTGATGACTATAAAGGTACCAATTTTCCCAAAAGCCTAAGCCATTTGGAAATGGGCCCAACAATGTATATCAAGCACGGTTGTTAAAATTGGGAACCTACATAGGATGGGTGAGAGGGTCTCGTGGATTAGATTGAGGATCGTAAGATTGTACTTTCTATTAAAAATAAGGTAAAAATACAAATTAAGATTATATATATTAAAAATAAAGTGAAAAATCACAAATCTAGCTATCCTATTTACAATCGTACTCGTGATCCTACGATAATGCTGATCTTATAGCAATTTGGATCATTTTGGTAATTTAGGATCGTAGGATCGTGATTTTGATAACCATGATATCAAGCTATCTAACACCTTCCCTCACATGCAACCCCGTCTTGCACAAGGAGAGACAAACAAATAACCAAACAGAAGAAGAAGTAAACAACCAAATGGAGACAAAATACCAAATGTCAACGGAGAGACTTGAACCCAAAACCTCTCTCAAACTGAGCTCTGATCCATGTTAAGTCACCAATTTTCCCAAAAGCCTAAGCCGTTAGGAAATGGGTCCAACAATGTATATCAAGCTATCTAACACTAACAATCCTTTTCGTTGCCTTGTAGCTGCACATGATTAGCTCTTCATGTGCCTACCTAGTTGGGATATGTAAGGGTAGTGATGATGCAGGGTTTTCCACTTAGGATTCTGTTGTTCTATCGTTGTATGCTTTGGCTTCAATCAATGAAATTTATCTTTTTTGCCGTAAAAAAAAAGAAAACCACAACTGCTCAATCTCTTTCTTGTATAACTTTAATTATTTAACAATAAAGAGGGACAACGGGTGAAGATCTTGCAAAAACTTTACACCAGTGTTATCTCTTTGTCCACTTCACAGTGTAATCTCTTAGGATCTATCAACTTTTGCATAAACTGATATGAAAATAATGCAAAAAGAGTTAATTTTGATGCTTTTCATGTGTTGGTCTTTTAATGCTGGTCCCCTTAGCTTCCTCAGTTATTTGAGTCCTGATTTCTGACACAATCGAGCTTGCTAGAAATTTCAACTTCAACACTTACTTTGCATTTGGGAGAGAGTGTGTGACTGAATCTAGATATCAGTATTCATGTTTGCTGCTATTCTTCTTATTTTTATTTTGTTATTATCAAAGACAGTTACCTTAAGTTATGTTTTATGGAACTTTTATCTGATAATTGTAGTTATGGATGTTGTTGTAATTCCTCAAACTTTTGTATATACTAAAAGCTAGGAATGGCAATGGGGGAGTTTGGGACGGGCTTGGCCCAACCTATACCACCCCTAATAGCCAAATCAGCAGCAGCTCAGTTGCGATATTCGACTGTCAGCTTCAGCCATCTTCTTCTACTGCACCTAGACCTGGCACCCTTTCAAGTTCAGCTCCTCTTCTTTCCCTATTTTTTTTTTCCCCCTTTAAATAGCCTACCTGTAGAAGATTGTATTTGTAGAAAAATGGAGAAGCAGAACAAGCAAGATGATATATCTGATCAACATCAATGCAAGAAAGGAAGCATCAAATGGAGAAGCAGGACAAGCAAGATAATATATCTGATCAACTTCAATTAAATCAATTATTGCTTTAACCCCCATTTCTAGAGAGGCTGTTTCTGTGACTAAAACCCATGCCACCAGGACTCTTAACTCTAACCGTAAGTCTTATCATTGGGTCAAGTAACTCTTTAGAAAGCTGAATCCAAGAGAGAGAGGGACTAACCTGAAGTGAAGTTTGTTATGCCTAGGGCCCTAATGGTAGCAGCTATGTTGATGACAATGATAAGTGGGACACAGAGGCTGACTTCCATAAGCCGCTCCTCAATTAATTTACGCCCAACACCCCCCATTAAGGGCAGGGTGGGCCCTCGAATTTCTGGATTAATTTTCCCTTCCTACCAAAATCCAAAAAGCTTCTTTTTCTAGTTTTGTTTAAGCAATTTTGTTCACATTAGATTAGATAATTTTACTTTTCAAGTGTGGCCTTTAATTAATTAAACACTCAAAAATTAAATTAAATGAGAATCCTTCATTTCGTTTTACAGAACATTCCTTTTGTTTTGTAAGTTCTCACTGTCATCTTAATTTATTCTTTGCACAAATTTTTTATCAACGCAGTCTAGTGGAGAAGGTGGGTGCCTGGCTGTAGACTACTTTACATTCTCGTCTAGCATTGCTGACAATTTGAGATCAGCATCTCTTGTTATCAGTCATGCAGGTAAGCATAATGTCCAGTTGATTTCTTAGATTGAATGATTATAATCTTCTGAAGGTTATACACCTGTTTCATTGTCCAATGAACTTTTTGATTCACCCAAAACAGAATAAACACAGAACTTTATTTACAGCTCAAGTGTTCAAGAAGTGTGTACATTTAGCCTTGAAATTTCAAAATAATGTTGAACCCTTATTATTGAGCTTATTTACATGGACAAGTACTCAAAAATATCAAGATTTTGTTTCAACATCACTACAGTCAGCTCAGAAATGCAAACATTATAGTGAAATAGGCGAAACAGAAAAGAAGAAGAAGAAGAAGAAGAAGAAGAAGAAGAAGAAGAAGAAGAAGAAGAAGAAGACATAAATTAAAAGTTATGGTAAATAACATTGAGCACCCCTGAGGTTTAGAAAAAAATACAATAAGCCTCACAAATTTGACATACACCAATCTCCTTTTTAGTAAGGCTAAAACAACTGAAATTAATGATGATAATGTGTGGATAGACACATGCATAAACAAAAGTAAAATATACATTTAAGTGTAAAAGAGATGATAGCATCAATCTCCCATCCATATGACTAACCGATTATTGATGAAAAAGGTGTCAAGTGTTATCTGAATTAAAATCTCAATGGAGCCCACTATAATTATGCTAAACTTGTGGGGCTCAATATATTTTGTCCAAACCTCAAGGGAGATTGGTGTAGTTTGACGTAAAATTTATTGCTATCGATCAAAAGCCTAATAATTGATTAATTGAACACGTTTGAGGTTTGTGCATTCACTTATATAAACGTATGGAATAAGCAACACAAACACTTCTAAGAAGGTGACGTGTTTGTGTCGGACAATGACACTCCTCGTATACTTTCGTACACATGTTTGATACTCTCTTTTTCTTGTCCATAAATAAAAAATAAAAACCATAATTTTAGATATGTATCCGATACTTATTTTGTAACACGTCTGTCACTTCTTGATCATGTCTCACTAAAAAATAAACATGAGGTTAACACTTCTTGGATATTTGCTAACACCTAGTTTTCAAAGTTTGTGAATTTGACATAAATATCTTATACCTTGAAAAAATTTATAATTATTAAGAATAATCTTGTAGAAGTTTTACATAAACTTAAATAAAAAATGAAAAGTATGTAAATGTATTAGCAGATGACTTGGGAGGATGAGAGAAATGTTGCAATTATATATGTCTGTTATAGTTTTGTCTGATTTTTAACTACTGTGGTCTAGTAGTCTAAAAATTCATGTAAAAGAATTAGATACAAGATGTTTGTATTTATATAACTATATATTATATTCTTAGATAATATAATATCAAGACATAATTATTTGTAGCGTGTCCAAACCGTGTCCGTGTCTTGCATTTTTTGAATTTGCCATGTCCACGTGTCCATGTTGTGCTGTATCCATTTGTCTTGTCTGTGTCTATTGCTTTGTAGGGTACGGGTGTAGAATAAGAAAGTTAATGCTAATGCCAATCAAAAGTTGTTCAAGTGATTTCAAACACAACAAATCAACATCATCAAACAAAAGGATATATAATTCTAGAGTTGCATAACTTTTAAAGATTGAAAAGGCAAAAAAAAAAAAAAAAAAAAAAAAAAAAATTTAATTAGTTCGTTTGGGAAAGGAGGAGAGTTCTCTGTTTCATGGGAAAATTTAAGTCTGGATTCAAGCAGCACTAGGGAAGAAGGAGAAGATTAAACAATCTTAATTTTCGGTTTCCGCTCTCTAGCCTTCCTTAAGTGGCACAAGTGGCACAACATCTCTCTCTCTCGGATGCCCAAACATACTTGAGATGTTTCTTTGTTCGTAGATCTCTGTTTTGTGCTTTTCTTCTCCTAAAATAATTGGAGAAATAAACAATTTTGTAAGAGATTCTATATTCATCTTGACACAACCAATTGTTCTGGGGCATTTCACTATATTCCAGTGTATTTTGATGGACAAGAATTATTTTTTATTTTTTTAATTTTCCCCCCCTTTCTTGGCAAATGCTTGGTGGGATTTTGTAACATGATTCATATAGCATCTTCCTAGTTATATATGTATATGTATATATATAATATAGGATACAACAATCACTATATGGGCAGTTTCAATACGTGGACATATTTCATGGAATATTAAATCTAGAAGATAAATCCCTGGAACAACTGAACTCAATTCATGATTAGAATTATTTGCCTCCTCTTTGTTTGTGTTTCAAAGATTTTATCGATCACTACTTCTGGAAGTTGTCATATCTCTCAATTTTCTGCATGTGGTCTCTTCAACTCCCAAATCTGCAGTCATCAACAAGGATATGACATAATGGGTAGCCTAACCGAGCCCATTCTTCTAAATCCTGCTTTTTGAAACTTATCAAAAGCTCTTTAAAACTCAAGTACATTTGCTGCTTGTCTATTTATTTTGTTTCTTTAGTATTTCTGAAAATATTTAATTGTATATGTATATAAAGTTACAAAACGAATCTAGGAATCTACGTCAAACTTTCGCTCCTTGTTTCTTCCTTTAAAAGAGGATAAGGCCCTGGAAATTAAGCTAGTATTCTCACCAGCCAAATTTGGAGTTAAATTCCCCGATGTAGTGAACCTGAACATTGCTGATGCCACATTATTGTATCCTTCTTTACCAACCCTCTTCGGGAGGAGATCACTTAGCATTGGACAATTTCCCTGCTCTAGCCCTGCCGCTGCCTGCTTCCCAAGTACTTGTTTCAGATGGTTTTTAAGCTGTTTCGGTTTATTATAGGTGGGTTGTGTTATGGATGAGTTGGAATAGTTGTTTTTATTTTTATTTTTATTTTTAAACAATGAATTAAACATGCATTCTGTATGGGTTATATTTCTGAGCTTATAGGAGGAAAGGAAATAACAACAACAAAATGAAGTTTATTGGACACTGAGTTAAGTTTATTAACTTCTAATGCTGCTGCATTTTGATCCTGGTGTTTTATGGTAGTGTAGCTAGTCGCTACCTTTTTTTACTTTTTTTAATCTAGTGCGTAAAAAGCACGAGAGTTGTTTAAGAGTGAATTTTGATATTGTTACAGGTTCAGGGAGCATATTTGAGACGTTGAAGCTGGGTAAGCCTTTAATTGTTGTAGTGAATGAGGATTTGATGGACAATCATCAAAGTGAGTTAGCAGAAGAACTAGCAGAGAGGAAGCATTTGTTTTATGCTCGCCCTCAAACGCTCTTAGACACTATCAAGGGTATGACATTGGAGACTCTCATTCCATACCATCCGGGTGATGCTAAACCAGTTGCCAAACTCATTAATGGGTTTCTTGGTTTTCCGGATGATTGATTTAGCTGCATAGTTGAGTTAACGCATTGGAATTTTTTTTAACGTTTCCCTGCTTTTTTCCTTCATGTTTTGACGAGGCATGAGCCGTCTGGAAAGCATGTCGTGGAAAGTGTATTAAGTCCAATGTCATTTGCTTGTGTTTTGTTTACGAAGTATTTTTCAAGAAAGGGTGTCATGAAAGGGATTTTGGGTTCATGTTGCAAAATTTTATTAACATTTATTACACTGTTAGCCCAATAAAATTCTCATCAGTTGGAGTGCCATTGCTATATATGTATGTATACACATATATTGTATGTGTCTATGATATGTCCTAGGTTGAAACTGAAACAAAGGGGTGTGTTGAAGCTGGTTGGATTACCATTTTTGAAGATAATATATATATATATGTATCTGTAAAGAGGTTTCCAAACATGAGCCTGCAATTGTATCTTTCACCAGCATGGTCTTTGGCCCTACTTGTATCAAATTCATGTACATGATATGCTCAAACACCAACTTCTCAATTTCAAGGACTGGTTCAAGTCCGTAGCAGCTACATTAACTTTGTGATTTACTCTCTCTCTCTCTCTCTCTCTCTGAGGATTGACTTTGTTGTGTGAGATGCTGTCAAAGATGATAGACGTAGGTCACATGGACTATGGCTATGCAATGTCACTCTCACAATTATGGAAATTGTAAATGGACACAGAGTACAATTATGAAAGTTGTAAATGAACAGAGAGTACATTTCTCTCTCCGTTTTGTTTTGTTTTTGTTTTTGGTTTTTTTATTAAACATTAGTCTAAAAATAGTAGCTAATGATGTTTCAGTGAGGGGGTTTTGCTTCTCAAAATTGGGAGGTCAAATCTGTTTAGTAGAAATACTTCCTCAGTCTACAATGTTGCCGTGGACAATTATTTTTTTCCCCCTCAATAAAAACCATGTAAACACACATGACCCTTGTTACAATTTCTAGTATTTCTTTGTCTATATATATTTAATACCTTAATACAACGGTTGAGCATGACGTGTATTACAATGTCTGATTTTTTTATAATTATTCAATACCTTGTTACAAGTTACAACAGTCAGTACTTGAGAAAGTCCAGTGACTAGGGTTAGATTGCTTAAATATTTTAAAGAACAAAAAACAAAAAAAGCCAATCAATTTTGTGGCACGTTATGAACTCTTGTCTTCTTAACTGCTTCCGATAAGCATCCATTTTAAATTAGCAGGAACACTTAAAAGGTAGTAACCCTTAAATTCAGGTTAGCCATTTCACTTTTCACACCCACTAATTATTGATAATGTAGCTTCTTAATTAGTACCAGCATAAGCATTAGCATTAGCATGTGGGTTATGATTGAATTGACACACATGCTTTAGGCATGTGAATGCTTGTTTGTTTTTCAGCTTCAGAAAGTCAGTCAAACCAGCAGTTTCACTCATTTTCTACCAATCTACTGACTCTAAATTACATTTTTTTTTTTTAAAAAAAAAAAAACCTAGAAATTAAAAAAAAAAAATAAAATTTTGCAAACAAGCAGAATGTTGATTGGTAAGAATTATTGTCATGTGTGGATACATTTGAAATGGTTCAAAATCTTCCAATCCAATGTCTGCTGATAAAAGGAAGAAAGACAAAGACTATACCTCATATAATACAAATGTGACAGAGCAAGTGCAGTAGCAGAAGAGCCCTGATTGCTCACAAGAGAGGGAGAGAGAGAGAGAGAGAGAGAGAGAGAGAGAGAGAGATTCCCATCTTCTGGCCATTCTGTCTGTCAATATGACCTCCTAGCAAATGAAACCACAATCCACATTGCATCTCTCTCTCTCTCTGTAGCAATTCTTTCTCAGTTCATTGTTGTTTGTGCTGATGGAAACTAACACCACTGTCATTCCTGCAAGCCCACCAGTCCTTTCTGCAGAAAACGATACCCACAATCACCACCATCCTTCACAGCCTCACCACCATGATATTATCCCTCCCACCAACATTCTCATAATCATCTTACCCATCACCATAATCATCTTACTCCTCTCCATTCTCCTTATTATAGTAATGCTCCGACGTCTGAAATCTACTAAAAACAATGACAATCGAAAAAGCAACAATGGCATCAACAAGAATAACTGCATGTTCATTGCTCATAGCACTATCAACATCAATGCAAGCCCAAGTAAACAACCAAATCCCAAATTTCACACTACTTTCATATTAATCTTTTGTCACATATTACTGTTTGCAAATATTAATTTGAGAACATGGCAGATGTGAAGGGTGGGTGTCTTTATGGAGGGAATTCAGTGCGAATTCCATCATCGGGTAAATTTAGAGGAGTCCAAGTGTTCACCTACAAGGAGCTTGAAGTGGCAACTGACAAGTTTAGTGAAGCAAATGTGATAGGTAATGAAGAATTTGTAGTAGTTTACAGAGGGATCTTAAGAGATGGTACTGTGGCAGCTATCAAGATGTTGCACAGGGAAGGCAAGCAAGGCGAGCGTGCTTTCCGAATAGAGGTTAGTTTACATCATTTTAGTCTCTCCTACATGTTTTGTTGTCTTCTCTTCTCTCAAATTGTTTCTTTGTTGCTTTTCATTTTTTTTTATCTGTACTGTTTTATTACTCTGTAAATAGATGCAGATATATTCTTTGATGTTGTTTTTCCAATTTATACTAAGTTCATTAGGAACCAAAACCAAACACAAGAAAGCTGGTCTGCCGGCTAACAATGGTTTTCAATAACAGTCAATACAGTATATCAGCATAGGAGGTATTGGCATGGATTCGGATGTTGATAAGCTTACATTACTGGCATTAGTATTACCGATATGACAAAACTTTTTTAAAAAATAGAATGTATATGATCTGGTATGATATGTCCATAAAAGAATAGTAGTCAATGTTTTAAAAATCCGACGGGTGAGTGAAACGGAAAATGGAATCAAATCGTGACGTAATAAATATATTAAAATTATTTTAAAATAAAAATGTAAGTAATAAAATTATAAATTAAAAAAAATAAAATATTAAATTATCTTAAATATTTCTCCTAATAGTTTTTTTACTGAAAAATATATTTTAAAATATTATTAATTTTAATTTTGGAATAGAAAATCAAATATTCAATATTCACTATTCACTCCGTATAATTTTAATTTAAATAATTTGATTGAAAAAAGTGTAAAAATTTTGGAGGGATATCACAATTTCAATATTCCCTCTAATATATTTGATTGAATTTCACATGAATTTTTTGAGTTTTTTTGAAAGAATTTTTTTTCTTATAAATAAATAGAAATTTTCACAATAATTTCAAGTTCTTAATGAGATTCCTTACAAGAGGAGACCCTTGTTAAAAGAGAGTTTCCAATTAAATTTTTTTTATATGCTTATATATATATATATATTATATAAAATAAGAAAGAAAGAATAAGAAAAAAAAAAAAATCAATTTCATCTGCCCGGCAAATCGGCTCTGGTTTGCTGTTTCAATTGCCGGTTCTCTCTAAATATGTCGGTTTTTAACTTCAAACGGTTTAGTAGGTATATTCAAACCGGAATCTCGATCGGTCGATTGTTCAACCGGATGGTCCGGTTCGATTTTCAAAACCATGCGTACAATTAAAAATTCAAAGTATTTTTGTAATGGTCAAAAAAATAATATATATTTTTTATATTTTTGATAATTGCAAAAATATCCTATATTTTTAAAATTTTTAAAAATAGGCACAATATAATTATTCAAGTATAATATTTTTTTTTGAAAAAAAATTACATTTATACTCCAAAGTACCCATAAAAATATCCAAAACTAATTTCTTACCACATAAATGCATGATACTCGTACAACAATAATATTTTCAGAGTACACTTCTTTCATAGATGTTCTTACCTCACCTAAAAGTACAAAAAAAACTGGCAGCAATGTTGACTTGCACATGGGTGTGCAATTCAAAAATTACAACAAAATTAAATCCTTTTATTGTAATTTTGTGATTATTTTTGGCAGGTGGATTTACTAAGCCGATTACACTCGCCTTACTTGGTGGAGATGCTTGGCTACTGTGCAGACCAACATCACCGGCTTCTAATATTTGAATTCATGCCCAATGGTACACTCCAACACCACCTCCACCATTTCCTCAACCATTCCCGGCCGTTGAATTGGGGGACCCGTTTGCGAGTAGCCCTTGACTGCGCCAAAGCCCTTGAATTTCTTCATGAGCATACATTGCCATCTGTCATCCACCGTGACTTCAAGTCCAGTAATATTCTCTTAGATCAAAATTTCAGAGCCAAGGTATTTGATTTTGGTTTGGCAAAGACTGGCTCAGACAAGATCAATGGTCTAGTTTCAACTCGCGTGTTGGGGACCACCGGTTATTTAGCCCCCGAGTGAGTGCCTCATTAATTATCTGTCATTGATCTCTCATTTTCATTGCAATATCCCATCCGTAAGCAACTTCATTTAATCATGGAGACTGACAGGGTCACATGGAGATTGAGAGGGTCACGTGTTTTCTGGATTTTTGATTTTTACATATGTATATAAATAAAATTTTAAATAAAAATAATATTTAGAATAAAACGTCAAGGCTATTTTTAAATTTATAAAAACAATAATGATTGTTTTATTAAAAATGAAGTGACCACAATGAATTATATTTTTATGTATGAAGATTTTATGAAAAAATCTCAATATAAAAGTAATATCCATAATTATTTATATGCAAATATAATTAATCTTGCTATATATATGTAAAAATTAATAGAGTATTAGTCATATTTGCATGTGGAGTTTACCCTTCATATGTTGCTTTACTATTGGTTAGTGATATTATATTTCAATAATGACGTGATATCACTATTATATGAAAGTTTTACTCAAAGTTTGTAAAAATTTAATTTATCTTACCATTATATAGTTTATTTTAAGACTTAAATATATGACTGTTTTTACATTGTCTATAATACACTAGTTACACGCAATATTTTTTTTTATTTTACTTGAAATTAATTGTAAAATTTTATGTGACATCCTTTTGTAATAATTTATTTAAGTTTTTGTATTTAATATTAATTCAAAAATTATTATTATCTTCTTATTATTAGTTATGAAAAAAAAAAAATTATAATCAAGAAGTATCCTTTCTGATTTAGTTTCCTGACTATACCACTGCAATCATGCACAAAGGACTAGCTATGGTCCCCCATTTAATAGTCTGTAGTTTTCTCGAGTCGTTAGGGGCGGTTTGGGGAAATAAATGTCCATGCCTAAATACCAAATTCTGAAGCTGCCATGCTTTTCACATTCTAGTCTTCTCCATGAACAATCTGCCCAATAATGCATCTAATATGTAGACATGCGTTTCCAAACAGGCCCTTAACGACACATAAAAGTCACTCAAATTAAGCAGTTGTCAGCATTAACTAACCATGAAGTAAAACATCTTGTGACCTGACTAACTGATTCTATTTCATTTTGAAATGTAGGTATGCTTCAACAGGTAAACTTACCACAAAATCAGATGTATACAGCTATGGTGTGGTCCTTCTAGAGCTCTTAACCGGTCGTGTGCCAGTCGATACCAAGCGGCCTCCAGGAGAACATGTTCTTGTCTCTTGGGTCAGTACAAATATCCCTCAATCTTACTCTAAAAAAGGCATATAAGCTGCTATTTCTAAACACAATGATTGCCTATTATGACTACACTAGTCTCTGAGCAGTATAATCATTAAAACCATAACATCCCAGCCACACCCCTTGAGTTTCCACTGTACTTTTTGCACAGAATTTTTACCTAATGTCAAAATTGTCATATGCTCGTATGCAATGAGCTAAAGTGAAAACATTTTCAACTGTTGTTTCTTCTGCAACTTTTTAGGCTCTTCCAAGGTTAACTAACAGACAACAAGTAATGGAAATGGTGGACCCGTCTCTAAAAGGCCAGTATTCCAAAAAGGATCTAATCCAGGTCAGTTTTGCTATCTATCTATATATCATCATCATTGTCGTCATCATCAACATTATTGAAGCTAAAATTAAAACAATTGATGTTTTTTTTTGCCTTCTGGGTTTTACAGATAGCTGCTATTGCAGCCATGTGTGTGCAGCCAGAAGCAGATTACCGGCCTCTAATGACAGATGTAGTGCAGTCCTTAATTCCTCTGGTTAGGAATCTCTCTTCCAATTCCTTAAGATTTAGTCAGACAGTAAGTCCCATGTGTTAGGGGCTTTTGGAACTACAATTTGAGTCCAAAATCTCAATCACTCAA
The DNA here is from genome assembly GCA_025200525.1 of Camellia lanceoleosa. Classification (NCBI taxonomy): domain Eukaryota; kingdom Viridiplantae; phylum Streptophyta; class Magnoliopsida; order Ericales; family Theaceae; genus Camellia; species Camellia lanceoleosa. The sequence continues at coordinate 133,082,906 of CM045760.1, read as the reverse complement.
TAAACGAGCTGGATCATCATGTGACAACTCAATGTGGGAAAAATCTCAATCATTCTGCTGCAGCACCAAAAATGGTTCATGTGGCTTTAGGACAAGGTCATAATCAGCTGGTCCATTTTTGTCTGACCAAGAACCATGTAGTGTATTTGTACGAATTGTGTAGCACTAGGCTACAACTTTCAGTTCTTAAAGCAGACAAAGAAGCAGCGAAATGTACCAATGCATTTGAGATTTAAAATATGTATATATGTACAAGGTCTTAAAAATAATCTGATCACACAGCTGTTGTGATTGTCCTTTGTAGGCAAGCATCTTGAACATTCAAATATCATGTACTCCAATTTAAAGAAAGCAGTAGTAATTGAATAATAATTACATGCTTTCATCAAGATTGAAAATATTTCTTATTGAACAAAGTGTGATGGTTGTGATTTTGCTAAGGGTTTTGCTACTGTAGATAATTGTGTACAAGTGCAAATGAGATTCAAAACAAAGATGATAGACTGCAGCAATATGATGTACTTCAACAATTTGTGCCATAAACCATGCCAGTTTTTTCACATACATAAAATAGTTAAACAATAATGCTGCGAGCCCATAAAAAATACTTAAGAAATTATCTAGAATTTGAAATGTGTGTATCAGACTGTGACCTACACCACACCATGCTTAAATTTACATTATACATTCAAATTTTGAATGCTTTTCTAACAACAGTGATCTTATAAGTAAAGCTACCTGCATAAAATCCCGTAGTGTAACATGTAGGTATTGAAACAAACTAGAATTTCCAAGGGTGCAAAAACAAAATGGCCACATTCCAAATGCAATAGAAAATACATTTATTTATTTATTTATTTTTTTTGAAACAGCCAAAATAAGAATTTTATTGATAAAGAACAAGCAAAGACAAAGAGAGAGCCCCCCAGATGGTAAGACACCAGTCGAAGGGAAAACAGATACAGATGAACAAGAAAAACCCAGCTGCAATTCCAAACAGAGAATATGTAGAACAAGAATAAGCAAAAAACCAGAAGCAAAGACACCAACCCACCAAACTTGACCTTCCACCATTGGCAACCCCCACCAATGAATTATACAACACCAGAGTATCCAAACAAATGGCCAGAAAAGAGGGATGAAATCACCAGACAAACAAGAGAAATTACAAACTCCTTCCTCTAATGCAGCATCTCACTTGCCTAAGATTAACCAGAAAATCCTGCACTGAAAAATGGTGCTTAGAGAACCTTGGTTTCAGCCATAATGCAATTCTCACCTTAATCACTTCACACAGCTCCTCCAAGTTTGGAGCAGATGCATTAAACACTATAGCATTCTTGTGTTGCCAGATAGACCAAAGCACAACCAGAGGCACTCCTCTCCAGATCTTCCCCTCTTGACTCCTAATACATTGTCCTTCCCACCATAATAAAACTCCATCAACAGATACACTTAATTATTTAATTTCATTAAATGACCTAAGTGCCTTGGTAAAGTATGGATGCATGATTTTAAGCTTCATGGATTATAATTACATTGCTTATTGAAGAAAGCCAGAACTACAAGGACTTGTTTAAGGATTATATTAAACATAGATTATAATTATATTGTTCCCCTATGTTTCTTGTTCCCACTGTGCCAAAACTACTACATTTTTCAAAGACAGAAAAGTTCCAATGTTGATTGTTCTAGTTTAGTAGGGAACCAAAATCTTATGTTATTGTCATTATGAGGATAAGAAGAGCAAGTTGAGAGAGAGCAACATGCTAGGAAAGCAAGATTTTTGGTGTTCATCCCATCAGTATCTTCATCCATGGATAGATAGTATCCCCTAGGTGGATCACACGATTAACATCATACATGTGAAACAAATGCGCAACCAAACACTGGTTCTCATACTCAATCGAAAGATAACTAGAAAACTAAATGTACTCATAGCCCAATCCAAAAACCTGACACATAGAAAACAAAGTTTTCATATCCATGGAAATAACCCAACAACAATTGTATTTGTTTGGGACCAAAGGAGCTAATGTAGCTATTTTTTTATTTATTTATTTATAGAACTTTGACACATAAATGTTAGATATACAACCTTCAATAGGTCAATTTGGATATTTGTTATTTAAGGTACATAATTTTCTTAATGAAGGGAGGATGATGTGGCTATGACAATGTAGTAAATAGGAACTTGTTCTACTGAGTTGATCTCCATAGTATCCATGGAACAAAGACCGATATGGTTATTATGTCTCAGAAGATCATTCAAGCATTGACATTGACTACAGGACTTCGACTAATGGTATTTTATCTAAAATGTGGTTTATCGTATCATGTAAAATTGTGAAAACTTGTTTGTGATGTTGTGTCAGCAGTGAAAAGTAATTTGTCCTATTGTACAATTTTATTATTGTACTTTGGTGTGTATTATTGTTATGCTATGGCAGATATACTCATATGTTGTCCATGTCTCCTTTATTATTATAATATGCCCTGGAGTTCTTCCTTCGTCTATATAAGGGTGTTCCCACCACCTTATAAGGAGGCCTCAGTCACCCATGTAACATACTTGTGGTTTTCTTGTGTAAATACTGAAAATTAACATGACTCATACGAGTGTGCCATAATTTTAAAGTCTGAATATTAAAAACACAAGACATGGAAGCAAGTAAAACAGAGGCCTAAAAACTAGTTAAGGAAGAAGAGGAAGGCTCGTCCCGTCGATCCCCAAAGTAGTACAGCCCATCATGCTCATAGCCCTTGCCAAAAATCCTCTTTGAACTCAAGTCTTGTAAAAGGCAAGAAAAGAGTAAGAAGATGACAGCCCAATTAAATTGTTTGGCAAGATGACTAATGGATAAGAGATTATATGCAGAATTTAGAACATGTAAAACAAATGGTAAATTAATGGTAGGGGATAAAGACACTACACCCTTATGATGAACAGAGAATAAAGAACCCATCAGCAAGACACACGGATTGGGCAATAGTAGTAGAGACTGGCAAAGAAAAAAAGGAAAACTCACTCATCATATGATCATTAGCCCCAGAATCCAGAACCCATGAGGAATTAGTACACCAAACATGGAAAGTAGTAAAAGTACTTGTGGCAAGAGTGGCAGCAGTGGTAGACGATTGGCCAAGAGAATTGGCGGTAAGAGATCCAAGCCGAGCTTGAAGCTGACCACTTTGAGTTTGTAACTCCTGTAAATTAGGGAGATGAGGAAACCTAGGAGCAGGAGTAGTGGAGTCCACTAGAGTCGCAATGCGAGAGGTGCCAACACCACAAGGGCGAGAGGAACGTTGCCTTAACTCAGGATGAAGTTTGAAGCAACGAGCTTTAACATGACTAGAAACGCCATAATAATGACAAATAACTGGACCAGTAGAACCTTGAGAACCAGACTTTGTAGCAAGAGCCATCTGATCAAATGAAACTGGAGAGAGGGGAGAAGGATTCGGCTGAACTAGACGTCTACGTCGCTCATCACTATTAATGGTGACAAAGGCCTCATAGAGAGAGAGGGCACAAGTGATATGTTTAAAATATGAGTTCGAAGGGATTCAAACTCAAAGTTTAAACCCATCAAAAACTGGTAAGTATGTTGGTGAGCAAGGTGTGTTTGGACATAAGAGATGCAGCATCTGCTGGTAACTCAATCAAGGGCTCATATTAAGCCAATTCTTCTCAATGGGCCTAAAGGTATCTAAAGAATTCTAACACAGAAAGACCCAAGTAGACTGGGAAGCACAAGTAATATCCTGATAGAGCATATATCTGTGACAAGGCATGCCATAGACCGAAAACTGTGTCGCAATAGAGAAACATATGATAAATACGATCTTCCATGGAGTTAAACATCCATCTCAAAATAGTATAGTTATCAATATCCCACTATGCACGGGTAGGATCTGTTGCAGCAGGCTAGGTAGTGGAAGATAAAAGCCAATGAGCTTTTCCCTTACTTCCTAATAGAGTTTAAAAGAGCGGTTCCAGGCGAAATTTTTTTTCCCATTCAACACCACACTCGTAATATGATGAACATGAGTGTCATGAGAAAGAGAAAAATCAGAACTAATTTGGATAGGCTTGGTGGGTATATCAGCAGCAAAGGATGGATTAGTCATGGTGGGAGAAGAGGGGCTAAAAACCACACAAAGATAGCACCACAGTCCAAGAAAAAATAAGAAGTCAGAAAGAACTCAACGACTTATCCAAATAGATGCTATTGAATAAACACGATAGCCCAAAAAAATAAAAAGACAGACAAAGGGGCTTAATACATCAGTCCAATCACCCCAAGAAAGGAAACAAAAATAGCCATGGACCACCTAAAGAGGCAGCCAAAGCACGTAAGACCAGAACCAAGTCTGGTCGGTAACAACCAGAGCCTTAGCAAGGATAAAGAATATAACGCCCTGTCCCACATCGGAAGGGCATATAAAGCACCACTATCTTACTACTAAGTAACTTAGACTTAAGCTTTTGGATATTGTTGGTCGACCCACAGGTTACTTGGGCTAGCAAGTAGTGGGGTGTTACAAATGGTATCAGAGCCGATCCATGCACACAACCATGTGGGCAACTTGTTCTGGGCTAACCATGAGCTTGTTATGGTATTCTGATTGATTATAGACCCTCATGAGAATGCGAGGATTTATAAGTAGGGGAATTTATAACACCTCGTCCCACATCGGAAGTTTTCATGGGTGATCTTGGGCATATAAAGCACCACTACCTTACTATTAACTAACTTCGACTTAAGCTTTTGGATATTATTGGTCGACCCACAAGTTACTTAGGCCAGCAAGTAGTAGGGCATTACAAGGACACGAGGGTCTATAAGTGGGGGAGTTTGTAACATCTTGTCCCACATCGGAAGTTTGCATAGGTGATCTTGGGCATAAAAGCACCATTACCTTACTACTAAGTAACTTGGGCTTAAGCTTTTGGGTATTGTTGGTTGACCCACAAGTTACTTAGGCCAGCAAGTAGTGGGGCGTTATAAAGAAGGCTTGCCGAGGTGAAGACAAGGAAGGAGAGGGGCTGCAAAGGCTGGGTTGAGACTGTTGGAGAGAGAAAAGGAGTTGGAAAGGGTTGTCAAAGGCTAGGTGAAGGCTGGAAAGGGCACTCGGAGGCTAAAATAAGCTGGGCTGAGGCTATCAGAGGGAGAAAAAGAACTGGAAAGGGCTGTCGGAGGCTAGAGAGAAGAAAGAAGGCAGTCGGTGGTGATGGGTGGTTAAGAGAGAGACCGCTAAGGAGGCTCTGATACCAAAAAGAATGGAAAGAATTATTTGGCTTACAAATCAATGTGGTAAAGGCCATGTATATATAATATATTCATGATACAATTTAGGAAACAATATACACAAGGTAAGATTCCTACAATCAAAATAATTTCTACTCTAATTCCTATGCTAATTTCCATATTCAAATATAATATTTTGATTTCTATATTCAACATGCTTAACGATCCTCTCCTTGTTAATGATTATACCTCTTTTGTAATTCTCATTTTCTTAATAATCCCCTCATTCTTAGTGATTTTACCCCATTTGTGGAAGCTTTTTGTTGATAGTTTAAAGTTCCTTGAATGATGTAACTGGATAAATCACTTTGTTATTTACAAAGAATTCTGCATTTGATGTGAGTGCAGATTAGATCCCAGTTTGTTGGGAACAAACAAGATTGACGTACTTTAATTAAAAATAAAATAAACGAACAAAAAGGGGTATAATTCTGATTACCATTTGCTACAAGTTTTGACTAGGAGAATCTTTACAAAGAAATTTGGCAAATGCTAGTATGTATCAAAATTATAGAAAGTTTCCTATTGTGGCATAGACAATTTGAATAATTTCTCTCCCCTAAAGTGGATAAACTTGAAAGAGAGAAAGTAAACTTGGTGCATAGGCATGTTACAAAGAGAATAAACAAGTGAAAAAGTGAGTGCCTCATAATTTGCCTTCCTTTGAACTGTAATGGGTTTAGATGTCATAGTGGAATTCCTTATTGCAAAAGGCTCATAAAGAAGGATAAAGAGGGTTAGTGGCTATCAGAACCCAAACACCTGTAGTTCGCGTAAAGCGGTTGCTAGGTTTATGTAAAGACAAAAGAATAACTTGAACAGACTAAAATTTAGGATTCAAACATACAATATATAAGTGATTAAACCTATATAAAACATGAAATCATTTAAAGTCGCAAGGTTTGTAGTGACACCATTGTTACCAACAAAACCTTTTCAATTGTTCTTAATATTCTATATCAACTGACAATCAAAAGAAAGGATTGTCTCATTCAAACCTTTTTGACAATGGGTAAACATTTTGGACAACCAATTTCTTAATTTAAAGAAACATTTGTAAGTAATTGTAGAGATGCAAGTTCATGCTAATTTAAAACCAAAATTTGAAACAGGTTAATGAGAGGTCAAATTGGGTTCACTCTTCTCTACCAAAGAAAAGGGCTCACACCTTGAAAAAGCATTATATAATTAATGGTCCTTAACCTCTTAATCTTTATTCAACCTTCATGCCATGACTTATCCCTTCTCTTTCATCTGAGTTTGTATGAATCCATGTCAAAGCGGTACAGACTTTAGCCATTCATGTTATAATTTACAAGTGATCCCACAAAAAACTTTTTGGCTTCACTGCACTAGCTATATGTTCAATTTAAAGTACTTAGAAACGTGAGAAAGGCCAAAAGTAACAAAAGCAAAGACAGTAAGCCAATGTTTTCGAACAAAATATGGCTCCACATCAAGTAGAATGACATAAAAGAATTCATCAAGCCAACACCAAATAGGAATAAAATTTTGATCAATTAATCCTGTTTTTAAGCTACTCTAATTCAACCATTAAGTTCTACCCAAGCTAGTCAATTTCTAATTTTGAAACTTTTTCCCGCAAAATCTACTACATTTGGAGCTCAATTCATCTACCAACTCAAAGTTTGAATTAGGATTGGTCACTAGTAAATGGTAATGCAAATGGTAATCTGCAAAAGACTCTTGAATAGCACCTTTACTTCAATTAAACAATGCCTAGAAATACACTTAAAGTTTTTTATCTTTTAACAATTTTCTTGACTTTGTTGGCATCCTTTGCTTTCAAAGATTCAGTATAATTTAGAAAAAAAGAACATTGTGAACATGATGGATTTTATTATTTTAACTAAAACAAAACACAAGAAACACACCGACTCCATGACCCATTCCAGGATTGCTTAAAATTCCACGATTTAATGGTTTTCTAGCCATTTAAACAATGAAAAGCCTTCTTAGATTTCCAAGAAACCTCAAATATATACTTCGGCCAATTGGTAAATCATGTTAAAAAGGTCTCCATAAGTAACATCACATACCCACTGAACATCTTGCAGTTTACAACAAACCAAGTAAGCCTCCGTTTGGGAAGTAGGTTGGCTTTTTGACTTTTTGGCTTTTTTGGCTATTTTAGCCTGGGCTAAAAAACTTGGTTTGGGAAGGGCTTTTCAGCTTTTTGGCTTTTTTGGCTTTTTTTGTGAGAGAAGAGTATAATGATTATGGGTTGGATGTGATGTTTTGTTTGTTGTGGCTAAAATAACTTATTTTGTCTTTTGTAACTAAAATAGCCTCAAACCTCATTGCCAAACGGAGAATCAAGTGACCAAAATTGACCAATCATGCATATCCATTCAAAACAAGTTCTTGATTACCTTAAAGGAAAACTATCTAACCACTATACCCAAATCAAATGGTGATGAAATTTGAACAAAGAATTAAACATTATTACATTAAAAGCGGAAGTGAAATAGGTGGTTAAGCATGAAGTTGAGTTCAAGGATTCTATAGAGCATAATGAACATACTTGTTAATGAATCAGGCGGGTGGGACACCGGTGAAAATGAAACACACTGATGACAGAGAGAAAACTAATAAATGGAGGGAAAGATCAAGCATATGAAACTAAGGTTGTAAGAGCATCTCCAACGGAAATGTTATAATTGCAGGTTAAAGTATACAAAGTAAAAATAAGATTCAATTTTTATGTGGTAAATTACATTTTTGCACTTTAAATCAATTTCATTTTAATTCCTAATTTTTTAATTGTAACAGTCTGTAGACACCTCATTTTTTGACCGCCCTTAAGACTTGGGCGCTACTGATTGATCACTCGATAATGAGAGTTGTGTTATGCAAATGTTTGATTTCTTTAGCAAGAAGAGCTCTAAATCCCAACCTTACACCCTATTTTGGACCAAAAATATTTTAGACCTTAAAACCGCCTCTTTCAAAATATTTTTAAAAATATTCTTACGATGTTCTAAAGCTTGCATTTCGTTAAAAATTGCACTTTTCGGTAAACTGAGTAAGGACAAAGTGGAAATAAATGGAAGAGAGGTGAACTCTTTCAAAAATATTTTAAAACATCTTATTTAAAGGTTTGGAGTTGAAGAAAATTGGAGGAGAGGGAAGAAACCTAGTTGGGGAAGAAATTGGGCATAAACCGTTGAGGGAAAACTGGGCAGCCTCACTAAACTAAGCCTATCATTTTCTACACTTGGACTTAAGTTGTGAGGCCACCACCATTTGAAAGTGGACTTTCAGGGCTTCATTTTACACTCAAGAATCTCCTAAAGACGAGTCCGGATAAAGGAGATATGGCTGGTTGGAGTTAGGCATCAATCTGGTTAAGCCAAAACTGAGCAACCTTCACTAAAATAAGAATATCTCTTAGCATATTTAGAATTTTGATGTGTGGCCACTTCCACTGGAAAGTAGACTTTCGGGGCTTCAATTTAGACTCAAGAATGGCCTGCAAAGGAGTCCAAATGAAGGAGATATGCCCATTTGAAGTTGGGCCTAGAAGCAGATTTTTGATGGCTGATCGGCCACACTTTTGGCTTGTCGGCCAATGGTGAAAAAGCTAGATATTTTGTGCTAGTTGTCCCCCAAAAGCTCCAGCTATTCGAGGCTTAATATTTTCCTCTTGTTAGGCTATTTTTCTATATATACCAGGCCAAACCTTTTGATTTAAGGTTAAAAAAATTTCCAAAAGGTCCAAAACTTGGAATTCTCTCTCTATCTCTATCTTGCAACCTATACACCCTCTCTCTACACTCCCTAAACCAATATTGGAGCTCTCCTTGTTGAGATTCTTGAGTCCAAATTTTAGCCGTTGAGAGTGAAGGACTTGTGGTTTGTGAGCAAAAGTGTTATTTCTCTTCAAGAGGTAAAATTTTGAGCATCTTTGCACCACTTCTTATCTATCTTTTCTTACTGATTTTCAACTATTGTTATGGGCTGAAGCTAGTGGTTTAAGGCTATTAAAGGTTGAGGGGTTAATCACCTTTCTTTGAACCTTGTTTTCTAAGCCTTTACCCTTATGTTTCCTATCTTTTCATTAACCTTTTAAAAGCTTTTTACCATTGATTTTCAGAGGTTTTTAGAGGCTAAAGATGTTGTTTTGTGGTTCCAAAAATGGAGGGGTTAGCTACCCCTCTTTACACTTGTTTACTAGCTCAAAAGCTCCATGTTTTAGCTTATTGTTTTAGCTACTTTTTTCTTCATTCTAGCATGTTTTCCAACTGATTTTGGGCTATAAAAACTCTGTGTTTTTGGGCTGAAGCTTGGGTGCTGAGGCCATTAAAGGTTGAGGGGTTGATAGCCCTTCTTTGTACTTTGTTTTGGAGGCTTTTGCCCTTGTGTTTCCCACCCATTTTACTATCTTTTCTCAAGCTTTTAAACACTAATTCTTAGAGTATTTTCAGTAGTAAAAATCATGTTTTGAAGTTCAAAATAGGAGGGGTTAGCCTCCTCTCCTTGTGTCTTGTTTGCTAGCCTAGATAACTCTATGTATGCCTATTTTTCTAGCAATTTGTAGCTTAATTCCAGCATGATTTAGGCTCTTTTTTGGACTGTTGTAACTCTGTTTTTGGCTGGTTAAGTCTTTTGAGTCTTGTATTGCATAGTTGTAGTGTAAGCTCTTTCACTAGCTTGGTGTTTTAAGGCTTTAATCACCACTGGTTTGAGTTGATTGCATGTTTTAGTGCTTTTTCTCACCTAATTCCAGCACTTATAATCTCTGCAATCTCCCTCATTTCTTCACTTTTTCATTTGCCTTGAGGGTTGTTTCAACCTTAGGGTTGTTCAAGCTTGAGATTGAGGCTCATGCTTAATGGTTTAATTCTCCTTTGAAGGTTCATTACCAACGGCATGAAGCTTCTCTCATGCCTTAAACTATCCCTTGGTTGACATTTCTTTCACCTTAGAAGACACTCACCAATGGACAAATTGATTAATGAATGATTTGATAACTAAAATGTGTAAACAAAATTGGCAAGTAAAAGTGGCAAGATAAGCATTCATTTGTGTTGCATTGCATGTGTTCAAATCGGATGTTAATTTGAACACAAGGAAAATGGGACATTTTATATTCAAAAGTGATGAAATGTGCCATTTTCCTAGGTCTCCATTGCCCTTGATCATGCATGATAGGGTGATGGTCATTTTGGTTTTATTTTGTATTTATTAAACTTGTATAATTGGTTTCACAAGCCATCATGCAATGAAATTGCCTGATTGATAGTTTATGAACCAAATTTTGTCCCTCCTTTGCTTTTCCCATGAAAAGGAGAGGCAAAGTGTGCAAACAACCCTTGAGAAATACACTGTTTTGCTCTGTTTACTCTCTATTGCAGCAAGGAAGACCAGACTATTAGTGGCCGACAGCCACCACCAGTAGCCAACCGGCCACCAGTGGTAGTCGACCGGCCACCATTGGTAGCCGATCGACCCCTTGTCAGCCATTAGTGAAATTTGCACAGTTTGTTGGTAAGGTGGACTAGAGGTGTTCTGGAAGTGGGCAGCATTTCTGGTGCTCAAATGTGCAAACAGAGGCATTTAGTAGCAAGGCAGTGGCTTTTCGGGTGGAAACCAAGCATGCATGGGCCTCCCTCGCTTCCCAGGATTAGCTAATTAGTTTAATTAGCAATAGATCAAATATGTGTTGTAATTAATTATTTGTAACTAATTAAGTGTTGTAAATAATTAGTTTGTTTAACTAGTTATTCAATTTCGTTTTGTAATTAATTAACTAGAATAGTTAATTAATTTGGTTTGTAATAATTAGTTAGCCAGTGTAGTTTTGTATTAGTTAGCTTAATTAGCGTAGCTAGTTGGTTAGCTTATTCATTCGGATCCTCCTTCGCAAGGGCGTAATATTGTAATAAGTGTGTGTGCATGTGTGTATGTCTTCCAACCTCACGTTTTTCTCCCTTTTATTTACCCGTTTTTGATGGTTAGATTAGGGTCACGTTTCAATTAGCATACCTTATGCCTTATGCTTGCATTCATTCATTTGTATTGCATGCACCAAGGCTCGGCGCATCATTCAAACTGCATTGTTATTTTAATACCTTATTTGAATACGTGTTAAATCACATGTTGTTTAAATCGATTCATAAGCTATATTAGTAGCCGAGCCTATTAAATTGCATATTGCATGGGTTGCATTAGACACTTTGTATAGTTAGGAATCATGTATTATTTTCTAACTCATATATTCTTGGCTTGGAGTACTAGGTGAGTCTTTATGCTTTAGCATACTTGCATAAGTGTGAATATTGCCATGATTAGCATGCTTACCATGAGGCTATGTGCTTAAATGCTAAACTGCATGAATGCCTGTGGATGAAGGCTCGTTGTTTGAATTGGAACAATTCAACGAATGTGCGTTTTAAGCCCACTATGTTTAGTGAAAAATCCGCAAACTTTAAGCCCACTTGAAGTGGCAAATTCAAACTATTTTCGCAAACAAATATGAGTTGAATTGTTATAAATTGAGCAAACTAGTCTATACTTGCTTGTGCGCATCACATAGTAAAGCTAATTTAATAACCGGAATAAGAGCACATAATGTTTATAAAATATCATATCATGATTAGTAGAGGCCGATCTTTGATCGGGCGAGCGGAGGTGCTCAATTCATGACCTTCCCCTCTTGTACCTAAGTTCTCGAGCCGAGGCAAATTTGGTGATGACGGACACGTGCCATTTGGCACGAGTCATGGGTTTCCTAAATTTTTTCAAAAATAAAATATTTAGGTGGCGACTCTGTATCTGGCAAAGCAGTCCAATTTTGGCATTTTTGATCCTAAAATCAATTTTCCAAAATGATTTGTCGGATTTGGACTCTTTAGTGTTTATCAGTTTCACATTGCACTTGTGAGATTAGATTCAGAACCATGGAAAGTCTGAACTGTAGGGTTTTCTTTCAAACCTTCCGAAAGGGGGTGTGAAAAAGCCGAGCTACATAGTCTATCATTTATATTTTCAATCAAGTTATAATAGGACCCTTTCATTAATTTAGTGATAAATTACCTAATGAAAATTGTCACACAACCCTCAAATGAAGCATATATAGGGGGTTTTGTTGAGAAGTCCCCTAATCTCAAATTATATTGTCAAAAGGACAAGTTAAAAGGTTTTTATTCATTAAGGACAAAGTTCAAAATATTAAGAAAATGTGAGAAAGATGCCCTCAACTACTAGCTTTCTCTCCCATCACCTTACAATACTACAACTACCACTGATCACTGCAGGCCACCACCGACTAGCAACAATTTTTCGGCGACCACCATCAACCTTCGGCGACACTTTGAAAATTATTTTCGAGTAAGAATCTCCAATGAATATTTTTCTACAACTATCTCCATTCTCCTCCAACGACTCATCTTCTCCGATAATTTACTCTAGCCACTATTTTTAACAACTGTCCCTATCATCACCCAACAACAATCCTTGCCACCACCACCTCATAACAAACAACAACAGCAACAACAAAAATTTGAAACTCATTATTTTTATAGACAATAAAATTTTACTATCTAATTTAAGCATGTAAACAATAAATTTTTACTATTGTCACACCACTATATTTACTATGATCTCAACTATTATTCATATAAATATGAAATGATAAATTAGTTAAAACATTGAATTAATAACGTTAACAGTAAAATTTTACTACAACACAAAGTAAAATTTTACTCTGTTAGGTAGTCAAATTTTATTATTTTCGCTACTGAACATACTTCAACATCTTCGTTTGAGATCTCCATCTCAATATTTGAACTGATCATAAAAAAAAATAAAAAATGAAAAATAAAAAATAAAATTGAATTTAAATAAATTTCTAAAAAGTGAGAGATTTTACAAATCTAACCCTCCAACCTTAATATTCAAATAGATTGGCGTCGGATTACGTTCATTGTGGCGGATTCAAATAGATCTGAGATCGTTGGTGATAGATCTGAAGTTCTCGATAACATATTTGAAACGACAAAGATGGTGAGATATTTTGGCAAAAAAATGGTGGTAGATCCAGTAAAGATAAGTGGTAGTAGAGTCGACCATAATAAATGGTGGTAGAGATGGTACAGACGTTGGTGGCGATTTCGATTTCGAGAGAGAATAGAGGGAGGGAAATAAAAGATTGTTAATAAAATTGTGTACTTAAATAAAATAAATAGATTCATGATTAATCAAATTAAATCACAGAATAAGAAAACACGTTGGGATTTACAATCATATTGCACAGAAATACACATACAATAAAATGGTAAAGAAGCAAACCGAAGCCTGTGTGATACCATAGCCTCCTTAAAACAGATTAGCTGCCTCACCATGAGTGCTGGAGGTATGTCGGCTTCTGTCTCCCAGGATACGATGGTTTATATCGGCTAACACAGAAGCATCTTCTGTTAGTTTTGGCGAACCGACAATGGCAGCACTCTCTCACACATGAAGAAAATTATAGGCACACACAAATTGACTATATATCTGAAAGCCAAAAAACTCTGTCTCAACCAAGGAAGATGGGCCTCCTTTTATACACCATGAGGGATAGAGGAGGAGCCTTCAGCCATCAAGGCTAGCAACAAATGTAGGCCATTACTCTTGCAAAACTGATGGGACAATTATATACTCTATATACACGTGTGTATATTTGCAGCAGTCCTAGTCCAAAAAGTTTAGGTTGGTGGATCACCAATTCGGCCCAACCCAAACCTAACCCATTTTAGCAAGCCTCAAGCCTCAAGCCCCAAGCCCATGCCCAAGATCAAAGATCCACGACCCACGGATCACATTTCACGAACCCCGAACCTGGACCCGGCCAAGTCCAGGCAGGCAAGCGGTGCGCGCGCACATGTGGCAATTTTTCCATAACCAACTTGGTCCATAGTTTTGGCCCAAGCCCATCATTGAAGCATCCATAACTCCCTTTCTTCGAAAAGTTTGAATGCCCAAAGGGTTTATGCCCTTATCAAAATCTTGAGGTTTAAATACCCATCAAAGTTTTCCTTTACAATCAATGTGGGATTGGTATACACAATTCCCAATACCTCATTCATAAGGCCAACTTTATGAGATAATTTCTCATCTAATTATTAATGGTTTTTGGTAATTCTTTTTGTGGTGTAAAGATCATGTTACAAAGAATCTAAACCCATTTAAACCCACCTCAACTAATGGTTGGGACCTACTTTAATTTCACATTAAAGTCACCATAAAACTATTTTTTTCTACAATCCCCCACATGAATAAAAATTGATTGAATAAAAAAAAAATGGATGGCGTTTACAACAAAGGCTCAGAGAGAGAGAGAGAGAGAGAGAGAGCACACAGACTAATCCTGCATCAGAAAAGGTAGTTGTTGGCCTTGAACCTTTCGTAGTGAAAGCCTATCAGATTTACTGGCTGACCAGTGAACGTGATGTCTTGAACTATTCTGTCATTTGTGTAAACCAAGACAATAGACCGCACATAGGAGTTAGTCCAACCATTGTTCTTGTTCTCACTTGTGTGTCTGGTATGGCCCTGGAACACTAGCCTGGTTCAGTGAGTGTTTTTAAAGAATTCAACCTTACTAATTCTTAAAGAAGCGGCCCCACTTGGCACTCACATGGGTGACCTATATAAGGTATCTCATCATACCACGGTAGATTATTCATATCACTTAGGTCATTAAAAGCATTAGCTTAACCTTCCACCCCCATAGGGTATCACTGTACAAAGGAATGGGCAAGAGGATTTACCGCTTCAGTGACTCACCCGTTACACGAAATTAGGTTGTCCTTTTGAACCTAGCTATTGAGATCTCTAGTCAACTAGGTTGGGTTTTCCGTTTTGGTAACATTACTAAAGGCCTTAACCCCATTTCTCCCGATGACTTTTCTATTAACTCTCGAGTTAACCCTTTGGTTAGCGGATTCGCAATATTGTTCTTAGATTTTACATAGTCTAGAGAGACAACTCCATTAGAGAGTAGTTGTCATATGAAATTATGTCTACGATGGATATGTCTAGACTTTCCATTATATATATTACTTTGTGCTCGTCCAATCGCCGATTGGCTATCACAATGAATACAGACAGCAAGCACATGTTTCGGCCAATGTAGAATATCCTCAACAAACTGGTGAAGCCATTCAGCTTCTTCAGTCACTTTATCCAAACCAATAAACTCAGATTCCATTGTTGATCTCAATATACACGTTTGCTTGGAAGATTTCCAAGACACGACTGCCCCTCCGAGGGTAAATACATAACCACTAGTGGATTTAGAGTCCTTTATATCAGATATCCAATTAGCGTCACTATACCTTTCTAGTATCAATGAGTATTTGGTATAATGCAACCCATAATCCCGGGTGCAGCGTAGATAACCTAACATCCGCATAATGCCCATCCAATGAGTAGCATTCGGATTAGTCGTATATCTATTAAACCTGTTAACAGAGTAGGCCATATCCGGCCTTTTACAACTCATCAGATACATCAAACTTCCAATGACCTGAGAATATTCTAGCTGAGAGACACTCTCGTCATTATTCTTTTATTCTTGGTCAAATATAGACTCATGTCTATCAGTGTCCTAGACACACTTGTATCTGATTTACCAAATTTTTCAAGTATCTTCTCAATATAGTGAGACAGAGAAAATACGATACCATTAGATGTTCTGGTAATCTTAATACCTAGAATGACATCTGCAAGACCCATATCTTTCATGTCAAACTTAGAGTTTAACAATCTCTTGGTAGTTCTAATCACGTCATCATTACTACCAACAATGAGTATGTCATCTACATATAGACACAAAATGATATAATCTCTGTTAGTGTCTTAAACATATGAGCACTTGTTACACTCATTGATTCTAAACCTATTTGACAACATAGCATTGTCAAACTTCTCATGTCATTGCTTAGAAGCTTGCTTCAAACCATATAATGACTTGACAAGCTTATAGACTTTCTTATTTTTCCGTAGAGCTGAAAACCCTTCAGGGTTGCTCCATGTAGATTTCTTCATCTAAATCTCCATTAAAAAAAGCTGTCTTTACATCTATTTGATGTATCTCCAGACCACGCAAAGCGGCTATCACAATCACCATGCGAATGGATGTAATCCTTGTCACAGGTGAATAGGTATCAAAGTAATCTAGGCCTTCTCGCTACCTGTATCCTTTGATAACTAGCCTAGCTTTATACTTATCAATTGATCCATTCGCTTTCATCTTTTTTTTAAAGATCCACTTACTCCCTAAGGCTTTATTGCCTAGGGGTAGATAAACCAACTCCCAAGTATGATTCTGTAAGATAAAGTCAATTTCACTCTTAATTGCCTTCTATAACGGACTTTCAGGTGAAGTCACAGCTTCATGAAAAGTTCAAGGTTCTCCCTCTAACATATAAGTCAAGAAGTCTAGGCCAAAGGACTTGGTAGTCTTATCCCTCTTACTCTTTCTGGGCACATCTACTTCCTCATCTTGATCATCTACTTGATCATATTCAAGTTCCTTCTTAGAACTTTGATCCTCTCCTTGGGTTCGGCAAGGAAATACATCTTCAAAAAAGGATGCATCCTTGACTCCATTATGGTATTCTTGTGGATATCTGAAATATCAGACTTGTGCACAAGAAACCTGTATGCACTACTATTCTGTGCATAACCAATGAATATACAATCAATGATTTCCGGACCTATCCTAACCTGTTTGGGTGTAGGTACCGCCACTTTTGCAAGACACCCCCACATTTGTAGGAAATTATAAGAAGGCTTGCGGCCTTTCCATAATTCATATGGAGTCTTGTCTACTTTCTTTGAGGTATTCTATTTAGAATGTAATTCGCAGAAAGAATTGCTTCCCCCCACATGTTTTGTGACAACCCAGAACTTATTAACATTGCATTTATCATTTCTTTTAACATTCTATTCTTCAGCTTAGTAACACTATTTGACTGAGGGGTGTAAGGTGTTGTGGTTTCGTGAATAATCCCAAATTGAGCACAAATCTCAGCAAACGGGGATTCATACTCACCACCACGATCACTTCTTAAAGCCTTGATCTTTCGGTTTAGCTGATTCTCAACTTCATTCTTAAAAAGAATAAATTTATCAATCGCTCATCTTTGCTTTTTAACAAATAAACATAATAGTATTTAGGGCAATCATCAACAAAAGTGATGAAGTATTTCTTGCCACCATGTGATTGTACAACTTTCAGGTCACACATATCATTGTGCACTAAATCCAATGGCTTGGTACTTCTTTCAACAGAATAAAAAGAATTCCTTGTCAATTTTGCTTCTACAAAAGTTTTCACACTTGTGATTTGGATTAATCTTAAAAGATGATATGTGATCTAACTTGATTAATCTACGCAAAGAGTCAAAATTTACATGACCCATTCTACCATGCCATAAATTAGGGGACTAAAGCATATAAACAGAAGAAGAAGCTTTCTCATTAAGTTTTGGGATAATAGTCATTACATTTAGCTTAAACATACCACCCGACATATATCTCTTCCCCACATAGACCCCGCTCTTGGTCAACATGACCTTATCAGACTCAAACACTACGCGGAAACCATGCTTGCTTAAGAGCGACCACGAGACAAGGTTCTTACGAATGTTTGGCACATATAGGACATCGTTCAGAGTTAGCTCTTTTCCTGAAGTCATCTTCAAGACCACCTTGCCTTTACCCTCAACAGTTGAGATTGCAGAATTCCCCATGAACAACTTTTCACCATTTGAGACTAGTTCAAAAGTTGTGAACATCTTCTTCTTCGCACAGAGGTGGCGAGTGGCCCCAGTGTCCACCCACTATTCCTTTGGGTTGGACCCCACCATGTTCACCTCTGAGATGACAGCTGACAGATGCATGTCGTCTATATCTTGGGACAGATCCTCCATTTCAGCCATGTGGGCATGGCTCTTGTTCTGTGAAGGGTACTTCTTGTAGGGTTTCTTCTTCTTGCGGCAGTCAACTACCCAATGCCCATCGTTTCCACAGTTGAAACACTTTCCATTGAACCTAAAAGTAGGTTCTTGTGGCTTGTAGACCGACCTTTTGGAGACACCGCCTTTAGCTCCCAACTTCGAGCTTTTGCCTGTTGGTGGCTTTTTCTTCACCCCTGAGGACTCGCCATGCTTAACCACATTTGCTTTCACAGTGGAGGTACTCCCTCATTTCTTCCTGTTGTCTTCCTCAATTCAGAGTTTGACAACGAGCTCTTCGACTGTCATCTCCTTTCGCTTGCGCTTCAAGTAGTTCTTGAAGTCTTTCTAGCCATTAGGCAGCTTCTCAATCAACGCAGCCGCCTGGAATGATTCACTTAGAAACATTCCCTCTACATGAATCTCTTGCAGAATTACTTGGAAATCTTGAACTTGACTAATGACGGTTTTTGAGTCTGCCATCTTGAAGTCTAGAAGCCGGCTAATAGCAAATTTCTTTGCCACAGCATCCTCGGTCTTGTACTTCTTGTCCAAAGCATCCCACAACTCCTTTGCCGACTTCTTGGCATAAAACATGTTGAATAGTGGGTTTGCCAAGCCATTCAGAACATAGTTCCAACAAAGGAAGTCTGACTACTTCCAAGCATCTAGAGCCATGAGCTTTTGCTTATCTTTCTCATTCTCTTCCACGGCTGGTGGATCTTCACTCAAAAACCTCGCAAGGCTTAGAGTAGTCAGGTAGAACAGCATCTTCTGCTGCCACCTCTTGAAATTCACTCTCGTGAACTTCCTTAGGCACTCATGATGATTCAGCGGTCCTCCCAGAATAGTTGGAGTAACAATAGGGTTGACGACAGAGGTCACAGCAGTAAGGTTGACCACAGAGGTCACAGCAACAAGGTTGACCACAGAGGTCACAACAAGGGTTGGCAAGCTAGTTCCCCTAGGGTTTTGATCCCCACCAACATTAGTAGCAGTAGCATCATTAGTGACATTTGCCATTTCTGAAAAATACAATAGAATTTCACTTTTTGTATTTCCTAAAAAATACTAGAAAATCCCACAGTTGGAAATTTAATTCAAAACTAATCTCACCACTTAACCTAGAATCGAACATGGCCAGGAATGTTTCTAGAAAGACTGGAGGGGTCACACTGGTCCCACTTAAAACCCAATTAATCTTTGACAAACTTTCAAGAGCATATTGACTCCTAGTCCATGGGAAACGACTTTTAGAATTTAGTTTTTTTAGGGATAAATTAGGTTAAAACAAACCAACTTCCAAACTTACATGCAATTTACAAAAAAATTGCTAAAAAATTATAAGCAATGCATAAAATTGCTACAACAATTATAAGCAAATAAAATACTTCTAACAATACAAGCAAATAAACTTGCTTCAAAAATTAGGTAACCAGCCACTACTAAACACAAGCAAAAACCATTGCTACAAACTATTATAGACACCCTATTTTTGATGGCCCTTACGACTTGGACATCATTGCATGCACACCTGATGATGAGTTTATATGCTCGCCAAGTGCTTGAAGTCCTTAGCGGAATGCCACAGCTTTTAGCCTTTCAAACCCTACACTCTTGTTGCGTTATGCTTGGACCAAGCCTTAGTTCTTCAAGCCTGCAACTTCTGGTGGCATGTTGACCACCTTTTTGGGCTGTGCCATCACTTTTTGGGTGCCGGCCACCAGTGATGGCTTGTCGGCCACCAGTTTCTTTTGCAGATATTTTGTGACAGTTGTATCAGCTGTTTGCACAAATGCATGCATCTGTCCCCACATGTAGGGCTGGATATTCTTGAGAAGAATTCATGTTTTCTATATATAGGAGACCTCCCTCTCATGTTTCAAGGTTAGAAAATTTTGAGATCAAAATTTTTCCTCTCTCTCTACAATTCTCTCTCTCTCTCTAGCAAATATGTACACTTTTGCCTACAAATCCTTAGCTTTTGCCTATATATCCTTAACCAAATCTTCTCATCTTTGAGCTGAGGTACTTTTGAGCTTGGTTTGAGCTCTTGAAGGGTGTGTTGCCTTGGTTTTGTTGCTTGAATTGCTTCTTCTCTTCAAGAGGTATAAAGGCTTTGCCTATTTGCTTGCTTTCTCTACTATTATTCTTGTTGTTTTCCAACTGTTTTTGGGCTATAAAACACTGTGTTTTTGGGTTGAATCTTGGGTTTTAAGGCCATTAAAGGTTCGGGAGTTGATAGCCCTTCTTTGTACCTTGTTTTGGAGGCCTTTGCCATTTTATTTCCCACCCCTTTACTATCTTTTTCTAAGCTTTTATACACTGACTTTCAGTGGCTAAAATCATGTTTTGAAGTCCAAATTTGTAGGGGTTAGCCTCCCTTCCTTGTGTCTTGCTTACTAACCTAGTTTGTGCCGTGTTTTAGCATATTAATCTAGCTTTTGTTAGCTTAATTTTAGCATGTTTTAAGACTTATTTTAGATTTTTCTAGCATTGTTTTTGGTTGATAGTTGCATTTGAGCTTTGCTTTGCATGCTTATAGTGTAATAGTCCTCGTGAGTTTGGTGTTTTAGGCCTTAGACACCATCTCCTTTGAGTTGATTGCATTTATTTATGGCTTTCTATACTTTTAATCACTCTTAATCATCTCTGCAACCTCCCTCCTTTCTTGACCTTTGTTTTGCTTTGAAAGTGGTTCAAACAACTTGTTTGTTTAAAGCATGAGATTGAGATGTCATGCTTAATGGTTTAATCCCTTTGGGGTTCATTACCAATGGTATGATGTCCCTTTCATGCCTAAAATAACTTTTGATTTAAGCCTTCTTTTCATTTAGAGGACTTAAACTCACCATTGGACTCAATTGAATTAAAGAATGCATGGTAATCTAAAATGGAGTAATTAAAACTTGGGACTAAAATAGTGCAAGATAATAAAAAGTATGTTCAATCGGACGTTGATTGAACACATGGAAACTTGAGGCATTTCATACTCATTAGTGATGAAATGACTCAAGTTTCCAAGGTCACTATTTCCCTTGATCTTCCATGATAGGGAGATGGTTTTAAGAGTCTTATTTTGTTACATTTATTGAACTTGCACACTTTCGTTCAGAAGCAATCATGCAATGAAATTGCTTAAGTTGGTGGTTTTTGGTTTAAGTTCACTACTTCTTTGATTTCTTCATGAAAAGAAGGGATGAGTTATGCAGACAACCCTTGAAAATACCCTATGCATGCTCTGTTCATCATCTGTTGTAGCAAGAAGAACTAGGCAACAGTGGCCGGCAGGTGGCCAGCTGGCCATCACTAGTGGCCGGCAGTCCTCATCACTGGCCAGCTGGCCACTGATGCAAAATTCAACAGTGTATTTGTGAGGCAAAGTAGAGTTATTCTGCAAGTGGGCAACAGTGAATGTGTTTTCTGTGCAAAAGAAGCTCTCCGGAAGCAAAACAGTGGTCTTTTCTGGTGCGCATGAACATCCCTCGCTTCCTGAGGTGAAGTAGTTAGCTTAATATTTAATTGTTTAGCTTACTTACTTCTTTTAATTGCACTTGTGTTGTAATTATTTAATTAGTTACAGTAGTTAACTAGTTGTGATGTTGTAATTATTTTAGTTAACTAGAATAGTTAGTTAATTCATTTGTTGTAATAATTAGCTTAGCTTAGTTAGCTAGTTAGTTTGTTAGTTCATTCAGACTCACCTTTGTGAGAGTGCAATGTAATAATGTGTATGTCTTCCAACCCTACGTCTTTCTCCCTTTTATTTACTAGCTTATGATGGTTAGTTTAGGGACATCCTGTTTTGTTTAGCATACTTCATGTCTGCATCCACTTGTATTGCATGCACTGAGGCTCGGCTCACAATTCTAACCGCATTGTTATTGCTGATACTTCTTTGAATACATGCTTAGACCACATGCTATTTCATTGATTCATATGTCATATTAGTAGCCGAGCCTATTTAGATTGCATATCGCTTGTGTTGCATTAGTCATATTGCATAGTTAGGATCATGCATTTTTCCTAACTCTTTCATCTTTTTTTTGGCTTGGAGTACTAGGTGAGGCTTTACGCGCTTTAGCATAATTGCATGAATGTTGATGTTACGATGTTTAGTATGTTTGCCATGAGGCTAATTGCTTAAGTGCTCTAAACTGCTTGAATGCTTGTGGATGAAGGCTTATTGCTTGAATTGAAATAATTTAAGTAATGTTCATATGCGATCACTTTTTCAAGTGGTATATATTTTGAAACAATTTTCAAAACAAATATGAATCGAAGTGTTCCAATTCAAGCAATTTGGTCTATACTTGTGTCTATGCATCACCTAGTAAAGATAGCTAATAATCATAATAAGAGCATATAATGTTGATAAAAATCATATCATGATTAGTAGAGGCCGATCTTTGATCAGGCAAGCAGAGGTGTTCAAATTCATTCATGACCTTCCTCTCTCGTACCTAAGTTCTCGAATCGAGACAATCTTGGTGATGACGGAGACGTGGCCCTTGGCATGAGTCATGGGTTTCCTAAATTTTTCCAAAATAAAATATTTAGGCGGTGACTTTATATCTAGCAAAGCAGTCCATTTTTAGCAATTTGATTCAAAATCGATTTTCCAAAAGATTTGCTAGATTTGGACTCTTTGGTGTTTATCTATTTCACATTACACTTGTGGGATCAGATTCAGAACTGTGGGAGTCCGATACTGTAGGGCTTATTTCGAACTTCCGAAAGGGAGCGTGAAAAAGTTGAGCTACAATTATAAGAAATGAAACCAATTCAAATAAGGATTCTTATTTGTCTAAAACTCATTTCCTCGCTTAGGTATTTCTGTTCAATCAAAAAAGTTAGTAGTCCAAATTTTTATTGCAGTCCCAAACCTTATTCATCTGGATTTGTATTTTTTTTTCCCTATCTCTTTTGCATAGGTTTTCCTATAGAGAAAGTTAACAAAAAAACACAATAAAATACAAAACAAATAATCTACAGAAATTGTA
Organism: Camellia lanceoleosa; assembly: GCA_025200525.1. NCBI lineage: Eukaryota > Viridiplantae > Streptophyta > Magnoliopsida > Ericales > Theaceae > Camellia > Camellia lanceoleosa. Next base: position 133,059,623 of record CM045760.1, on the reverse strand, counting down.
AAAATAATCAATTAATTTAATAGTAAAACTAAGTAAAATTAAAATGTTAGACAAGTTATACAATTAAACTTGTAACTCCCAAATAAATTACAAATCTTATAACTCAAAAAATTAAATTAAAATTAATAGACAAGGGTTATAGGAAATTATTACACAATAATCGTTTACATAACTCTAGCAATTATCATGTAAATAAATATAGACAAGTTATAAAAATTTTTATAACTCCAAATACTTAAATTAAAAATTTAATAGGCAAGAGTTAAATGAAATGTCTTCAAAACAATAACCATATAATAAATATGTGAGTGTTTCTAGCAATTAACATGTAAATTATTTTAGAAATAAGATCATGCAAATAATTCTAGAAACATAAACTCAAATCTAGACAATTTAGAACATGTAAATTATATTATAAAAGTATAAAATAAAACCATGCACATCATTAAATCGGTGAGGACGCCGCCTGTAGATACCCCATTTTTGACCGACCTTAAGACTCAGACGTCATCGATTGAGCACTCGGTGATCATGCATGTTTTAGCTTGTTTCAAGTTTCCGGAGTTTTTGGCTGAGAGCCTTGACTCCGGGCCTCTGAACTCTTTGTGCTTTGGCTCGGTTTGTGGGCCAAATCTTGTTTTCTCTTCCCTGGAGGGAGGGAGAGGTATTGTAGACCATCCTTTTGTGGTCGTAGACTACTTTTCGCAGTCGTAGACCATTTTTCCCGCTTGGAGACTAGTTTCCAGTTTTCGAAGCCTTCGACCGCGTGCCTTGTCTTGGGACCGCTTAACGTTCTCCGTTTGGCTTGGTTTTCAAACCATGCCTTGTTGCCTTGGCCTAGAGGGCCACTGTGGTCTGAGAGACCACTTTTGTGGTCGTAGACAACTTTTGGTGCCCATTGACTTGTTTTCGAGGCTTCCGGCTGTGTGCCTTGCCTCCCGATCCCTCGTCTTGCATCCTTTTTGATTTGTTTTTGGTACAAACCTTGTTTTCCTTGTTTGGAAGGTGGTATAAGGGTGGGAGACCAGTTCTTCCCCTTGGAGACCACTTTTCTTCCTCTAGCTAGTTTTCTGGTCGGCTAACTGGTTTTCTTGGTCTTTGGGCCAACTTTTCTGGTCGGCCACCGCACCATTGCCTTGCATTCATGCTGCAGACCATCTCCCACCTTGGCCGATCAATTTCTTCCTTGGCTGACCACTTCCACTGGTCAGCCGACTAGTAGAAGTAGCTGGCCGACCACTTTAAGTGGTCGGCAGCTTTCCATCACCTTTTTTGAGATATTTTTAGGCCAGCTGTTACAGTTGGAAGGCACAAAAGCCATCCTCCATACACGTATAGAGGGATGGCTTTAGGCCAAAGCCTTGTCCAACAAGCTTGTTGCTTGTTCTCTATAAGAGAGAACCTCCTCCCTCCTTCTTCAGGTTCAAATTTTGGTGCTTGAGAGTTATACATACATCTTTGTATCTATCTTGCATCTTCTCTTCATTTTTGTGTTCAAAAGTGCATATTCTTCATACTATTGCACACAAACACACACTTAAACACCATCCTTTTGTTGTTGAGGCTTCTTGAGGTTGATTTTGGAGTTTTTGGACTGGTTTTGATCAAGGAAAGTTGTTGGAGTTGCAGCTTTAAAGGGGTTCTACAAGGGTGAGTTTCTACTCTCTTGAACCTTGCTTTTTGCTTAAGCTTTTAGCCTTATTTTCATGGTGTTTTAGGCTTAACTTCCTACTAAAAAAAGTTCTAATTTTAGTCCTTAGCATGTTTGTTTAAGGTCACTTTTGTGTTGGGGGTGGTCCACCCCCTCTTGTGCCTTGTTAGGCCTTGTTTTGAACCATCCTTTTAAGCTATTGGGACCACCTTATTTTGGCCTTCTCACCACTGAAATTCACTGAAACTCAGAGGAATTTCAGTGGTGGAAATGGTGTTTTAAGGCCCCAAATAGGAGAGGGTCATCCCCTCTCCTTGTGTTCTTGAATGTTTGCTTCATTTGCCTCATGTTTGAGCACGTTTGTTGAGCTTGTGTTGGCCACATCTCAGCCTATTTTAGGCCTTATTTCAGCATGGCATACCATTGTTTTGACTTGGTTTTTTCACCTCATGCATGCGTTATACACTTGTAGTGTAATTTATGAAAACTAGCTTTATGTGCTTCATGAAGTAGCATGTCTTTTTAGCATGCTTTGAGTCCATCTCAGCTTGTTTTTGGTGTTGTTTTGCTGTGGTATACCTCTGTTAAGGTTTGGTTTGATAGCCCTTTGCATGCTCTATGCACTTGTAGTGCAATTCCATTAACTAGCCTAATGTGTGCCATGCTTTAACATGTCATTCTAACATGATTTTGGCTTAACTCCAAGAAGCTTTTGTCCATGTTTTAGCATGCTTAAGCTCTGATTTTTGTTGTTTTGGTCATGCATGCCATGCTTTGTATAGCTATAGTACATTCTAGCTTGTTAGCTTTGTGTATTGTGTCCATTAGCATGAGTTGCTTGGGCTATTTGAATGATTTGGAATTATTTGTTATGTAATTTTATAGTATGTTTCATTGCCATGCACTCATATTTGTCACTTTTTCAATGCGTTGGAGGGTTTGCCCTTTATGCTTTAAACATGAACCATTGTGTATGCCTTCATGCCTAAGCTTGCGAGCTATCATTTCAATGTGTTTTTGGAGTAATTTTGCCATGATATAACTCTGATTTTTGTTGGCGAAGCCATCTCATGCTTGGTCTTAGTAGGTGTTGTGTAATCCTTTTTTTTTGGCCTTGTATATTCCATGCTTCATGCTCACCATGCTAGCTTATTTTGGCTTCCTTCCATACATGTTTTAGCATCATTTTGACATGCTCTAGGACTATTTTGGGTTGCATTTTCCATATGCTTCATATATTGCATAGCTGTAGTGCAATTGGCCTTGCTAGTTTCAAGCTTTGGGCACTATAGCATGCTTCATTTGTATCATGTACATGATTTGGCATCATTTAACATGACATTTCAGAGCATATAGAATTTCCATGTTCCTACTTCTTTCACCCTTTGAGTGCCTCCAAGGGTTGTGCATTTGTTACCTTGTTTGTGGCTTAGCTTGTATGCCATCTTGCCTAGGCCTTTGAGCCTCCATCTTAGCATGTTATGGTCTTTGTTTAGACCTATTTGAGTTCTGTCCATGATTGGTTCATGCCTTTGTACCATGTATTGCATGCCCCTTTTGTAGTCCTCTTTGCTAGCTTTAATGCTTAAGGACCTTTGCATGTTATACTTGTATTGTTTGAGTGATTTGGCATCATTTCATACCTTATTTCAATGCACTTAGTGCTGTTACACCTCCATGCTTGTCACTCTTTGAGCACTCTTGAGAGTTGTGCTTTTATGCCTAGTTGATGGGCCATTGCATTGAGAATATTTGTCTTGATCTTCATGCCTTAGTTTCATCATTATGGCCACTGTTTTGGGCATGATTGAGGTCTGTCCACATTCGGTTTAAGTCCATTTAGCATGTTTATTTGCATATTGTTTGCATGCTTATGTTACATTGCATTGTGTATGCCATGTTCTTTGCATTGAGTATGCCATGTTATTCTTAGCATTGTGTATGTCATTTTGTTTGCATGCTTATGTTACATTGTATTGTGTACGCCATGTTATTCTTTGCATTGTTTATGCCATGTTGTTGATTGCATTGTGTACGCCATGTTACATTGCATTGTGTTATGCATGTTGTTGCTTGCATTGTGTTTGGATTAGGTGTTAGTCCAAACATGAGAAACGAGGGACGTTTCATACTTGAAGTGATGAAACGTGCCTCAATTCTCGGTCGCCGACCCTCTTGATCATACATGATAGAGGTCAAGGCTTTATATATTTATGTGTGCATTCATTTTACATTGAATTGTGCAATTTGGCTTCTCAGTCATCATGCATCGAGATGCGTGATTGGTGGCCCAAAGGTCGAGAACCACACTCCCCTAAGCTTATGAAATGATAGGGAGGGTGGTTGTGCACACATATCTTGCAAATACATTGCCATGCCCTTTCTTGCTCTCTGTTGCAGCAAGCTGGAGAAGTGCAGCAAAAACTGGTCGTCCGACCAGGAAAACTAGCTGGCCGACCACTTTTTTTGGTCTGCAGCAAAGATAGGTGGTCGGCAGGTGGTTGGCAACTCCAGAAAGTGGTCGTCCATGTTCCTACAGGTTTCCATAGTGAAGTTGAAGCTTTGTGGAGCTTTGTACAATGTTCTGAGGTCAAATGAAAAATAGAGGCAAATTGGGGCATTGCGATGAATTTCCGAACGAGGCGACCGAGCATGCATGCACTCCTCATCCCGAGAACCTCTTTTTATTGCTTTCCTTAGCTAGTTTATGCTTTGGTTCTGTACTTAAGTAGTTAATGCATTTAGCTGCTTATTTGTGTTGTAATAACTAGTTAGTTAACTTGTTAGTTAATTAGCTTTGTTTTGTACTTAATTAGTTAGCTTATTAGTTAATTAGTTTTGTGATGTAATAATTAGTTTAATTAGCTTAGATTAGCTAGTTAGCTTCTTATTCAGACCCTCCCTCGAGAGGGCCAACTGTTGTAATAAGCGTACATGTGTGTGATGCATGTCTTCCAACCTCCATTTCTTTCTCCCTTTTACTTACCTGCTTTCAATGGTTAGTTTTAGGGCACGTTTCATTTAGCATCCTTATGCTTCGTATGTGTGCATCCATTCATCTATTTTGTATGCACCGAGCTCGACGCATCATACTAACTACATTGTATTTCGATACATTTACTTGAATACGTGTTCAATAGCATGTTATCAAGTTGTATTCACATGACATCTTAGGATAGCCGAGCCTATCTTAGTTACATTTTTGCATGTGTTGCATTACCCATCTTAACATGAACTAGGGTCATGCATGATTTCTAACTAGTTCTCTGTTTTGACTCGGAGTACACTGTGAGTTTATGCTTTAGCATACTGCATGAGATGTATATGTTGCCATGTTAGCATGCTTGCCATGAGGCTAACTACTTAAGTGATTAATTGCTTGAATGCCTATGGGTGAAGGTTGGATTACTTGAATTGGAACAATTCATCAAAATCCTCATCTTAGCCTACTTGCGAGTAGCAAACTTTAAACCGTTTTCAAACAAATAGACATGACATGTTTTGTTCCAACTTAGTCGATCTAGTCTATACTTGTATGCTGTACGCATCACACAGTAATTCTAGGTTAATAACCGGGATAAGAACACATGTGTTTTAAAAAACAACATATCATGTTAGTAAAGGCCGATCTTTGATCAGGCGAGCGGGGGTGCTTATTGCATGACCTTCCCCTCTCGTACCCAAGTTCCCGAGCCGATGCAACTTTGGTGATGACGGACACGTGGCCTTAGGCACGAGTCAGGGTTTCCTAAATTTTTCAAAAATAAAATATTTAGGTGGCGACTCTGTATCTGGCAAAGCAGTCCATGTTTGGCACTTCTTTATAAAAATCAGTTTTCCAAAACGATTTCCTGGATTTGGATTCTTTGGTGATTTATCGGTCTTACATTGCATTTTGTGAGATTAGATTCAGAATCGTGACATTGAGTCCGAACTGTAGTAGCTAAAGAACAAACGAATTCGCGCCCTCGAGCGCGGAGCCGGGAGTTCTCGGGGCGGTCTACACCGCCAATGATCTCCGTGAACACACACACATAGAGAGAGAGTTTTGGAGGATATTTTGTTACAACTAGGGGTGGACATTCGCCTGTTGGCCGGTCTAGTCCACCCAATCTAGCCTTACTTTTCTAGGGCTTGGGAAGGTTGTTTTAGCCTATAAGATCGGGTGGGTTAATATTTTCAATTCGAAATATTAATGGGTTGGGCTTAGGATTTATGCGTTCAACCTGCCCCGCCTGCCCGTTAATTAATTAATTTTTTATTATAATACATTAAAATATATATACGTTTTGAATCTAAACTTTATCTTTATTGATTTTATTGAAACTCACATTTGTGGTGATGTGCGATTGAATTTGTTTAAGAAATCTTTCAATTTATATACAAAATCTTTCAATTTATATTGATGTCAATATATTTATTTAAGAAATATAATGCGTGATTGAATTTAATTATCGAATGTTTTAATATTTTTTAACATATAGCCTATTGGGTGAGTTTGAGATTTATAATTATTTTTTAGACTGGACTTAGGTAGATATAGGGGCCCGATATTAGGGTCGGGTTGGGCAGATACAAAATTCCTTATTATGTAATGTTGGCCAGGCCCGAACCCAATCCCGTCCGACATTTGTCCACTTCTAGTTGAAGGACAAAATTGTCTATAAAAAATATATAAATAAAATTTACATCCTCTATGAAAGAGAAATATGATTTTTGAGGAGTTTAGAAAGTAGAAAACTTTCAGCTACCTTCATAATAAAAAGGGATTTGTACGAGAGCTTTTTTGGCTACAAATTATTTTTTTTAGGGTGAAAGTGTAGTTTTATTATATATATTTTTTCTTTTTTTCTATTTTTTTCTCTGTATTGTATTCTTCAAACCAGCCATTACTGCCCATTTTTGCTACAAGAGGTGTAAAAATGACCCGCGGCCCGTAGGCGGCTGTAGACACCCAATTTTTGACTGCCCTTAAGACTTGGGTATCGCTGATTGCTTACTTGGTGATGAAAGTTCTGTAGTGCAAAAGTTCGATTTCTTTGGCATGAAGAGCTCCGAATCCCAACCTCACACTCTATTTTTGGACTAGAATGATTTTGACCAAAATGATTTTAGACCTTAAAACCCTCTCTTTCAAAATATTTTTGAAAAAGTTTCTATGATGTTTCGAGGCTCGCATTTCGTTAAATGTTGCGCCTTTCGATAAACCAAGCAAGGACAAAGTGGAAATGCATGAAAGAGAGGTGAAATTTTTGAAAATTCTTTCAAAACATCTTGCTTAGAGGTTTGGATTTGAAGAAAATTGGAGAGGAGGGAAGAAACCTAGTTGGGAAAGCAGTTGGGCATGAATCGTTAAGAGAGAGTCGAGCATCCATCGCTAAATCAGGCCTATCCATTTGTACACTTGGATTTCAGCTATGAGGCCACTACCATTGGAAAGTGGACTTCCAGGGCTTCATTTTGCACTCAAGAATCTCCTAAATCCGAGTCCGAATGAGGGAGATATGGTTGGTTGAAGTTGGACATCAAACTGGTTAGGACCGAAACTAAGAAGTCTTCACTAAAAGAGGCATATCTTTTTTCACACTTGGAATTTTGATGTGAGGCTAACAACATTGGAAATAAGACTTCCAGGGCTTCAATTTAGGCACAAGAATGACCTGTAAAGAAGTCCAAATAAAGGAGATATGCCCATTTGAAGTCGGGCCCGAAAAGTAGATTTTTGTTGTCGGCCACAGTGGTGGCCGGTCGGCCAAAAGTGAGGTTTTTTGGCCATCATTAGTGGCCGTTGGCCACCAATAGTGGCCGGTCGGCCACTGGTATCCAAAACTCAAATATTTTGCAGATATTTCCCCTCCAGTTGTTCCACACTGTTCCAGATATTTCTGAATTGATATTTTCGACCAAGGCTCTCTTTTTTCTATATATAGAGGCCATATCTCTCATATTGCAAGGTTAGCAAATTTTGGGAGCCTCTCTCTCTAAGAATCCTCTCTCTCTACAATTCTCTCCCTCTAGATTTCTCTCTATCTCTCTTGCCCTTTTGTGCATACAAATAGAGATACACTTCTCCTCTGCCTAGATATCCTTGATGAAAGTTTCTTATCTTTGGGCTGAGATTCCTTGGGACCTTCTTTGAGCTTTAGAAGGTGATTTTAGCTTGATTTGGTGCCTCATTTGTGCCTAAAGTGTGCTTGGCTTCAAGAGGTATAAGGCTCATCTTGTAAGCTTTGTTTTAATTACTTGTTTTACCATTTTTTTGTACTGTTTTTGGCCTAGTTTTCAACTATAAAAAAACTCTATTTTTTGAGGCTTACCATGATGGTTTGAGGTCATTTTGTGTAAAGGGGTAGTCCACCATTCTTGTTGCTTAATTATGTGAGCTTTTGTGCCATCTTTCAAGGCTTTCAAATCAAACCTTTTGGCCTTTAAACCACTGAAATTCAGAGTTATTTCAGCGGCAAAAACTTTGTTTTGAAGTCCAAAATTGGAGGGGGTAGCCTCGCCTCCTTGTGTCTTGTTTGCAAGCCTAGGTAGCTTAACAAGTGAGCATGTTTTTTTAGCATTTTGTACGTTAATCTCAACATGTTTTTGCTACTGTTTTGACTGATTTTAGCTCTGTTTTGAGCTGATTTGGTCCTTTGAGACTTGTATTGTGTGGTTGTAGTGCAATCTCTTTCACTAGCTTAATGTTTTAGGCTTTTAAACATGAATTGCATGAGTTGTTTTCATGTTTTAGTGTCGTTTTGCACTCCATTTCAGCACTGAAATCTCTACAATCTCCCTCTATTCTTCACTCTTTTATTTGTTTTGAAAGTGGCTTTGAACCCCTTGTTGGCTTGAGTGTGGAATTGAGACCCTCATGCGTAATGGTTTAATTCCTTCGGGAGTTCATTACCAATAGCATGAGGCCTCTTTCATGCTCAAGGTACTTGTGGTTTAGAGGACACTCACCTTTTGGACTAATCAATTAAAGAATGGATTGGTAAGTTAAAATGTGTAAACAAAATGAACAAAGTAAAAGAGGCAAGATTAAGCATCTTCATATTGCATTGCATGTGTTAAGATCGGACGTTAATTCGAACACGATAAAAATGGGACATTTCATACTCAAAGTGATGAAACGTGCCACTTTTCTTGGTCACCATCACCCTTGATCATGCATGATAGGGTTGTGGTTTTGTTGAGTCTTGTTTTGCATTCATTAAATTGTGCAAGCTTGGCTCCTTAGCCATCATGCATTGAAAATGCTTGGTTGATGGTTTGAAGGCCGAGAATTACACTCCTTTGAACTTGTGTAATGATAAGGAAATGCACACAAACTTGGAGAATACACTACTTTGCCTCTGTTTGCTCTCTGTTGCAGCAAAAAAGGAAGTTCGGGGCAGGGGTGGCCGATCGGCCAGAAGTAGTGGCCGATCGGCCAGAAGTAGTGGCCGACGGCCACTAGCAGCAGCTGATCGACCAGTTATAGTAGCCAACGGCCACTTTTTGTAGCCGACTGGCCACCAATGAATTTTTGCAAAAGTGTGCTCCTGAGTTAGAGTAGAGGCATTCTAGGAGTTGGCACAATTTTCAGTGATCAAACGAGTGCAAATAGAGGCATCCGATGGCAAAGTGGTGGCATTTTCGGGTGGAGCAATCAAGCATGCATGTGTCCCTCGCTCTTGAAGCCATTTAATTGCTTTAATTAGCTTAGAATAGCTAGTTAACTCAAATGTCATACTTAATTAGTTAGTGTAACTAATTCTTCAATTTCGGTTTGTAATATTTAGCTAGCTTAGAATAGTCAGTTAATTTATTTCAATTGTTGTAATAATTAACTAGAATAGTTAATTAGTTTTGGTTTGTAATAGTTAGCTTAATTAGCGTAGCTAATTAGTTAGCTTATTCATTTGGACCCTCCTTCGCGAGGGTATAATGTTGTAATAAGTGTGCGTGTGTATGTGCATGTCTTTCAACCTCACGTCTTTCTCTCTTTTATTTAATCACTTTCAATGGTTAGATTAGGAATCATATTTCGATTAGTATACCTTATGCTTGCATGTTTGCATCATTCATTTGTATTACATGCACCGAGGCTCAGCGTATCATTCAAACTGTATTGCAATTTCAATATCTTCTTTGAATACGTGTTTTATCGCATGTTGTTCAAATTGAATCATATGCCATATTGGGGGTGTTTGTTTCAACTTTTCAGAGCCAACTTATGGCTTTTAGCTTTGAAAAAGTTATTTTGGACTGTTTGGTTAAACTTATTTCAAACAGCTTCTGATTCTAACAGCTTATTTTAACTCAAAAAAGCTGATTCTAAGAAACTGCTCACCCCTTGCTTCTGATTATCAGCTTCTGCTGTGGACATGTTAATTTATGGTTATACTCTTAATTTTTTTTATTTTTTATTTTTTTAAAAATAGAAAAAGACTCAAATGGACTATAGATTATTATTATTATTTTTTATGAGAAATGTAGACAAACAAAAAATAAAAATTAATTGAAAAAGCTATTTCACAGCTGTGGGAGCCGAATATATAGAAGAGGAAGAAGGGGTATATCCCATGTCAGAAAGTGTTCGGCTCCGTACCAATCAACTAAGATGCCGAGTATACTGAGATCGCCGAATAGACGGAGAGATCAATGTTGGAATAAACAAAGGGATAATAAGTAAAAGGTGGGCACTGGGCTCGAGGTCAGGAGAATGAATATAAATACAGGAGCTTCGGATTTAAAAAGGTATGTAAAGAAAAACAATGAGACACTTCACTAAACTGAGTAAATAGGCTTTCTTAAGCAGAGGAACTGACTTGCCCGTTGGAGTGCTAATCCCGGCACCCCCGACCGGAGTATTTGTCTTTGCAGGTGACTAGCTGAGAATCAAGAGCGTCTTCCCAGATTGGAAGAGTATTTCCAACAAGAAACCACTTCCCTACAATTGGCGCCGTCTGTGGGAATACTCAAATACATCCATGGAAGGCGTGACTCAAGATTCTCCGATAGCCACCGATGCGATCACACAGAGAGTCGACCTCACTCCGGCAAACATACTCGAGAAGGAAATCATTGCTGCAAGACGTGTCTTGAATGTCGACTCACAAATCGCCTCGATGCTAACTATCTTGAAACGAGCTAGAAAGACCAAACAAAGTTTAGACAGCACCATCGCTGAGAACGAGTGCCTTCGCCGCGATCTGACCTCAGAAATAGCAAAGCCCAAACAAACAGTGCGCCATGTCTCTAAGCGACCCCCAAGGGCAGGAAACCAGCGGTCTCGGGCGCGACAGCAAAACACCAACGCTCGTCGCGCTTCAACCGCTTACTTTGAGGAATTGACACAAGACGAACGTCTCCAGCGAAGTGTTCCGCACGATAACATCCATATGATATACAGCTTGCCGGAAGCCCCGGCCATACATGCAATCCAGTCTCTCCAGGGCCCTCAGCAGCAATTCACGCCAGCAAAGCGACCCCGAGAATCAGCAAGCATCACCTTCGACGATTCTGATTTGATTGGCGTAACCCTCCCTCACATCGATCCACTGGTTGTCGCGCTACGCGTTAACCGATTCACCGTCGAACGCGTTCTTATAGACCAGGGCTACACTTCCGAGGTCATGTATTATAAAACCTTCATCAAACTCGGTTTCACTGAATCAGATCTGACCTCGGCTCCTTATCCACTATTCGGCTTCAATGCCAATCTCGAATACCCACTGGGAAAAATCAACCTACCCGTCTGAGCGGGTTCCCGCACGGTGGATGTAGAATTCCTGGTCGTCCGACTGTCGTCGCCGTACAATCTCATTATGGGGCGATCGTGGTTGCATACCTTGTAGGCCGTCCTAAGCACCTACCATCAATTGTTACGTTTCCCAACGGAACACGACATTGAGCAGATACACGGCTCCCAAATATCGGCGCAAGCATGTTACCTCTTGGCTGCCAAAATGCCAAAGGAATTGCAGGTAAACTCCATCGAGGCACCCAATCAGGAAATCCTGGATGACGTCGGGCGCCAGCCAAACGAAAAGGCCACAGAAAGTTTAGACTGAGTTGACATTGACGGAAGCCCGGAAAAGTTCTTCATGATCGGCACCTCGTTACCCCAAGCCGATAGACAACAGTTGATCTCCTTTCTACTTACCAACCTCGACGTCTTTGCGTGGACTCCGTATGAAATGCCAGGTATAGACCCCTCAGTTTCACAGCACCACCTGAACGTCGACCCCACCTGCAAGCCCGTCATTCAGAAAGGCCATCGGTCTGCCGTAGAACACACTGCTGCCGTCATAGAAGAAGTCGACAGATTGCTTGACGCCGGGGCAATTAGAGTAGTCACCTACCCCACGTGGCTCTCCAACACAGTGGTAGTGAAGAAGAAAAATGGAACTTGGCGAAAAGGCCGACTTCACGGATCTGAACAAAGCTTGCCCCAAGGACTGCTTTCCCCTACCTAGAATCGACCAACTCGTCGATGTCATGGCACGCCATCAACGCATGAGTTTCCTCGATGCTTATAGAGGCTACCATCAGATAGCCATGCATCTAGATGACCAGGACAAAACTACATTCCTCACCCTAAGAGGGACCTACTGCTACAAAGTTATGCCTTTTGGGCTGAAGAACGCAGGGGCAACTTACCAAAGGCTGGTCACCGCCATGTTCAAAGAGCAACTCGGCCACACCATGGAAGTCTACATCGACGATATGGTGGTCAAGTCCAAAGAACAGAAGGATCACATAGCCGATCTAGAGAAGACATTCGGCATCTTGCGCAAATATAGAATGAAACTGAACGCCTCAAAGTGCGCGTTTGGATTCGGCTCCGGCAAATTCCTGGGTTATATCGTTAACCACCGCGGAATCGAAGCCAATCCGAGGCAAGTCACAGCGATCTTGGAACTCGGTTCCCCCCGATCAGTAAAAGAAGTCCAAAAGTTGATGGGGATGGCCACTGCACTCAATAGATTCATCAGTTAGTCAACAGACCGATGCAGACAATTCTTCCAGACGTTATGTCAAGGCAAAGCTTTTGAATGGTCCGCCGAATACGAAGCAGTTTTTATCGGGCTCAAGACTTACCTCCGGTCAGTGCCTCTCTTGACAACACCAGCTGTCGGTGACCCCCTCATTCTGTATCTAGCAGTCTCTGATAGGGCCGTAAGCGCCGTATTATTAAAAGAAGAAGAAGGGCAACAGCGGCCAGTGTATTATGTGAGCAAGGCAATGGTCGATGCCGAGACACGTTAGCTTCCGCTGGAAAAACTCATTCTAGCCCTAGTCATGGCAGCAAGAAAACTGATGCATTACTTCCAGGGGCATAGCATTGGGGTGATAACAGATTACCCCCTCCGATCAGTACTACGAAGTGCGGAAGCATCAGGACGTGTTTCAAAATGGGCTCTTGAACTCGGCCAATATGACATTCAATTTTTACCCAAAACCGCAATCAAGGGACAGGTGCTTGTCGACTTTGTGGCCGAATTCACAGGCGGGCTTTCCGACCTTAAACCTTCCGACGTTCTTCCAAAGGCTGAAGTTCGATCAAAGTCAAATTGGAGAATTTATGTCAGATATTTGGCGTTTATACCGTGATGGATCGTCTAATCAATCTGGTCATGGCGTAGTAATCATGTCTCCCGACGGCGCAATAATAGAGCAGGCCGTGAAGCTTGGCTTCGAAGCATCAAATAACGAGGCCGAGTATGAAGCTCTCTTAGCCGGCCTACGAAATGCACATATTCTGGGCACTTGGCGTTTGCTAATGTTTTGTGACTCCAAATTGGTCATCAACCAGCTAAAGGGGGAGTACGCTGCAAAAAACGACCGTATGGCTGCCTATATGAAAACGGCCAACTCTTTGCTAACGAAGTTTGATCATCACGAACTGAACCAAATAACACGTGATCAGAACACACACGCAGATGCCCTGGCATGCCTAGCCTCCGCCATCAATTCTGAACTCAAACGGACCATTAAAGTAGGTTTCATCCCGGAGCCAAGCATCGGCCCTTCGAAGGAGATCCACATTAATATTATAGAATCCGCACCAAGTTGGATGGACCCCATAACCGGATTCCTCTCTTCTGAACAACTCCCAGAGAACAAAAAAGAAGCACATAAGCTACGCAATAAGGCCCTGCGATACTATCTGGATCCACAGGGAGTGCTTTACAAAAAGTCCCTCTCCGGTCCCTATTTGGAATGCGTACACCCGGATAAAGTGGAGGAACTTCTAACTGAGATACATGAGGGCAGTTGTGGAGCCCACTCCGCGGGACGCTCTCTCGCCCATCGAGCCATAACACAGGGGTATTATTGGCCGACAATGAGAGCCGATGCAGAAAATTATGTTAAAAGATGTGAACAGTGCCAAAAGTTCTCCCCACTAACCCATTTGCCCGCCGAAGAGTTGAACTCTATCACCAGTCCCTGGCCGTTTGCTCAATGGGGGCTTGATATTGTAGGGCCGTTGCCCAGGGCCCCAGGAAACAAGCGATTCTTAATCGTAGCAACAGATTACTTTACAAAATGGGTCGAAGCCGAGGCTCTAACGTACATACGGGATGCCGACATAAAGCAATTCGTATGGAGGAACATCATTACGAGATTCGGCATTCCAAGAGCTCTCATCTCAGACAACGGCACCCAGTTCGATTGTGGCGTATATCGAGAACTATGCGACAAATACGGTATCACGCCCTACTTCTCTACGCCCGCCTACCCCCAGAGCAATGGTCAAGCCGAAGCCTCAAACAAAACCATCTTGGACAGCATCAAAAAGAGACTGGAAAAAGCTAAAGGCAAATGGGTCGAAGAATTGCCAAGTGTATTGTGGGTGCACCGGACAACGCCGAGGAGGTCCACCGGAGAAACGCCGTTTGCCCTATGCTTCGGAACCCAAGCAATTTTACCCTTGGAAATCGGCTTCCCGACTTTGAAATCACAAGCCTTTGATACGGGCCGAAACGACATGATGCTCGCCCTGGACCTAGATCTAATCGAAGAACAAAGAGACCGTGCCCTGGCCTCCATGGCACGGTATCAGCAGCAGCTCGCTAAATCATACAATCAACGAGTTCAGTTGCGTCGCTACACTCCAGGAGAGCTGGTCCTAAAGAAAGTACTTCCAGCCGACCGGAGACTGGCTGACGGAAAGCTGGGTCCGAATTGGGACCGCCCCTATCAAATAGACTCCATTGCAGGAACAGGGGCATATCGGCTCTCGGACATGTCAGGAAGAAGCCTGCCACGGCCTTGGAATTCAACGCATCTACGAAAGTTTTACCAATGACCCGATTTGTGGGCTTGGTACTTGTACATACTCTACTATAATGAAAAAGTTGCTCGTTTTAATGCTTCTGTTCATATGCTTCTTGATGACCGAATAAGTCTCCGGATTCGGAGCACCCTTCGTGGATATCACGATTGGTCGAATAAGTCTCCGGGTTTGGAGCGCCCTTTATGGATATCATGATTGGTCGAATAAGTCTTCGGATTCGGAGCGCCCTTCGTGGATAGCACGATTGGCCGAATAAGTCTCTGGATTCGGAGCGCCCTTCGTGGATATCACGATCGGCTGAATAAGTCTTCGGATTCGTAGCGCCCTTCGTGGATATCACGATTGGCCGAATAAGTCTCCGGATTCGGAGCGCCCATCATGGATATCACGATTGGCCGAATAAGTCTCCGGATTCGGAGCGCCCTTCGTGGATACCACGATTGGCCGAATAAGTCTCCGGATTCGGAGCGCCCTTCGTGGATATCACGATCGGCCGAATAAGTCTCCGGATTCGGAGCGCCCTTCGTGGATATCACGATTAGCCGAATAAGTCTCCAGATTCGAAGCGCCCTTCGTGGATATCACGATTGGCCGAATAAGTCTCCGGATTCGGAGCGCCCTTCGTGGATACCACTATTGGCCGAATAAGTCTCCGGGTTCGGAGCACCCCTCGTGGATATCACGATTGGCCGAATAACTCTCCGGATTCGGAGCACCCTTCGTGGTTGGCACGATTTAACTGACCAAATACATGGTTCCTACATTGGAGCCGATCAATGTATTTCCGAACGTTTACATCACCCAGTACAAAAGCTGACAATAAATTGACATAGGGCGTTTAATTACACGCAAAACATTTCAAAATCCGCTAATAAAAATTCTATTTATTCAAAGGCCGCTATACATTTCGATACATTTCGAGCATTCGATAAGATAGTCTTATTTACTCCACATTGTGGTGCACTCAGTAGGCATCTTCGTCGTCACTTTTCTCAATATTGAACTCGGAATACGGAAGGTAATGCCGATGATCTGATGGCGGTTTAATTTATGCCCACCGACCCAAGAGCTTCCACGGTTTGAAGGGCCTTGATGCGACCATGCACGAAACCACGGTTTCGCCAGACGGCACCTCCTCCGCTAGGTCCGTTTTGGCCTTCCTCATCCCGGCTTTCACGCCGTCCTTATATCCGCTCTCATAACCCGGAGCCTCTCGGTTCGCCCTCTCCCTCATGGTTTTCGTTTGGCCGTCCACCACCGACTTGGCCGCTCGAACGCTCTTTAGCTCCCGAAGCTCATTCTCAGCTTTTTGCGCACGAGCCTCTAGACTGCAATTCTTTTCGTTGATCTTCTCGTTCTCGCGCCGGGCTTCGCGCAGACGCATCCCGATTTCATAAGCGCTATACAGTCCTTTGATAGCCCTGTGAATGCCATCCCGAAATACTTCGAAATCTCGACGCCCGACCATCGACTGTTGTACCTCTGGCGGAAAAATCTATCGGGCAAACTCGACCGCCACATCCGGGTCTTTAATTATAGAATCCGCTTCCGTCATTGGTCTATTCTTCACGCGAACCGCAAAACTCAACAGTCGTGGCTCCGCGTCTGGCTCAACCAAGGGTCGTGGGCGCGGGGAACCTCCCCGTGGTCCGTCCTTTCGGGGTGATCTGCTTCGACGACTGGGGGACCGCTCTTTTTCCCGATCCACAGACGCCCTCCTTCCTGTGCGAATGGGCTCGTTTCTGCGACTCATTTCAATCTCAAAACCCAGCCAAAGTTGGCCCCTGCCAGGTCTGGTTCAAGCCTGAATAAGAAACAAGTTAATTATTGGCATGAACTCGCCCATTTATTTTGGGGTACATGCAGCTCCCCCAAGAGAACGTCAAAAATCGCATGCCCATTCCCCAACCTATTCGGCTGAATGTCAAGTGCTATCGTTGGGGCAAGGGCTAGTCATCAACCTAGACGGCTATATTTTCAAACAATCACACCGAGTAATTTATACCTTGACTAGCCCCCGATTCAGAGCCATCGGCTCATTCGGCCTCTCACTCGCGCCTTGGCCAAGGCAAGGGCAGATTCATTAATCTATTGGGCCGAATGTCAAGCGCTATCGCTGGGGCAAGGGCTAGTCATCAACCTAGACGGCTATATTTTCAAACAATCACGCTGAGTAATTTATACCTTGACCAGCCCCCGATTTAGAGCCATCGGCTCATTCGGCCCCTCGCTCGCGCCCTGGCCAAGGCAAGGGCAGATTCATTAATCTATTGGGCCGAATGTCAAGCGCTATCGCTGGGGCAAGGGCTAGTCATCAACCTAGACGGCTATATTTTCAAACAATCACGCCAAGTAATTTATACCTTGACCAGCCCCCGATTCAGAGCCATCGGCTCATTCGCCCTTCGCATACCGCCAAGGCAAGGGCAGATTCATTAATCTATTGGGCCGAATGTCAAACGCTATCGCTGGGGCAAGGGCTAGTCATCAACCTAGACGGCTATATTTTCAAACAATCACGCCGAGTAATTTATACCTTGACCAGCCCCCGATTCAGAGCCATCGGCTCATTCGGCCCCTCGCTCGCGACCTGGCCAAGGCAAGGGCAGATTCATTAATCTATTAGGCTGAATGTCAAGCGCTATTGCTGGGGCAAGGGCAGGTTCATTAATATATTCGGCTCTCGACATTTTATATGTAGACAATCATTCATTTATATAGCCATAAGCCCGAACAAAAATGTCAAGATTCATTCATTTATATAGTCGGCTCGCGACATTTTTTATATACAAAATCAATACAAAAATGTCTGATAAAGCTTAACAATACATTTGTAAAATCCTAATACAGTTGTAAGTTCTTAATACACTTATGAAATCTAAGCCATTCGGCCACCAAATTTCTAATCGATCTCCAACGGCTCGACATCCACTTGCTCATACAGCACCGGTATAGTCAGTGAAACTCCAGCTGTAGCAAGGGCTTTGTGCCAGCCGTGCTTGAACCCCATGTTTTCGGCCGAGACCGTCCACGATTCGCGAGCCCAAAGATTTTTCCGGCCGAATGCTTTTGGAAGCAAATTCACGACAGCCAACTCAGCCTCCAGGCTGGCAACCGCCTTTTGGGACAATCCCAGCGCCGTTTCTCTCGCGTCCGCCCTATTCTCAGCGTCTGCTCGGGATTGATCTGCAATACGGGCCTTTTCTACCTCGGCCTCGGCCCGAGAAGCTTCCTTGTCCGCTCTCAAAGCCGCATCCTCAGCCTTCTTCCTCTAGCCCTCTACTTGCTTTCATAGGCGGTCAATCTCTTTGATGGCCTCAAGTTGCCAGCGTCCCATGTCGGCTATCCTGCCAACGGTCTGCAAAAGAACCCAAAAAATTTAGCCTCAACAGTACTTGGATAAGGAGAAGGAAAGCCAAAGTACGTACCAGAAGTGCCGATTGCGCGGCCAATGCTGTCGCATTCATATCTGGTTCCACCCGGAAAGCCTCGACATCAGACGGCAATGACACAGAAGTAGACACACTTAATGCGACCTCTGGGTCTTTAAGCGCCGAAGCGTTAGAGGAAACCGGCACGTCCTTTATCATTGGACGAATGACGAAAGGAACAGCCTCACTAGACCCCTCTAATCGAGGACGCTTACCACCTTGTTCGTCTGAGCCGGCCTTAAGGTCAACGGGGCGTTTCCCTGACTTTTCCTCAACTCTTTGGTTGAGCCCTCCGACCAACGGAGATTCGGCATCCCGGCCTTTTTCCATCTTCTCTAGAACCCCCAAAGACTCGGGGTTGGCAACGGGCAGGGGAAGTCGAGATTCGGTGGCGGGTGGCATCTCGGAAGAAAAGCCCTCCGCCCTTCGCCGTGCGGCTAACCTCTCCGCATTCGCCTTTTTGGCAAGCTTCGTCAGATTCAATCCGGCCATATCCGCGGAGTTCGAGACGGAAAGATCCTCTGTGTCTCGAAAGACGTCGGCACAAGGAAGATTCCCTGGCCCCGACGAAAACAGAGGGGCGGCGGAATCTAATACTTCCTCAAACTCAGCCTCGAATTGATCTGATTTGGCGATATCAACTACTTCGTTCCGTTTCGAATCGGACCCTTCAAAGCCTATCTGCCTCAAGTTTTTGAAGTCAGACAGAATAAGAACAGTAAGGGAATCTTCACCCTTTGGAATCGGTATGTTTTCCGCTGCCGAGAAGGTTGTGTATGTCGGTTCGTAACAAAGCAGAATGTGAGCCACCCTCCCCTGTTTCTGAAGACTTCACCGGCCAAAATATCTAAGAGCGACCCTGATATCTGAAAGGATGACGTCGTGGGTTGAAGGTAATATCTTTTTCAGACCCCTTCCTACACGAAACGAAGCCGTGAGATTTCAATGAAATAGGTTCTACAATAAAAATGAACGCGACAAAAAGGGGATACTCGGCGACCTGGCTCTCCCCTCCGTCTAGAAACAGGGTTGACACGATCTTCCCCTTCGCCGAATTCCCAGTTACCCTGGACAACGACCATAACGTTATCAACTCGTTTCCCAGAACTGGAAAGCATAGTGATTAGCTGATGGTCGGTGTTCTTAGCCCTAAGGAAATAACGTCCTTGCCGGCCGGGGGACTTAGCCAAGGCATAGCAATGCCGGATGGCCGGAATGCCAAGGTTAATTCCAAGGCGACGATTCAACGCTACAACCCCCATTATAATTCTAAAGAAGTTCACGTTAGGTTGAGAAGGGATTAAATCCCAATGGCGAAGCACAGTCCTAAGAAATGGATGCAAGGGGAAGCGGACTCCACCTCCGCGATTGACAAAAGAGGAAAGACGATTGAGGATTCGTCCTCCCTTTCCATGTCAAGGGTACCGTCTGCCAGAAGTGACAGACGGACGTCATCAGGAATAGAGAAATGGCGTCTAAAACCAGCGATTCGATTTGATGAAATGAGGTCTTTCAAATGTTTCGCCATGCCCTAAGGTCGACACAGATATGCCAAAGAATAAAATGGGAATACTTCTCAAAGCAAAGAAGTGGAAAACTTACAGAGGGAGAAAAAGATATTGTAGGAGACAAAATAGCAAGAACGATCCGAAAGGCAACCTAGTGACCAGTATTATGGAATGTGAATCCGAAGGGACGCTAATCTTCAAAATCACAATGAATAGGCATGTACGACGAGACGGGAAGTCGGTACGACAATCAAAAGGGGGTGTACTTAGACGAATATTGTGTGGGCTCAATTGCCAAAATTTTGGTCGAGTATTCAAAATCCGGAACCAAGCACTCCGGCCAACAGATGTTGGAAAAATGCTTGGGGGGCAATTGTGGGAGCCGAATATATAGAAGAGGAAGAAGGGGTATATCCCATGTCAGAAAGTGTTCGGCTCTGTACCAATCAACTAAGATGCCGAGTATACTGAGATCGCCGAATAGACGGAGAGATCAATGTTGGAATAAACAAAGGGATAATAAGTAAAAGGTGGGCACTGGGCTCGAGGTCAAGAGAATGAATATAAATACAGGAGCTTCGAATTTAAAAAGGTATGTAAAGAAAAACAATGAGACACTTCACTAAACTGAGTAAATAGGCTTTCTTAAGCAGAGGAACTGACTTGCCCGTCGGAGTGCTAATCCCGGCACCCCCGACCGGAGTATTTGTCTTTGCAGGTGACTAGCTGAGAATCAAGAGCGTCTTCCCAAATTGGAAGAGTATTTCCAACAAGAAACCACTTCCCTACAACAGCTTATTTAACAAACACTACTCAGCAACTTAAATCTATAATCCAACAGCTACACCAAACAGATTAACAACTTCTGATTAAAGTCATACTCTATAATCTGTTAAGCTATAATCTATAAGTTGTTTTAACAGCTATACCAAATGGGGCCATTAGTAGTTGAGCCTATTAATTGCATATTGCATAAATTGCATTAGGCATCTTGCATAGTTAGGATCATGCACTTTTCTAACTAGTTTTTGTTTTGTCTTGGAGTACTCGGTGAGTTTTATGCTTTAGCATACTTGCATGAGTGTGATTACCCTAATGCCATGTTTCGCATGCTTGCCATGAGGCTATGTGCTTATTTACTTAACTGCATGAATGCCTATGGATGAAGGCTTGATTGTTTGAATTGGAACGATTCAATGAGTGTGAGTTTTAAGCCCACTTTGTTGTGGCAAATCATGTTTTAAGCCCACTGTGTTTGGTGGCAAATCCACATTTCTAAGCCCACTTGAGGGTGACAAATTCAAACTATTTTAAAAAACAAACATGAGTTGATTTGTTCCAAGTCTTGCGACTAGTCTATACTTGCTTGTGCGTGCCACATAGTAAAGTTAGCTAAGTAACCGGAATAAGAATGCATAAGGTTTATAAAAGAACATATCATGATTAGTAGAGGCCGATCTTTGATCGGACGAGTGGGGGTGCTCATTTCAGGACCTTCCCGTCTCATACCCAAGTTCCTGAGCCGAGACAACTTTGGTGATGACGGACACGTAGCCTTTGGCATGAGTTAGGGTTTCTTAAATTTCTCAAAAATAAAATATTTAGGTGGCCACTCTGTAATCTGGCAAAGTAGTCTAGTTTTGGCATTATTTGATTCAAAATCGATTTTCCAAAATGGTTTGCCGGATTGGACTCTTTGGTGATTATCAGTTTCACATTGCACTTGTGAGACTAGATTCAAAACCACAGGTAGAGTCCGAACTGTGAGGTCTTCTTTTCAAAACCTTTCCGAAAGGGGCGAGGGTGCCGAAAAGGGCGAGTCCTCAGTGGCCAAAGGCGCTGTTGTGGCCTAGAGTAGGCCTAGCTCAATTAGGCTCGGTTAGGTCCGGTTAGGCCTGGGCCCGAGTCTAGCTTGGGACCCTGAGCTTGGGACTAAGCCATCATTTTGAAGTTCGGCCCATTAGCCCGCTTAAGACCCATTCAAAGCCTGGTCCGCCTTTAGTCCAGTGTCATTTTTGGTGGAAAATAATAAAATTTTAGTGAAAAAAATAAGAAAAAATAAAAAAATATATTTAAGGCCACCTAGGCCTGGCCCATGTTTGAGCTCAGGCCCGCCCAAGGCTTGAATACCCCCTGAGGTTGGGCCTAATTTTTTGGCCCGTAGTCTGACCTGAATTTTGGCTGGAGCTCAGGAGGCCCGCCACGAGTCAGTTTGAGCCCGAATCTGAGTGGGCCAGGCTGAGCCATTATTACAATCTTACTCAGTCTACCCATTGGCAGTTGATTCATGAGAAAATAGTAGTAAAAAATTATAAATCAAGGGGATAGTTACTACAAAAAATTAAGGTTTTAGAGATCAAAATTTAGAAACAAAATTATTTTTTAGGATCCAAATATTTTTTTGCTAAAAGTGTCATTATATTTTTAGCAACAAAAATTAGACATTAGTGATGAATTATTATCTTTTTGGTACCAAATTTTTTGTCTAAAAAAATAAACCATTTTGAGATTAAATTATTTTGTCCCTAAAAGTGTATTTATTAGTAACATTTTTAAAATTTTGTTGCTAAAAGTTTTATTTTTGACTTTTCGAGACGATTTTTTAGCGACTATTCTCACGACGATAGAAATTAGTCCCTAAATGTCTTTTGTAACAAAATTTTCACTTTTAGAAATTAAAAAATTTGATCTCTAAAACTCTTATATATTGTAGTGAGTAGAAGAATATTTATATTTTTATGGTGAGACAAATATCATATGTGCATGATGCAAATTTTTTATATGTTTGGTGCAAATGTTTTTTATATATCAAAGTTGCACTAAAAAATATAATTTTTATAGTACAATTATTTTTCTATTATTCCACTAATTTACAATTTCTTCAAAAAGTAAGGATAGTAACAAGGAAGGAGTGGTCGGTGGTGGTGGTGGATAGAAAAACGACAATCGTGCCTTCATCTCTGCCATGCTTATCATTTGGTTGCTTTAAGTAGGGTTGGCCCAACAAACCCTACCTTGTTCATGACTGATCTTGGGTAGACTGACGTCATTGAGATCATCACTGAGTACACACATGGGGTTCTGTTAGGGGTGTAATTTTGGCCTGGCTCGGCTCGGCCCGGCCCATTCGGGTTCAGGCCGGGTTGGGCCCATGTTGGGCCTTGCGGGCTCTCTAAAAATTGGCGGCCACCACCTGCCAGAAAACTAGGCTCGCCCTAGCCCAGCCTGGGCTTTGGGCGGACCTAAACAATTTTTTTTAATTTTTAAAAAAAAAATTTTTCCACTAAAATTTTATTATTTTCCATTAAAAATAACACTGGGCATCGGGCGGGCTGGGCCTTAGGTCGGGCTTTTGGGCAGGCCAATGGGTCGGGCCAAGCGGGCCTAGCCCATGGGCCGAGCCAGGCTTCAAAACGATGGCCCAGGCCTTGGCCCAGGACCTCGGGTTGGGCTTGGGCTCGAGCCAAAATTACATCCTTAGGTTTCGTTCCAAAGTTGTTCTATACTTCATAGAGGTAGGCAACGAGCTTTGTGATGTGAAACAGGTAGGCTATGTTTATTTAGGCAGACTGAATTAGGTTAGATAAATATTTCTATGATTAATAGTTTTAGGATTATAAATCTCTTTGGATTGTATATCCTATTCTATGTTTAGATTGAGTTAGGATTATAAAGAGGGATTAATAAAATATTATCCAATTTGATATTTGTTTAAGAAGATTAGATGAACAGGACATGACAAGACATGAGACATTTAATATATTGAGCATAATACTCCTGTTATAATTATTGTAAAATTTTGTACTAGCACATGTTATAATTTTTAAAAAGCAAATTTCCTTATTGTTACTCCGCATCCATTTCGATTTATTTGAACAAAATTTAACCTACTTTTTTTTAATAGAAAAAATAAAAAATCATTAAACTATAAAATTTATATATACATAAGCAACCATTAAAACTAATACACTGTTATTTTAATCATCTAACCATTCATTGCCTAAATTGAAAAAAGTATTTATTTGAACAAAATTTAACCCACTTTGTTTTAATAGAAAGAATCAAAAATCATTTAACTATAAAATTTATATATATATAAGCAACCATTAAAAAATATACACTGCTATTTTAATCATTCATTGCCCAAATTCAAAAAAAGTATTCATTTGAACAAAATTTAACCCTTTTTTTTTATAACAGAAAACATCAAAAATCATTTAACTATAAAATTTATATACACATGCAACTATTTAAAAATATGCATTGCTATTTTAATCATCCAACCATTCACTATCCAAATTAAAAAAATACATTCATTTAAACGAAATTTAACTCTTTTTTTCGAACAAAAAAATATCAAAAATGTTCAACTATGAAATATAGCTATTTAGAAAAATAATGATATTAGAAAATATAGAAAATGAAGCTAATATATTTATGAGAAGATACATACAAAATACCAACTATAGACATGTTGAATTAAAAGTCTATGGTGATAATTAATAATTGCTACCATTCATAGTTGTTATAAATAATAATATTATTATTCTTAGATCATCTCTAGCAAAGAATATGTCAGTATCATGTTCTTAGTTGCATTTTGAAATTCTTTTGGTTTTTTGTTTTAATATTTAAAAATTTTCTTAATTTTTAAAAATATTTACAAATTATATATATTTTATGGAATTTTTTTTTAAATATTTCAAATATTTTTAAAATATTTAAATGAAGTAAAAGATAGAGAAGGTAGAGACGAAACTCTGCAAAATCAAATTTCTTCATATATATATATATAGCCAGGGTTAATTTTGTCATTTGATGAGTTAGTTCAGACTTTGACTTGATAACCCAATTTATATCTTACTGTGGATTGAATAATTCATCACATGTGAGATATTATATTTGGATAGATTATTAGTCTGTAATTTAATTTTTTAACTAAATATTAAATTAATAATTTTATTAGATTATTTATCTAGTTCTAAGGATATGTCCACTTAAACAAATATAACCGTAGGATATGAAAAGTTATTCGGTGATTTAAGTACAATGTTCCACATCACTTGATACTCAACACTATTAATCACTTGCATTTTTTATTATATTTATTTTCATGTATAATATACAAACAGATAAGTCTCAAATGATTAGTGGTGTGGAATAGGGCAATACTTCACGACCACTAAATAATCTCTGCAAATAACTAGGATGCAAATTCAGTGGTAGACCACAGACCAAAACTCGAATTTTAGTGGACATCCAACTTAGGGTAGTAAAGATTGGGGAACTTGATGGGCCATCACGGGTTTCTTGATGCGTCATCAAGGTTCTATTTTGAAAATTAAATCCTTCATTCCCTAAGATTTTTCATATATATTATTTATGAAAAAAATTAAATTGATTCGTTAATTATATCATTTTTATTTTATCATATATATATATATATTTTTTTTTTGTAAAAAAATAGGTGGCCTATTTTAAAAAACGTACTTATTATTTATTTTTCATTCAATAAAATAAAAATTTACGATTATTGGGTTGACTTAAATTTTTTAATAGATTATATATATCAAAGATTTTATAAAATAAATAGTTCAGATAATTAAAATGGGGATGTGCTCATCAAGTTATCTCAAGTTTGAATTGAAGCTTGAAGGAAAATCAAACCCTAAATACAGAAAAGACACTATTTAGTTGCTAAAATGTCATTTTTAGTTGGCAATAACATTCTACGATCAATATATTTGGTTGTAGATACATCGTATGCAAAGACAATCGGCGACTAAATGTCGTTGTTATATGTATACTATTTTAATTAAAATTACCTTTTCGTCAGCAAAAGTTTAACAATTGCCCACTAACGAAGTGCTAAATTTTTGCATTGTCTTATCGGCTGAAGTTAGAACATAGTGCTAAATTTTTTTCATTCAACTAAGAAGCCTAAACCCTTGACCGCATTAAACAACTAAGAGTAAGCAAATAATTTTGGTAAAAGTCGTGGTGCTATTTTATATTTAAAATAACAATAATAATAATGAATGGGTTTGGAGTGACTGTGAGAATATTAAGTCAGGCAGTGTTTTCTTTTTTGAAAATATTAGGTTAGATAGTATTTCTTTTCTGATAGATTGTATAGGTGTATATATATAGTAGTGTTTTAGATGTATATATATATATGACAGTGTTTCCTTTAGGTTAGGTGTATATATGTGGCAGTGTTTTAGGTGTATATATATATATATGGCAGCGTTTCCTTTAGTCTTAGGGTTAGGTTTACTATATAATTAGATGTAAAGGATATTTGACTTCCTGTGACGCTTGGGATTGTGATAGTGCCCAAGTTCTGACCTGGTTTCATAATTATTGGATAACCAACCGTATTGGAATGTATTTTCCAAATATAGTATTGCCAAGGAGGTGTAGGAGTATTTATTGGGTATGTATAAATAGTTCAACTTTGCCAAGCGGTATGAGTTGGAAACAACTATTCAGAGTGCTCGTCAGCGGGATCAATCTATTCAAGACTTCCACATTGAGATGACAGGCCTCTGGGATTAATTGGCTTTCATGGAACCATCTAGTCTCAAGTCACTAGACGCTTATGTTAAGTTTCGGGAGCAGGGTCGTTTAGTGCAATTCTTAACGGCTCTCTCCCCTCAGTGTGAGGCTATTTGTGGTGGCATCCTTCATCGGTCTCCTCTTCCCTCTGTGGATGCTAATGTTTACGAGCTCTTCTCTGAGGAAACCCGTTTTAAGACAGCCAATCAGACTCTGTCTCCATCTGTTTTCTTAGCTCCTACTCAGTCTCCTTTGTTGTCGACCCCACCATCTCATCAACTTCAGGCTACTGCGAAGCCCAAGAAGGGGCCATTAGCCTCTGATAAGAGTGCCTTTTGCCATCAGAAGGGCCATTGGAAGTAAAACTGTCCCAAGAAAGGACGTTAATCTACTCTGTCTTCTTAGCCACCTCATCAGACCCAGTTTTTAGGTCCCACTCCGAGTACTTTTTGGCCTTCTGCTGCTTATACTGCATCTACTTCGGCTCCTGATCCTGACTTGGCTTCCTTGAGTGTCCAAATTACTCAGCTTTAGCATCTCTTGTCCACTTCCTAGTTATCCGCATCTGCCTCTACTTTCATCTCTCTTCATTCAAGTTTGTTTGGGTCCTCTTCAGGATCGGGTGTCCAAGAAACAGATTAGGACTGATCATAGAGTTGGAGATCTCTATGTGGTCAAAAGCTTCTCCCTCTATGCACCTCTCCAGTTGTCTTTTCCTTGTTTTAGTTAGATTATCAGTCGTGTCAGTTTTATTTATGACATTCTCGCCTAAGTAATTTGTCTGTTGACCGCTTACAGTTTTTGGCTCAGTTAGGATTATTGGGTAAAATTTCTCATAGTCAAATTGATGAATGTTGGGGGTGTAAACTTGCCAAAATGTCAGCTTTACCATTTAATAAAAGTACTTATGTTTTTGTTTCTCCACACACACACACACACACACACACACACACACACAAAAACTGCCTAACCTAATATTCTCACAGTGACTGCTACACATAATGTGCAGAAGCTACTATTGCGCCCTCTTTTTTGGCTCATTTTGATTTGAATGATTTGTTTGTTTTATGTTTTTTTTACCTGTGTTATGTATGTAAATGTGATTTTCTTGCATGCGTCAAAAAAGAAAGATAACTAACAAATATAACATATCTTCCATCAAGAGCTACGAGACAATGTGGATTTGTTTATTATATATATATTTTAATTTTTTTTAAGAAACAATGTATCAAGCCTTTGCATTCAATATTAATTTCACCTCTTAACATTGAAACAAAACCAAAATCAAACAAAACTAATTAAACTAGACCAAAAAAAAAAAAAAAAATTCATAATCATCAACAATGGGTCGAAATAACCAAATAACTGGTTATTGAAAACATTTGTTAATATTTTTAGTACCATATAAGAGTGGAACCGGGATTCTAAGTCAAGAGGGGCCAAATTATGAGTCTTTTTCTTAACAGTTTCTTTCAAAGTTCATTCTCTCACAATACAACAATCTTTTCAAGTCTCATAGAATGATATTTCAAAATTTTATTGATGTATATATTTTATCATGTTACTGTAGACACCCCATTTTGACCGCCCGCAAGACTTAGGCGCTTGCTTTGATACACTCGATGATGAAAGTTGAATTGTGTGCTTTGAATTCATAGCAATTCGGATTCAGCCTAGCTCTCGAAATAACCTAAAATCTTCACCATTTACCTTGTTTGAATCTCTGAGTCTCATTCTTGGACCTTTTGCAACCCTGAGCTGAGTTTGAACAAAAAAAACAGGGGAGAGCATGAATGACCGGCCGTGCCTCAGTGAAGGCTGGTCGTGGCTATGAATGGCCTGCCGGGACTTAGTAGCAAGAAACACTCTACTGGGTGAGAGCTTACTAGCTATCCATTTTTGAAGATATTTATCACAATTTTGGCTCAAATTCTATAAATACAACCATATACCTCTGTTTTGGGGGTTACACAATTTAGAAAGAGCCTATATACATTGAGAGAGCTCATTCTTCCTCCTTCTTTCATTGCATGCTACCTTTAAGTTGACCTATCTTCCTTGTATCATGTATATACACCATACATAATCTTGACTCATCATCTTAGAGCCTTGTTTGACCCTTGAAAAGCATAATTCAAGCTTGAGACTGTGTCAAGAGTGAGTTTGATCATCAACCAAAACTTACTCCATTTTAAGAGGTATAAGCTTGTAACCTTTGTTCTTGATTTTGATTTCTTCATTTCTACTTATTTCTTGTGTCCTTGGACTGTTTTACACCTATTCTAAGAGTTGGAACTTGGGTTTGGATAAGCTACCAAAGGTGGTAAGGTTAACACCCTTACTTGCACCTATTTTCATAGCTCAACCCTTAGCTCCTTTGCACTCTTTTTTCTTTGTTTTTTGAACTAATTTTTAGAGTTGAACTGAGGCAAAAAACATGATTTGAAGTCTTGAAATTGGAGGGGTTGGCCATCCCTCATTGAATTGTCTGCACTGTTTTCACTTCAGAACACAAAACAAAGTTTTACACAAAACTAAGGCACGGTTGGCCTTCTCTATGCCAGGCTGGGCTTCATTGAGGGCCGGCCTAACCTCAAAGTTTGGTCAACAGTGTATTTTTACAAAAAACAGAGGGAAGTGGCTGAGGTAAAACAGGGAAAGCTTGGGGCAGACAGAGCTGTTCTTGAGCACTGTGCATGTGCATGCATGCAATTTTTGCGCATCCTCACTTATATTATGATTATTGTTATTAATTAATTTAATATTATTTATCGTAATTAATCTCATCATTAACGTGTTGTAATTATTATTGTCCTTTTTATAATTGTTGTAGTTACTTAGCTTAGAGAGGTAGTTTATTTATTTCAGTTATCCTTGTTGTAATAATCTTGGTTATCAATTGTAATAACATAGATAGTCTAATTAGCTAGTTAATTAGCTTAGCCCATTTTATTCATTCATTTGGTTTTGTAATAGTTAGTTTAATTCGGACTTTCAGACATTGATTCGCACCCTCCTGCGCGAGGGATCAAATGTTGTAATAATGTGTATGTCTTCCAACCCCATGTCTTTCTCCCTTTTATTTATTCGCTTACAATGGTTGGTAGAAAAGCATCACATTTTGTTCGCTTCCCTCATGCCTTACATCCACTTGTATTGCATGCACCAAGGCTCGGTTTATTATTCAAATTTGCATTGTTATTTAAATAATTCCTTGAATACGTGCTTAGACCGTATATGTAGACACCCCATTTTTGACCGTCCTCAAAACTTGGACGTCATCATATGAGCACCTGATGATTGTGCTTGCTCGTGTTCGTTTTGAGTCCCTGAAGGTCTCGGCTAAGCGCCTTGCCTTGGAACCTTTAATCTTGTCTGTTTTGTGCTTGGTTGTGGACCAAGAGCTTGTTGCTTCACTTCTGGAGGAGAGGGTGGCCTGTGGGTGATCCCCCTAGCCTGCTGGCCACCAGTGGTGGCCGGTCGGCTATGTTTATGGTCGGTCGGCTACATTGATGGTCGGTCGGCCACTGATGATGGCCGACGGCCATTTTTTTCCTTTTTCAAATATTTATTTGCTAGCTGTGCCAGCTATTGTTCACTGATGCTCATCTCCATACACGTGTAGTGAGGGATGAATACAAGCCTTTAGCTTAATTTTCTATATATAGGGGGGTCTCGCCCCCATTTTGAGAGGTTACACAATTTTGAGCAAATTTCTCCCTCTCTCTTTAGAATTCTCTCTCTCTCTCTCTCTCTCTCATCTTGTTTTTATGCTTGATAGTTGATTTTCTCTACACTTTTGCACAAAGACCCTTAACCAAACATCCTCATCTTGGAGTTGAGGTTCTTTGAGGCTTAGTTTAAGCTCCTGAGGGTGGTTTTAGCTCAGAATTGTGACTGTTTTGTGCTGTGCTTCAAGAGATATATTGCTTACCTTGTAAGCTTAGTTTTAATCACTTGCTTGGCTATCTTTTTATACTGTTTTGGGCCTAGTTTTCAACTACAAAAAACTCTGATTTTTGAAGCTTAATATGGTGGTTTGAAGCCATTTTGTGGTAAGGGGTTCTTTACCTTTCTTGTTGCTTAATTGTGAAGCTTTTTGCACCATCTTTTATCATATTAAAATAAAAAATTTTAGGCTTTTAAACCACTGAAATTCAGGGTTATTTCAGTGGTGGAAAGCATGTTTTGAAGTCCAAAAATAGAGGAGTTAGTCTCCACTCCTTGTGTCTCATTTGAATGCCTAGTTATGGCAGCATGTTTTTGTGGTTTAACTTAGTTTAATTCAAGCATGTTTTAGCTATTGTTTTGAATGGTTTTAGCTCTGTTTTGGGCTGTCTTGGTCATATGAGCCTTGTTTTGCATAGTTGTAGTGCAAATAGCTTCACTAGCTTAGCCTTCTAGCCCTTTAAGCTTGATTTGCATGAGATAGATGCATGTTGAAGTGTCTTTTTACATGTAATTTTAGTGTTTATAGCTCTGTCACATGCTCATTTGCTTCACTCTTTCATTGCTTTTTAGAGTTGCTCTTGAGTCTTGTTTGCAAGCTAACATGTGAGCATGTTTTTATAGCCTTTTGTGCCTTAATCTCAGCAAGTTTTAGCCATTGTTTTGGCATATTTTAACTCTGTTCTAAGCTGGTTTGGTCAGTTGAGGCTTGTATTGCATGGCTATAGTGTAATGATCTTCACTAGCTCGTTATTTGCTTTAAGCATGAAGTGCTTGAATTGTTTGCATGTTGTAGTGTTATTTTGGAATATAATCTCAGCATCATACTCTCTATCACATATTCTCATTTGTCTCACTTTCAATCGCTTTTGAGAGTTGTTTCAAGTTTGGAATCCTTTAAGCTTGAGATAGAGTTCATGCTTAATGGTTTTAATCCTCTTTTGAGGGTTTCTACTAACCAACGGCATGACCTCTCTCTTGCCTTAAATCATTCCTCAGTTGACATTTCTTTCTCTTTAGAAGACTCTCACCTTGGACTTAATTGATTAAAGGACTAATCGGTAATGTAAAATAAGTAAACAAAATGAACAAAGTAAAAGAGGCAAGATTAAGCATGTTGTGTTGCATTGCATGTGTTTGGATTAGACGTTAATCCAAACACAAGGAAAATGGGATGTTTCATACTCAAAGTGATGAAACGTGTTATTTTTCTTGGTCACCGTCACCCTTGATCATGCATGATAGGGTGGTAGTTGTTTTGGTCTTGTTTATGCATTCATTGTCCTTGTACAAGCTTGGTTCTGTAGCCATCATGCATTGAAAATGCGTGGTTGATGACTTGAGAGCCAAGAGCTACACTCCTTTAAGCTTGAGAGATGATAAGGAGGCTCGAAGTACACAGATATATTCCTTAGAATACACTATTTTGCCTCTGTTTGCTCTCTGTTATAGCAAAAAGGGAAGTCCAAGAATGGAGTGGCCAATCGGCCACCAGTAATGGCCGACAGCCCTCGATAGTGGCCGATCGGCCACCAATTGTAGCCGACCGGCCATCAATGAAAAGTTTGTTCAGTGCGTTCCTGAAGTGGAGCAGAGGTGTGTTGGAAGTTGATGTAATTTTTAGTGGTCAAAACAAATGCAAACAGAGGTGTCCGATGGCAAGGCACGTAGCCTTTGGCACAAGCCAGGCTTTCCTAAATTTCCCGAAAATAAAATATTTAGGTGGCGACTCTGTAATCTGGCAAAGCAGTCCAATTTTGATATTATTTGATTCAAAATCGATTTTCCAAAATGATTTTTTGAATTGGACTCTTTGGTGTTTATCAGTCTCACATTGCACTTTGTGAGATTAGAATAAGAACTGTGACAGGAATCCAAACTATAGGACCAATTCGAGCTCTCTGAAAGGGGACGCGAAGAAAGTCGAGCTACAACGTGTTAGCAAATTGATTCACATGTCATAAATTAGTAGCCAAGCCTATTAGTTGCATATCGCATGTATTACATTAGTCGTGGTGCATTGATTAGGGACACTCGTGTTTTCTAATTAGCTTGTTGTTGTTTGGCTTGGAGTACTAGGTGAGTAATTTCACGTTTTAACATCTTGCATTGAATGTTTGTGTTGCCATATCTAAAGCATGAATACCATGAGGCTAAGTGCTTAAATGATACAACTGTTTGAATGCCTGTGGATGAAGGCTAGTTGCTTGAATTGGGACAGTTTGATTAAACGTCCATTTTTTAGCCGACTTCTTCAAGTGGCAAAATTCACAAAACAATTTTAAAACAAAACATGAGGTCAAATGTTCCAATACTTACAAACTAGTCTATATTTGTATGAGTGTCACATAGTAAAGAATAGCTAAATCAAAACAAGATCATATAATGTAAATAAGAAACACATCATAATTAGTAGAGGCTGATCTTTGATCGAGCGAGTGGGGTGCTCAATTCATGACCTTTCCCTCTCGTACCTAAGTTCTCGAGCCAAGACACTTTCATGATGACGGACTAATGGCTTTTGGCACGAGTTTCGGGTTTCCTAAATTTTTCAAAAACATTTAGGTAGCGACACTGAAATTTGGCAAAGCAGTCCATTTTTGGCATTTGATTCAAACATCAATTTTCCAAGAAGAATTGCCAAATTTGCACTCTTTTTGTGTTTTCACTATTTCACATTACACTTGTGAAATCAAATTCAGAACCACAAGTGGAGTCCGAACTGTATGGTTATTTGCCTTTCGAATAGAGTGCGGAAAGTCGAGCTACAGTTTTTGGCGACTCCACTGGGGATTTTAGAGAACTTGACTTGAAACTCATGATGTGACTTCTTATTTACACTTATATGTTTCTTTGCATTTGCATTGGTGTGCTTAAAATCACTGTGTTTGTCAACTGCTATTCCTGGACGGTTTGCTAGAGGCTTGCCAAAAGGCTGACCGGTCATGGGCTCTGCTATGTTGGGAACACAACCCTAGGATCTGGACTACCGCTGTACCGTTTAATCCTCCTTTCACTTCTCAATGTTAGGTATGAGCGGTATATTAGGTAATCTTGCTAAGGTACCCTTTTGACCATTCGACCTAGTTGCATATAGTAAAGCTATAGTGACTATTCCAATTTAGGACATGGTGCCACCCATTTACAAGATGTTATGAAACTCATTGTTTGAAATAGTACAGCCTAGATCATGCCAAAAATCTAGGACAGGGTAACCTTACCCCCCTCATAGGGATGTTTTGGTTCTTTTTATGTGATACATGTTTTTACAGCGAGACTGTACAGAATGGTTCATGTCAGAAAGGTTTGAAAACAGAGTTCAGTGGGATTACAGTTCAGCTATGTGTCTTGACTGCTGTGGATTGGGGCCAAAGTGCTGTCCAATTTTGATTTTTGTTTTCCTTTCTTTCTTTTTGCTAGGTAGTTTACCATCATAGCTTCAAAAAGACTTGATATTCCCCAAGTTGTGTGGACTTGTTTCGGCAAGCTGTGCAAAGCTCGAGACCTTTTTGGTGGTCAGCCCATGCTAGTCTCACTTTCTCCAGTCACTTGACGAAGAAGAAACAAACTGTTAGTAGCATCAGTACAAAGCACCCCACAAACACTTACCCGTTCTCAATTAATCAATTCACCAGTATCAAGTTCACCCAAATTAGCAATGTCACAGAACACAGTACTAAACGTAGAGGAATTCATTGACATGATGATTGTCGTCGAAAGAACTATCGACATCAGAAACCGAGGATGGTTGCATACAAGGTAAAGTCATTTGCCAGATATATGGGACATCAAGATCAACATCAGGCGCCTAATCCCTACTATTCAAATTTCAACCCGGATCTACCCCTGCCAGCAGAAAATCTACCAATCCCAGATCCTTAGGACATATTTCCCCCAGCTCTAACTTATCGTCCTCCAGTTTAACCTCCTCCGGGGATTTTTCCTTTCGATATCAATGAAATTGATCTAGCCTTGGTCAAAATCGCCAGACTAGAGAAAGCATTGAAGAAATCCTAGGGCTTTAACTCTATTCCAGATATCGAAGATGGGTACACCGAGGCTTTGGTTAGATTACCGGAGAAATTTAAGATGCTCTACATTGACAGATTCGATGGGAGTGGGGATCCAATCGTGCATGTCCAATTATTTTCAGATGTATTGAGGTCCATGGGTTTGTCTCGGGCGCAAAAGCTTTCATTGTTTGGAAAGACCCTGTCTGATGTGGCGGCCATTTGGTATGCTAAATTGGAGGACTCTACAAAATGAAATTGGGTGGATCTATCTGAGGCATTTGTCAATCAATACTCATATAACACTCAGATAGAAGTAATCATTAGTGAGCTGGAGGCTACTACCCAGAACCCCAAAGAATCATTTATCGATTTTGTCGCCCGGCGGAGAGCCAAAGTAACCCAAATGACAAATAGGCCTTTTGAAAGAGAACAAGTCCATCTAGAGGTCCAGAACCTAGAGCTAGACATGTTGCAGAGAATGATAGTGGCACCATTGTCCACGTTTGCTTCCTTACATGAACTAGGGGTCTAGATCGAGAGTGCATTCAAAAAGGGTATCATCCACAGAACAGGCGAACCCGTAAGAAGGCCATTCTCTCGGAATACCAATGCTAGCAGTAGCACTATTCCGCGGCCTACAGACGTCAGCAATGTCGTCACAACAGCCAAAATGGCTGATCCTTTTGCTACTGCCACAACCTTACAACCTCCACAAAATACCGATCCACCCCGAAACTATAGAGTCTTTACCCTCGTCCATATGAGCCCAACTCAAGCCCTCAAGTTATTGATGTGAAAGGGGCATCTCAAGCCTCTCGATCCTTGTCCACTTCCAAACCTATTGCCACCCAAACATGACCCTACCTAGTATTGTATATTCCACTAACAACATGGCCATCCCACAGACATGTGCTATCGCTTACGTCATGAGATTCAGGATCTCATCAACAACAAAGTCATCGCCCCACCCCTAAAACCAAACATAACAACCAATCCACTTCTTGCACATAACCAAGTCCCCCACCTAGAAACATTAACCATATCCCTATACTACTACCCACCTTCAACCCCAGCATATACATTACCTAATCTCACCTACCAAAACTGGAGGTGGTGATTCCAAAAGGCACAGACACATGCATGATGGATTTAACACCACAAACCCTACCTAGGCCCATGGCAGTAGAAATACAAACCCCACCTAGGCCCGTGGCAGTAGAAATGGGAAAAGAGAAGAATGCACTGAAGATAGGGTCACCTGATGCCCATGTCATAGAGAAAGCGGTCTCGCTAGCAGAAGAGTACGATCCCAACTTATACATTGTGGCCATCGATCATCCAAAGCCAGTGGTCATATTGCCGGACTTTCTCAATATCAATGCTATCGGGGAAGACCAAATGGCACAGAATCAAAATGAGTGGCCCGAACAAGGCCTGCATGACTTAGCAAACCTATAGGAGGATCTGGCGGAATTAGAAGAGGATCTGGAGGATCTATACTTTTTCAAGGAAGATGATACAAGCTGTGTACAGATGGGATGGTGAGACTCGAGCCATCCAGCCAGAAACTAGCAATGGGTGGTTAAGTGAGGAAGAATCTAATGTAGAAGAATAGACATGAGAGATTGGGGAGGGTAAGGCTGGGACTGCAACTCTTATTGAGAAGGAATAGGCACTAGAATAGTTTCAAAAGGAAAGGATAGAGGAGATCCAAGCAAAGATAGCTCTAGAAAAGGTAAAAGAAAAAGGGAAAGAAGAATCTGAAACACTGGTGGGTGATGCCTAGAAAACTAGAAAAGTCGAATGGGATCCCAATGACTGAAAGAGGATGTTGAGGAAACTTAAAAAGTACCAGGATATTGAAAACCAAGCTGTAGTGGAAGAAGAATAGTATGATGATGGGGCACGTAATGTCAATATGCTCCAGAAAGAACCCGATGCCAGTCCGATCATGACTTTGGGAGAGTAGTGGAAAGACAGCGACCTAAGTTATGCTTACACTGATGAAGGTTGGAAAGCTGATACCCCAGATGACACTTGGTATACCGATGAGATCAATTACATGACCCGGAGCGGTCGGTACTTTAAACCCGTAGCGGTAGACCAGCCAAAAACCTTTGGAAAGGAGGTTGAAAGAGCAAGAGAGAGGGATGTAGAGGAGAACATGGTGTTGAAATAGCTTGAGAAGATTCAGGCCAACATATCTATTTGAGGTCTAATAATGGCGTCTCGGGAGCATAGGCAAGCCCTGCTCGAAGCAATGAACCGAACCAAACTGCCCATTGACACCACCACTGATCAATTGGTGTCGTTGGTCACCTCTGGGGACGTTATGCCAGCAATCTCCTTTACGAATAAAGAATTGCATCCCGAGGGAGCCAACCACAATAGGCCTTTGTATGTAACCTTGAAGAGTCGAATAAAGTGGATTCCGGTGGTATTAGTAGATACCGGTTCAGTGATCAATGTGTGCCCAGTCAGAACCACCTATGCCATCGGTTTGAGGCCGATTGACTTTACATCTACGACCCAAGCTATTCGGGCTTATGATAATACAAGCTGGGATGTCATGGAAACGTTGAAGAGCAATATCCTGATCGGCCTGTCCAACATGAGGTAGAATTCCATGTTGTGGATGTTCTGGCCACATTCAATCTACTACTGGGAAGGCCCTGGCTCCATCAGATGAAGGCTGTGTCATCAACAGTCTATCAGTTAGTAAAGTACCCCTTTAAAGGTGGGATTGCCACTGTGTACAGTAAGTTTGCGATCCATCATTCCTAAGGAACTACTGCACCACTACTGGAGATCATACATGGAGAAGAGGACGTGTTCCTTTCTGGCTTCTCTCTGGCAGAAGCCTGGTGGGTTCAAACCATCATAGCAGAGGGTGATGGAGATTATGTGAGTGCGCAATCCATATACATAATGAACAAACAGGGACAGATGCCTGGGTCGGGACTAGGCCGAAGTGGCAAGCAGGGAGGGACTGTTGCTAAGAAGCTGAGTCATAACCCCCATGCTTTCTAGCTGGGATACAAACCTACCGCTGCAGATTGGCAAAGGAAAGGGCAAAAGTTGAGAAAGAGAGTTAGTCCACAAACTTATACGGGGAACGCTGAATGGACGTTTTGTCCGCCAAGGGGAAGATTTCCCATTCTGTGGATTCCCAAAGCCTTGGTATGACTGGGAAACAAAGACTTGGTATCCAGGGTTTGAGATCTTTTTCAGGCACCAATTACCAGAAGAGGAAGATGACCAAGCAAACCTAAGCACTAGTACAGATCAAGGAACGACTACAAACTTGGGCATTGAAGAAGAGGAGCTGTTGGGAAAAGTACTGGTTGACTTACTGATGAGTTCTACTACAAGAACTAAGACCACTAACTTGGGGGATAGTTTTACTAGCTCAATGATTAGGGATACCCCAGCAAGGGATTTCTCCAATTTGATCGTGGATACATCTGAGGCTCCACGCCTGGTCTGGAAGTTCGAGCGAGGTGTCATCGATGGTTCTAAATCGGATAGTGAGTCTGGATCTGATTCGACTGAGTCTGTGGAGTCAGAATCAGATTCGGGTTCCTCTGAGTCTGGTACTTCTAGGAGTGATAACCCGAATGCCAAAGTCCTGTCTAGGTCGTCTTTTAGCTTTTGTTTTGAGTCCACTATAACTGAAGATCCAGACTTTTTG
This sequence comes from Camellia lanceoleosa, assembly GCA_025200525.1. Classification (NCBI taxonomy): domain Eukaryota; kingdom Viridiplantae; phylum Streptophyta; class Magnoliopsida; order Ericales; family Theaceae; genus Camellia; species Camellia lanceoleosa. The sequence continues at coordinate 133,021,544 of CM045760.1, read as the reverse complement.
AATGGGAATGCTGTGAATGTTGCCTACTTCTTCGTGCTTTTGGTTTGTTGTATTGATCTTAATTTTCAAAATTTTGACATAAACGAAGAAGAAGAAATTCCTTCAGTTTTGAAAATTTTGGTTGATCATGAGAAGGAAAGGCGTGTTAAGCCCTGTACAGATGAAATCGTATCAATTAACATGGGTACTGAGGAAGATCCTTGCTTGGTCTAAATTGGGTCCACGTTGTCTTCAAAGGAACGTGAGTGTTTAATCGCTTTATTAAAAAATTTCAAAGATATTTTCATGTGGTCCTACAAAGACATGCCTGGAATCGATCCTGAGATTGTACAGCATCGGATCCCTCTTGACCCTGAGGCCCAGCCAGTTAAGCAAAAGCTATGCAGAGTTCGCCCAGATTGGGCTTTGAAGATTAAGGAAGAAGTTACCAAACAGATTGAGGTAGGGTTCTTGCTTGTATCTGAGTATCCAATATGGTTGACCAATATTGTTCTAGTTCCAACAAAGGACGGAAAAATTAGAGTTTGTGTCGACTTTAGGGATCTAAATAAGGCTAGTCCGAAGGATGATTTTCCACTGCTGCATATTGATGAGTTGGTAGACTTCACTGCGGGCCATGCATTGCTCTCGTTTATGGACGGATTTTCTGAGAATAACCAGATTTTGATGGCACCTGAGGATAGGGTGAAGACCACTTTCACCACTCTGTGGGGCATCTATTGTTACCGAGTCATGCCATTTGGGTTGAAGGATACTGGGGCCACTTATTAGAGGGCTATAACTACCATTCTGCACGACATGATCCATAAAGAGGTTGAAGTGTATATGGACGATATGATTGTCAAGTCCAAAGATCGAGAAGGCCACTACACCGACTTGGAAAAATTCTTTCAGCAGATCAGAGAGTATAGATTGAGGTTGAACTCGCAAAAATGCACCTTCGGTGTAACAACAAGAAAAATGCTGGGATTCTTGATTACACAGGGAGGAATTGAAATAGATCCTTCCAAAATCAAGGCCATCTTGGAAATGCCACCACCAAAGACTGAAAAGGAGGTGCGTGGCTTTTGGGTAAAGTGCAATTCATAAGGCGGTTTATTTCAAAACTAACCTTGACTTGTGAACTACTATTTGGTCTCCCGAAGAAAAGAAAGAAGTTCTAGTGGGACAATCATTGTCAGTTTGCTTTTGAATAGGTCAAGCAATACTTGTAGAATCCATCTGTGTTATCACCATCAAAATTGGAAAAACCACTAATCTTGTACCTGTCAGTGACAAACTCAACCATGGGGTGTATGTTAGCTCAAGAGTCAGAGGCCAAAGTGGAGAAAGCCATTTACTACTTGAGCAAGAAAATGCTGGATTATGAAACATGTTATATTCCCCTTGAGAAATCTTATTTAGTTTTGGTTTGGGCTACCCGAAAGTTGAGGCACTACCTGTTAGCTTACTCCGTAATCCTGGTTTTGAGAGTAGATCCCATCAAATATCTCTTTGAAAAACCAGCGCTTATAGGTACGCTAGCCCATTGGTTGCTTCTTCTCTTCGAATTTGATCTTATATATGTTACACGCAAATCTATTAAAGGGAGAGCTATAGCGGAATTCCTAGCAGATCACCCGGTAGAAGGGGATGAAGCAGTGGAGTACCTTTTCCTAGATAAAGATATTCTGCAAATGGAAGAGAGAACATGGACGATGTACTTTGACGAAGCAGCCAATCAATATGGTTATGGGATCGATGTGTTGCTAATAGCACTTGATGACTCCCATATACCCTTAGCCTTCAAACTCCAATTCAAAGTATCCAATAATGAAGCAGAGTATGAGGCATGTATCGCTAGTTTAGAAACCGCCCTAGAACTAGGGGCAAAAAGGTTGGACGTTATTAGGGATTCAAACTTGGTTGTGTCTCAAGCCAACGGAGATTGGCGGGTTAAAGAAGAGAAAATGAAGGTTTATCATCAAGTCTTGGATATGCTGATTCCGAGGTTTGAGAAGTTAACGTTTACCCACTTGCTAAGAGAGAACAATAGATTCGTTGATGCACTAGCAACTCTATCTTCCATGGTAGACATTCCATTGGGAGTCAGAATTCGTCTAATCATTATTGAATAAAGGTACACACTGGTCTACGAAACCATTGCCGCAATAGATGAGGCTTCAGTTAAGAACCCCTGGTATTATGATATCTGGAATTTCCTAGGAAAGGAGGCGTATCCGCCATAAGCAAATGCCAAGGACAAAATGGGGGATACGGTGTTTGGCCATTCAATTCATTATCTACGGAGGCAAACTGAGAGGCCATCTGGGAATGTATAAGCTATGAGTTGAGGAAGAAGAATCAAAGCGCATTATGGAGGCCATTCACCGAGGAGAGTGTGGAGCCCATATGAATGGTGTGATACTCACCCAAAAAATCCTTAGACAAGGTTACTACTGGTCAACCATGGAAGAATATTGTACTGGTTTTGTTCGATGCTGTCACAAATGCCAGATTCATGTTAATCGCGTGAACATTCCGCCGTCGAAGCTCTGCAACATGACTTCACCATGGTCATTCTCTATTTGGAGGATAGACGTTATTAGCACAATTACGCCGAAAAGGTCAAACGGGCATGAGTTCATTCTGGTAGCAATCGATTACTTCACAAAATAGGTGGAAGCCCAGTCTTACTCTGTATTAAAAGCAGCGCATGTGTCTAAGTTCATCAAAAACAACATCATATGCTGGTATGGGGTGCCCAATGAAATTATCTTCCATAATGGAACACACTTCGAAAAAGAGGTGATAGATTTGCTTGAAAAATATAATGTGGCTTTCCATAATTCATCAACCTACAAGTCGCAGACTAATGGGGCTATTGAAGCTACTAACAAGAATATCAAGAGAATTTTGCATAAAATAGTGGAAACCTATAGAGACTGGCTAGATAAATTGTCATTTGTGCTCTGGGGCTACAGAACCTCAATCCGAACATCTATAAGAGCAACTCCATATTCTTATGTCTACAGGATAAAGGCTGTTTTGCCGATCAAAATTGAAGTGCCCTTGCTACAAGTCATGACTGAATGTCAGATAGCAGAGGCAGATTGGCAACAGAGCATATTTGAAGAATTGATGTTGTTTGATGAGAGAAGACTAAGAGTATTGTATCATGTCCAGGGCTACCAACGTCAAATTGCTAGGGCTTTTAATAAGAAAGTGAAGTCTTGAAATCTCAAGGAATGGGACATGGTGTTGAAAGACAACCGAGCTCTCATTCATGACACTAGGGGCAAGTTCAAACATAACTGGACTGATCCTTACATCATCAGGTCAATCTGGTTAGGAGGGGTGGTTATTCTTATGGACTTGGATGATCTGGAGTTCTCGCAACCAATCAACATGGACAAGTTGAAGAAATATTATCCCTGAAAGGCTCGCTAGGCCGAAAACCCAAAAGGGCGACCTAGGCAAAATTTAGAGTGAAAAATTAGAAATAAAGAAAAACTGAGCTCGCAAGGTTAAAAACCCGAAAGGGCGGCTTTAGAAAAAGTTAGAGCATAAAAGGAAAGAGTTAATACTCGAGTGAACCTGAACCAAACTACGTAAGGCTTTATTTCTATTTTTGGGATATGTAGGCAACTTCATCCTAAAGTTTGGTCGTAACTATCTCCAATTCAACTGTCCTATTCGTTTTCCTAATCAAGTCATCCTTATTCATCATCTATTAGTTTGGTTGTGCTCCGTATTTCGAGCATAAAAGCTGAGTACAGAACAGCAGAAATGATACACAGCCAGGGGCAATTATGATTTCTTTTGATTCGGTATTGCACATCTTGAGGATTGATTCTATGCATGTCAGGTGGTGATCGCTTCCAAAAATTATTTTGGAAAGTTTTAATAAAAATTGATTTTGTTCAAAATTTTATCCTTTTACAACTTGGACCGTGTTTGGGACCGAAAGGAAAATTTTTAGTACTTGCAACTTTAATTTTATTGATTTCAACATAAGTACATTCTATAAACTCTTTGATTCAGATCAAAGTTGCTTTTTATATCTTAAACTTGAAAAGAAAAGATCAAAGCAGTAAAATTAGGGACACAGTTGAGTCAGGTAGCTCTATGCCAAAGATGGTCCAACCTCTGCCTCCTTTTCAAGCCAAGCCAAACACTCCTCAAATAGGGTGTAATTGAAACTAATGGCAAGGGCCAGAGTCTCTCTCGTCCTCCAAGCCATGAGATACTGAGGCAGATGTGAGGCTTTAGCTAGAAATGAAGCTGTGTATTCCACTCCCTCATCTGGATGTATCTGATCATGCCCGAATTGGCATCAGAACTGAAGTGGAAAATAGAACACGCAATGTGTAAGGCCAATTAACTATACACCTAACTGTCGAGACAAGCTGTAGCTCATTTCTGCTAAAATAAACTAGGGCAACACCAAGATATATCAACTGCGGATCGGCTGCACATCCAATCACACCATAAATCCCCTAAAGGGAAATCTATTAGCCGTTGGCCGAGTATTCAGGGCAAGGGCCCACTACCTGCAGTTTATCTATCAACCATACCCGGGGAGGGATGAAAAATAAGAGAGGTTAAAGAATGGAGAGGTGTGCGTTGAGGGAAAAGTAAGAAAAAGTTTTTGAGAGAAAAATAGAGAATGAGTGATGAGCGACGTAAGAATCATAAATTTAAAGGGTGGAGAATAATACCTGGAGAAGTAGTGGGCTCCCTACAAAGCGGGTAGTCTTTCCCCCTGACGGAAAGCATCCAAACCCATCAAAGTTTCGGCCAGTGCTAAACCTATGCAACTCTTGCCCTCTTTTAAGCCTTGGGTCACTTCGATCAACCATATACTAGCTTCGCCAAAACTAGGGGCAATTAGAAGTTGCGCAAGTAAGCATAAGCAGTGAGCATGTTGTCGGTGGCTGCACCAGAGAAGGTCGCTCCTATCTCCAATAGCGGAAAACCGATGAACTAAACTAGAGATATCCAATTCCCCATCATGAGCCAAAGATTGAGCCTCGTGCAATGATAATCTACACATCCGTCCCAAAGCCTAGGCATGGCTAAAACGGGACTGAGGTATGATTTCTTCATTGCGCCTAGATACCATCAGTGCTTGAAATTCTTCAAGTATCGAACACATTTCTTGAGATCCAAATTGAAATACATGTGTGACCAGGTTCCAACATCGAACCGTGGCATGGAGGAATAGAAAACAAAGAGAAGTGTAACTCAAAGGAAAAAGGGTGTTTAGGGTGAAACCGCGGAAATTCACTTTTTCCGAGCCATACACAGTGGCTATCCAGTCTCGAAGCCTGTTGACAAGTAACATCTCCATCTTGAGAGCAAAATATTAGAGACTTGTGAGTCTACCAGAAAAACAACATGGGAGCACTATTTATAGAGTTTGAGAAGGAGCTGTGCATAACAACTGGGTAGCATTGACCGACATCACATTGATGGCCGATCGGGCATCAGTGATGGTTGGCCGTGCATCAGTGAAGCCCGATCAGGTCTTAGTGCTGGTCTAGTTCAGTGCAGTTGCAGCAAAAGTTGGCCATTGTTCGGGTGGACCACAACTGTATTTTTTAGTTTTGTTTTGTTTGTACCAAGTTTTTTTTTAGTATTTTTGAGTTGTTTTCATTTCGTTTTTCTATTATTGAGTTGTATTTTACATTTTGTCCAGTTATAGGTTGTTGTTTGATTCGAGAATCAATGTAAGAGCCGATAGTTGTTGTTTCGAGTCTTATGCGAAGTTACTATGCAAGGGTTACGCCATTCATCACATGCAAATGCCATTCATCACATTGTGCAAAGATATCATTCACAAAAACTTAACTTTTATAAATTGGCGAGTCCAGCCCCAATCATTGTTTCACGGGGCTACAGAACAAAAGAAAATCTTTCAAAATAGAACAAAAGGGTCTATCTAAAGCTAGTCTTTAACTACAAAGCAAAACGATACGAAAAAAATAACAAAAAAAACAAATAAAATAACAAACCATCATCATCATCAGTAGCCCATCCTAGCTTTCTTCCTCTTCAGTTGCGGATGAGGTGCGTCACTGTCATTGTTGGGGCTATTGGACTGCAAGTCAACCTCCTCTCTCTTGTCCTCGGGAGTCGTGGGCCCGTCAAAAGACTTCTCGGAAGGCGAGTACTGCTTCACTTGACCTTTCCCCTGATCGGCTCCTCTGCAACCCCTCCCTCGGCCCTGTCTCTATCTACTAGCAGCGGAAGGTCCTATAGGCACTGCTAACACTGGCTTAAGCTAAAAAGAGGACATATATCAGTATGAATTAACAAAGTGTACAATATGGCAACAATAGTGAACCACAGCTAGAATGTACCTCGATCCCATGGTTGATTAAGGCAGTCTGCCTCCTCCGTACCATCAAGAGTAGTCGGTCGATTGTACAAAAGAGGACATCACTACAAGCCTGGGGGATCTACAAAAAGAACAAAATCTGAGATAGGCAGATAAAAGTAATAGTGGACAATGAATTAAAATAGCAGAAAACAAGCTAAAGTGCAATATGGACTAGCATAAAGGAATGTGTACCTACTCAACACCAGGAACAAATAGGAGCTTGCGGTCCCTCTCCTCAATGTGCTCAAGTGGGATCTGCTCGGTCACTCCATCCGGATGCATGTACATGATCTTAATGGGGATCACAGGAAATCCAAAGATGGGAGCAATGGTAGGGGCATCTTCGTGGCCATGACCGCAAGTAGCAAAGATGGCGGAAGAAGAACCTCTGGCATAGCTCGAGCCATGCTTAGGGTAAGAGGCACCATTACCCGGGTGTGTAAGAAGTTGCCAGGCTCATAATGATGATCGTCGTCCTCGCCTACAATCAAGAGGTCAATCTGAGGACCATCCTACAGATCATCCGCTACCCTCATGCCGGAAGGAGGAGGATATGGAATGTTGGGGGCAGCGACGCCTCGTGTCTGGCAGATGAACCTCTCTCCCAGGTAGTACGCCCGGCCAAAAAGGCCCTCGAATAGAATCCGTATGGGAGAGACATGCCATACAGCAGTGTAGGTCATTCTCGACACTTGGGGAATGCTTGCCCAAGGGTGCTAGTCAACTTGAGAAAATCAATGCAGTGGCAGATATCAGTGTAGTATGAGAAAATTAGTGCAGTGTCAGAAATCAGTGCAATATCAGAAGTCAGTACAATATGAGAATGGCAATTTGGTACAGATGCAATAGCATGAGAGTCACCGTGTAGTACGGGAAACAGTGCAATATGCTTATAGTAAGTAACAATTAAAGGCTAGTAATTTGCTACTTGGTTCGTCATGATCGTATCAAAGAAGCGGCAAAAGTACGAGAAGGTTCGGTCTACAAGGCAGCGTCGTTCGAACCGCGAGTTATAGCACTAGGAGCGGGGTATTGACAACTCGATCGGCCTCACTGGGACTAAAGCCAGGGAAGTGAAATATATGTAAACCCAAAGCTGCAAATAGAAGACATGGAAAAATGGATCAGATGAACAAGAAATGCAACAGTGAACAGAATATAAAGCATATCAGAAAAGTGAGTGTAGGGTATACCTCCCAAACCCTCTAGTAGCCGCCTAGTGAATCCGTTTTGTGGCGGGAGATGGAGCTCATGTAGCAGTATAAGGTGGCCAGGACGACACCATCCTAGTCATATTCCACCACCCAAGGAAGGTGTACTAGTGCCCCTAGAAGGTATAACCGTATGGTATTTTCCCTGTTCGCAAACAGGGTAGTATCGAGAAGATACATAAGGAAGTCGCGGGTGTACTGGGTAACCTCATCTGCAGTAGCTGGCTGAGTGCTGGAAAAGTGCTCCAAGAACCAGTTGTAGCATACCATCTCATGGCTGGTGGTGTCTAGAATCGCCCCGAGAAGCTAGAGTTGTGTAGCTCTCTACTGGGTCATATCTGAATCAAAAGGGACTGGGCCACCAACCCCAACCCGCAAACCAGTCAGCATTGAGAAGTTATATGGGGTCAGCGTCATCTCCCCGGTCGAGGAGAAGTGGAATAAGTTAGTGGTATCCCACCATCTCTCTACCAGGGCTCTATAGAGCCATGACTTGGCTTTCATTTATATGAGCCCAGAGCAGAAGGGCCCAACGCCAACAGTATCAACTAAAATACGGACCTCTACGAGAAGCCGCTCGTACTAACGCCGAGGGCCAAATATGGAGCCATAGCTGCCTATCCTCCTGGCTACCACCTATCAATTGGAAGTTTTATCAGTATATGTACAGCAAATATGAGTGGTTTATGCATCAGTTTCAAACATGTGTGTAAAGTAAAATACAGGGGAAAAGTTACGTACTGTGGTGGCGTCGGCAGATACATGCTTCATGGGCTCTCGCAGTAGGGTGTTCTCATCTATCCCTGGGATAAAGCCCTCAAATCTCAAAATACCACCCAGGGGTGGCACGTGTGTACGTGGCTGGTAAGTAGCCGCATCAAAGGGCCTTTCGACAAGAGGAAGCAATGCAGCAGCCTCCTCCACCTCCATATCCGCACCAAAGGCAGCACTGATACCTGTGGCGAGGTCAGGAATGGGTACTTCATCATTAGCCATAGAAAGGAGATGAAAACGTGAAAAAAAAGTGAGTGGATGAGTGATTTTGGAGTGAAAACCTCAAAATCTCAAACCCTAGGAGAGAGAAAACTCAAAGAGGGAAAGGGAAAATGTGTGAGAATCTAAGAAAAACCAAGAAAAAACTCAAAGCTTCACCAAAACAAGTTTCAATCGGTTCAAAATGTAGAGGAACAAAGTTTTTTTTTAGGAAAATTTTGTGAGGTTTGTTGGGTTTTTGTGAAGAGAGGAGAAAACTAGAGAGAGAGGAGTTCTAAAGAGAGAGAGTGAGGATTTTCGGGTTTGGGTGTGTGCAAAATAGGGGTGAGTTTGTGTTTTATAAGCTATGGTGTGTGTTTTTCCCGATCTGCCCCTGCCCTGCTGTCGAAGCTCGATCGGCTATGTTGATGCCCGGCTGTGCATCACCGAGGCCCGACCGGCTCTCGGTGTAACTCAGTTTTTTTTTTTTTTTTACTCTGTTTTCTATTTAGTATTCTGGGGCCTTGATCTAAAAAAAAAAAAAAAAAAAACCAACAACAACAACAACAACAACAACAACAAAAGGTTTGGTTTGTTTTTCTTTGTTTTGTTAATTAATGTGATTTGTTTGGATCATTTTGGTTAAACTCATAACTCGTTTGTTTCGGTTAAACTCACAACTTGTGTTGCGTAATTCATGTCTTTAGTTTCTATATATTTCGTTAGTTGTTTCAGTAAATTGTAATTTGTTCTATAAAGTTGTAGTATGTTGCTTTTTGGATAAAATCAATTTTCACAAAAAAAAAAAAAAAACAAAAAATCGATTCAAACAACTTGAGTTTCAAAATTACTATTTGGATATCACTTTTTGTGCATCATTTTGATTTTGATTTACATTAACTCGTGTTTACACTTTGTAATTGGATTTCTCTTTGTATTGAGTTCTAAGTCTTGCTTGCTCTTTTGTTGCCCTTTGCTTCTTTCGCGTGTAATGCGTTAGGATTGCACCTTTGGTTAAAAACATCAGGTGCATCTAATGTTCACACCACGTTTCCTCCTCTCGCGTTTGACGCGTTAGGATTACACCTTCGGTTAAAAACGTTGGGTGCGCCCGATGTTCACACCACATTTCCTCATCTCGTGTGTAACGCATTAGGATTGCACCTTCGGTTAAAAACATCGGGTGCGCCCGATGTTCACACCATCTTTCCTCCTCTCGTATGTGACGCATTAGGAATTCACCTTCGGTTAAAAACATCGGGTGCGCCCGATGTTCACACCACCTTTCCTCCTTTCGTGTGTGACACGTTAGGATTGCAACTTCAGTTAAAAACATTGGGTGCGCCTGATGTTCACACCACATTTCCTCCTCTCGCGTGTGATGTGCTAGGATTGCACATTTGGTTAAAAACATTAAGTGCACCTGATGTTCACACCATCTTTTCTCCTCTCATGTGTGACATGTTAGGATTGCACATTCGATTAAAAACATTAGGTGCGCCCAATGTTCACACCACCTTTCCTCCTCTCGCATGTGACACGTTAGGATTGTACCCTTCGGTTAAAAAACATTAGGTGTGCCTAATGTTCACACCACCTTTCCTTCTCTGACGTGCAACACGTTAGGATCTCGATTGAGACCTCGAGTGCGCTCGATGATTACGTCACCTTTTGCCTTTCCTGCGTGACGCATAGTTAGGCTTGCATAATGTTCTTACATCCTTTCTACATGAAATGTAGTTTGGCTCATGTTTCCCATACGAGGCGTGTTTATTTACTTAATTCTTTTCATGGTTGGAATTGTTATACCTTGTTTCAATTTGTTTAAATGTGGCATATTCTTTGCATTGAATTTGCATTCAAGTGTTTCATTGCATGGTCTCATTGCACGGTGCCTCTATTTACACACCACCTTTCATCTCAAGGCACACCATCAATTAATTTATTTTTTATTACAATAGTAACTCAATGTAAAATGACCACAAACGATAAAGGGTTATGATACACACCTTACATAATACACACCAATTACTCATTGCACACACCATATCCAAATTTGATTTTTTTATTTTTCACTTAATATACACTATCAATTTTCAAATATTCCCAAAATATCCTCATCTAATCATAACCATAACCCTAACTCTACCTTGCAGCCACCGCCATTAACCGTTGCTGTCAGCCATCCTACCTCTTTCTGCAGCCGCTACCCTTTGACTGATACCATCCCCTTTTCTATTTCCATCGCCAATACATTTGCACCCCAGTTATGGCAGCAACTCATGTTGCCCTTTCCTTCATTACTAACGTTGCAACTCATATCTCCCTCACCCTTGTCACCCTTCTCCAGCCCCGTTGGCCACCCTCTTCCATTACCCATCATCTAGATCTCGTTCACAGCGCGACTTACCTTCTCCACTCCATCATTCGATCTGCAATTGCAAGAGAGAGAGAGAGAGAGAGAGAGAGAGAGAGAGAGAGATTTCTAGATCTGGGGTTTGAAGAGAAGAATAAGAAAAATAAGAAGAATAAGGGGTTATGAGTGGAACTAGAGGAAGAAATGAACTGCAATGGTGGTTAGGGTTAGGGTTAGGGTTAGGGTTAGTGGGGGTGGGTTGTGTGGATTGAGAAATTTGTGTGAAGGTAAAAAATGTAATTGACTAGAAAGATAAAGATGTAATAAATTTTTTTTAAGAAATGGAAGATTGAAAATTGTGGGTGGAGTGTGTGAGTGAGTAAGGGTAAAGATGGAAGATTGTAGGTGGAGTGTGTGAATAAGGGTAAAAATTGAAGATTGTGGTGTGTATTGAGCAAATTTCATATTTATCAAATTACTAAATGTGTGCCTTGAGTAGTGGTGTGCCTTGAAATTAAATGTGGTGTGTAAATAGAGGCACCCCTCATTGTATGATCATAAGTTATGTTCTTGCATCTTATGATTGCATTTTGCCCCTGAACTACACTGGTTTGATTTCTTACAAAGCGATACGTAGGCAGCTTGCGAGCGCAACCAATCTAATTTATGTCTTGCTTTCTTGCCCAAGCCTTGCGGCCTTGTCAAAATAGGTCGTCTCTAGGTTTTGACATTCACTCACGTCACTTTATGACTTCAAGCTCTATCAAAGAGGGACAACTGTAGACACCCCATTTCGATCCCCCGCAAGACTTAGGCGCTTGGTTTGATGCACTCAATGATGAAAGTTGAATTGTGTGCTTTGAATTCACAGCGATTCGGATTCAGTCAAGCTCTCGAAGTAACCTCAAATCGTCACCATTTACCTTGTTTGAATCTCTAAGTCTCATTCTTGGACCTTTTTTCCACCCTGAGCTAAGTTTGAACCAAAAAAATAGGGAAGGGCATGAATGCCCGGTCGTGATTCAGTAAAGGCTGACCGTGGCTATGAATGGCCGGCCAGGCCTTGGTGGCAAGAAACACTATACTGAGCAGGAGCCTACCAGCTGTCTATTTTTTAAGATATTTATTACCTTTTTGGCTCAATTTCTATAAATACAACCATATACCTTTGTTTTGGGGGTTACACAATTTAGAAAGAGCCTGTATACATTGAGAGAGCTCCTTCTTCCTCCTTCTTCCATTGCAAGCTACCTTTGAGTTGACCTATCTTCCTTGCATCATCTATATACACCATACACAACCTTGACTCATCATCTTAGAGCCTTGTTTGACCCTTGAGAAGCATAATTCAAGCTTGAGAGTGTGTCAAGAGTGAGTTTGATCATCAACCAAAACTTACTCCATTTTAAGAGGTATAAGCTTGTAACCTTTGTTCTTGCTTTTGATTTCTTCATTTCTACTTATTTCTTGTGTCCTTGGATTGTTTTACACCTATTCTAAGAGTTGGAACTTGGGTTTGGATAAGCTACCAAAGGTGGTAAGGTTAACACCCTTACTTGCACCTATTTTCATAGCTCAACCCTTAACTCCTTTATACTCTTTTTTCTTTGTTTTTTGAACTAATTTTTAGAGTTGAACTAAGCCCAAAAACATGATTTGAAGTCTTGAAATTGGAGGGGTTGGTTATCCCTCCGTGTTCTTTTGCTTACATAGCTTTAGTGTCTTTACTTTTGCTTAGCTTTAGTGTCTTTACATTTTTAGCCACTGTTTGAGGCTTATTTTAGACTGTTTTCGAGCTGTCTCATTCTATTTAATTACTTCAAGCTTTGATTAGTTCATTTGTTGTATCATAAGTCCTTGTACATAGATTGTTGCATGTTGTTCTAGATTTTCTTCAACTCATTTCCATGATTAATAACCTTGTTTTAATAATCAACTTGCCACTCCTTTCTTTCATTTGAGAGTTGTTTCAAATGGTTGATGGTTATTCAATACATGAACTACAGTTTCGTGCTTAATGGCTTAATCTCTACGGAGATTCATTGTCAATGGCGTAATATCTCTTGCATATTGAGAATTACTTCCCATTTGACGCTTCTCTCCTTTAGAGGACTTAATCACCACGGACAAATGGACTAATGAATGGCAATGACTAAACAAATTGGTTTAAAATTAGATTAATGCACATAAAGAAAATGAATCATCTTGCTTAGACTTGGCCTGACGTTATGCCAAATTTATCGAGTCAAGAATGAGCATGCGCTAATTTATGACGTTTTGATAATTCTTGAAGCATGTCTACCACCCTTTTTGAGTTCATTCCATGACAAGAGGGAGGGGTGGTCATATTAATTGCATTTCATTGATTTTTGTCCAAAATTGTATCCGAAATCATCAAGCAATCAATTTTCTCATTGATGGCTTTGGAATCAATTTCAACCTTCTCTCGAGGCTTTCCCATGACAGAAAAGGAAGAAAGAGACAAACAAAGCTTGAGCAATTTTGTCTGTACTGTTTTCACTTCAGAACACAGAACTGAGTTTTGCACAAAACTGAGGCACAATCGACCTTCTCTATACCCGGTTGGGCTTCATTGAGGGCCAGTCGACCCTCAAAGTTTGGTCAGCAGTGTATTTTTGCAAAAAACTGAGAAAAGTGGCTGAGGTGAAACAGGGCAAGCTTAGGGTAGACAGAGCTATTCTTGAGCACCGTGCATGTGCATGCATGCAATTTTGCACATCCTCGCTTATATTATGATTATTGTAATTAATTAATTTAATATTGTTTATTGTAATTAATCCCATGATTACCGTGTTGTAATTATTATTGTTCCTTTTATAATTGTTGTAGTTACTTTGCTTAGAGAGTTAGTTTATTTATCTCGGTTATCCTTGTTGTAATAATCTTGATAATCCGTTGTAATAGCATAGATAACCTAATTAGCTTAGCCCATTTTATCCATTTATTTGGTTTTATAATAGTTAGTTTAATTCAGACTTTCAGACATTGATTCACACCCTCTTGCGTGAGGGATCAAATGTTGTAATAATGTGTATGTCTTCCAATCCCACGTTTTTCTCCCTTTTATTTATTAGCTGACGATGTTTAGTGTACGAGCATCACATTTTGTGCGCATCCCTCAGGCCTTACATCCACTTGTATTGCATGAACCGAGGCTTGGTTCATCATTCAAATTTGCATTGTCATTTAAATAATTCTTTGAATACGTGCTTAGACTGCATGCTAGCAAATTGATTCACATGTCATAAATTAGTAGCCGAGCCTATTAGTTACATATCACATGTATTACATTAGTCATGGTACATCGATTAGGGACATGCATGTTTTCTAATTAACTTGTTGTTTGACTTGGAGTACTAGGTGAGTAATTTCACGTTTTAGCATTTTGCATTGAGTGTTTGTGTTGCCATATTTAAAGCATGAATACTATAAGGCTAAGTGCTTAAATAATACAATTGTTTAAATGTCTGTGGATGAAGGCTAGTTGCTTAAATTGGGACGGTTTGATTAAATGTTCATTTTTTAGCCCATTTTTTCAAATGGCAAAATTCACAAAACAATTTCAAAACAAAACATGAGATCAAATGTTTCAATTTTTGCAAACTAGTCTATATTTGTATAAGTGTCACATAGTAAAGAATAGTTAAATCGGAACAAAAGTATATAATGCAAATAAGAAACACATCATGATTAGTAGAGACCGATCTTTGATCGGGCGAGTGGGATGCTCAATTCATGAGCTTCTCCTCTCGTACCTAACTTCTCGAGCTGAGACACTTTGGTGATGACAGACTAATGGCCTTTGGCACGAGTCTCGAGTTTCTTAAATTTTTCAAAAATATTTAGGTAGCGATTTTGAAATCTGACAAAGCAGTTCATTTTTTACATTTGATTCAAACATCGATTTTCCAAAAAGAATTGTCGGATTCGGACTCTTTTTATGTTTTCACTAATTCACAATACACTTGTGAAGTCAAATTCAGAACCACAAGTGGAGTCCGAACTGTAGGGCTATTCGCCTTCTGAAAGGAGCGCGGAAAGTCGAGCTATAGTTTCTGACAACTCCACTAGGGATTTTAGAGAGCTTGACTTGACTTGATTAAAATCTTCGATTCCCAGTTCTTAAAATGGTTCAGTTCTTTGAGTTTTCTTCATTCTGGACTCATCCCATATCACAAAAAGTTCAAAATCAACGTTTAGTTACCGATTCCTGAACAAATAAATAATGTTCGGGAGTTCAGTCCCAAAAAAATAACGAACATAGGTCATGTTTGATTCACAAGACTAATAGTGAAGTATTAATAATCCTACAAATTTGTCCAATCAAACATGCCAATATTGTATTATTTTTGCCATTTTTTTCAAGAAACTTACCCTTACAAGGCCGATTTCCTCCGAGTTAAGAATAATATCAAAGTTATAAACCTCCTCTAAGCTTTTATTGTTGTACTCCTCTCATCTTATGGAGCTGTGGTTGCCAGAAAAATTTTCACTCATTGTCATAGTTGAAAAAGTGTAGGTAATTCAATAGTTGCCACCATTACCGTCGGAATATTGCCGTCAAAGGATTTTCAAGGTTTTGAGAGTGGACAGATTTTGAAGATAGGATTTGGGAAAGATGGATAGATGGTGATGGAGGTGAATGCTCTCATAAATCATAATTCATGATGTAGTGGGTGTATAGATTTAATTGTAAGATGGAGTGTCCCAAAATTAATGATGTCCTTTGTAGTAATTTTATTTGAAGTTATTATTATAATAAAAAAAATGTTAAAAGTTGGGGGTCCAAAATAATTTATGAAGTACTAATATCAGCACTCTTTTTTTAACCCATTCAATCCTATTATTTTTCGCATCTCCAAATTACCGCATCTTTGTTGTCTTACCATTTCACATCCCATTCATACCTCTCTATCTTTTCAATTAGGGTAAATTATAAACACACCTCCTGTGATTTATTTAAATTATAGATTACCCTTGTGATTCTAGAAATTATATTATGTCTCCTAAGGTTTCTAATTTCATAACAAATAAGTCATTTTATTAATAAATTATCAAGTTAATTAACAGTTTTTAATAATGTTAAAATTTTATTTCAATTAATAATTTAGATAATTTTATTATTGTATAGATGAACAGTTAGAAATTTTAATTTTTCAATTAATTCTGTTAAATAAAAAATTATGACGGGAAGATATTTGTAATTTTTCAAATTACAGGAGACAATTTGTATTTTAAGCAAATCTCAGAGGTGTATTTGTAATTTACCCTTAAAATTATGTGCAGCGGCAATGGAACCACTTTCCTAACAGGGATCAATCGAAGATAATTCGATGCCTCTTACACCTTAACGCCACCGCTATGAGATCTACAAATCGCCACTGTTAACAGAGAAACACCGTCATTGTCCATCATTATTGTGATTCCTTATCTACTTTCACATTTAGCAACGCCATCAGAAGATCTATATTGTCACAATCGGAAGAGAAGCGCCATCTAATGAGGATCAGCCACGGAGAGACGAGCATGATGTTCATATAACCTTGTCTAATGGTTGCCAACTTTGCTCAAATTACCAACATACTAATCTTCAAAGAAAAAAATTGTGACACTGAATATTGCTTTAGATTATTCCGTCCTATATGATGTGGCATTACTTTATAAGATTACTTTCTTAAACTAAGATATAATTTGACAAATTTCTCAATTTTGAAACTCAGAAAATTTTTTATTTTGAATTTGAGAAATTTTTTAGTTTTGAGAAATTGGAAAAGTTCATACAAAAATAAGAAAGTTTTGAATTCTCAATTGTTTGGAGCGATTGAAATTGGTCGACAGTCCTTTCATGAGGTGTTGTGTGCAAATCTATCAGGGTCGGCCCTGTCCTAAGGCTAATAAGGCTTGTGCCTTAGGCCCCATAATTTTGGCCTAAAAAAAGGGCCTCCAAATTTAATAAATTGTTATAGGCCCAACCTTTTTTTTTTATTTTTTTTATTTTTTTTAGGATCAATTTAAAGGGCCCAAAATATTTTATTGGGGCCATGTTTGGTTTAGTCCATATTTATGAGGTTTGGCCTATATTTATTAAAATGAAAAAATATATATATAAAAAAAAAACAAATAAAGTGTTTGGGCCCAACCCAAACCATACATACAATATACAACATTGTTCACTTAATATATGAAAGTAAATTTTAATTTATAATTTTAATAATTATATGTGCAAGTATACTTAAATAAAAAATTTGTGAATATTTATCATTTTAATCATAAATTTTTTATTAAAAAAAATATATTAGAGGGGTCCTATTTTCATAATCCGTCTCAGGCCCCACAAATCTCAGGACCGGCCTGAAATCTATGTTGTGGAGTTCGGGAAAAAAAGGCCAAAACTTTTCTTATTTTAACTTTTAATTGCAGTTAGCAATTACCTCTTCATGATAAAGGGTAAGGAAGTTGGCAGGCATTATCCTACAATTGATTAAACTTTTGTTCCATACATTGTTATGAAATTTTTTATTATTTCAGTTTTGTCAAAATAAGTGTAAGAAATTTCGTAGTTTTAAAATTGATTTAAAACCGAGAAGTTTCTCAGTTTCACATCAAGTCTTTCACTTTCCCATATGAGTGGTGACTCCGCCTTAGGTAAAGGGCTAAACGATCCAGTGAATAAAAAACTTGTACAAATAGGACTTTATGGATTAAAACATTATGGTGACACTTATACTAATATTGGTCCTTTAACCAAAAAAATGTTCAAATTGAATTACAATAAAATAAAGAACATATCAAATAGCGCATGTCCAAAACCAAATAATTATATTTGGGGAAAAAGGGCACAAAACTCAATATTCAAATGCTTAAAACATGCAAACAGCTATTCTTATAATTTTATACTTATATTGTTAAAAAAAAATGGTTTTATGGTCATTTTAATATAAAATTAAAGTAGATCTCAATCATTGTTGATATGAGATTAAATAGGTTTGGATTCTTTATAATAGGATCTTTACATTACAAAAAGAATGACAAAAAATATTAAGAATTGAATGAGAAATTATCTCATAAAATTGGCATCATGAATAAGGTATTGAAAATTGTGTATAACTACCAATCCCACGTTGATTATAGAGAAAAACTTTGAACCTCAAGATTTTGGTAAGGACATGAGCCCTTTGGGGTATTTAAATTTTCCGAAGAAAGGGAATACTGAAAGAATAGGCTTGAGCCAAAACTATAGTTTAAGTTGGTTATACAAAAATTACCACATGCGTTCGCCACCCGCCTTGGATTGGACCGATCTGGGTCATGGATCTTGGGACTTAGGCTTGAGACTTATTAAAATGTTTTAGGTTTGGACTGGGCCAATACACACGTCTATATTGTATATGACCTCTACACTTAAAATAGTGATTTACACCATCAGTTTTGCAGAAAATCTCCTCATCTCTCCCAGGAATTGTTTGGCTTCCATACTATACAAAATTTCTCCTCCATTCTGTATAAAAAGAGAACTCTTCTTTGGTCTTAGACATAGAAATTTTTTGGCTTCTATACTATACAGAATTTTTGCTCTTATATTCTTCTTCCAGTGTAAGAAAGTGATGCAATTTTTCACTCACCAAAGCTAAATAGAAGATGCTTCTACGTTAGCGGGTTTAGACCGTTGTATCCTAGGAGACAAACACCGATATACTTTTAGCACTCACGGTGAGGCGGTGAATCTGTTTTAAGAAGATTGTAGTATCACACAAATTTTAGTTTGCTTTCTTTTCTTGTTTTTATCTTATTATGTATTTCTGTTCAATCTAGTTGTAATTTTCCATGATATCATCTTTTGTATTGTAAGTTATTAAATATGACGCTATTTGTTTATTTTATTTAAATACACAATTGGTATAACAAGCTTAAAATAGATTATATGTTTTTCATAAAATTATACAAATAAATTCATATATAATTTTACTGAGTTGTATTTTCTCCAGAACCATGGTAATCACAGATAGTATGCAATTCATGATTAGGATGTGTAGTTTATATGTTGTTTATATGCCTGCTAATGTTTCTAGGAAATCAAAATTGTTTATATGCTTGCATGATGATGAATAATTAGATATTGCTTCTGACTTAGACATGCAATTTAATATTTATAATAATGCCACGGTTTGCCATGTAACGCTCTGAAATAAATATAATAAATCATCCATAAACAATAATTAAATGACAATATAAATCAGAGTATAATATTCCTCTATTACATAAGATGCAGTTGTACAAGAAATGCGACATATGCGATATACATTCATAAATAGTACATTATGAATCTACAGCATATGTTAAGAAATAGTAAAAAGAAATAAAAGTTAAACAGATAGTCCGGTGCCATAAAGGCTTATATCTTTCCAAGTCAAGACTTGGGTACATCAAAAGTGAGTCTTGAGCTCGATACAAATAAAACCCCACGCTTGTATAAAAGTAAATATAAAATAACAAAACTGAACCTTCAGCTCCACAGTCTTCCTAAGCTAAGTCATTAGTAGAAGCATATTACCAACATCTGAAAATAGTTTTCTCCAAATAGGGTGATCCAAAGCCCAGTAGAAGTAATCTAACACAATATATAAATCTTAACAAACATATAATGGTGAAATGCATATGTAATGCCCATGTCAAAACGGTTTACATTTCTTTCTCAAAATCATGCCATGCTTAAATTATATCACAATAGTCAAATCATGTCCTTTACCATATAAAACAAGGGGGAATTCTCCAACCGGTACAACCTTTCACGGAGATTTTGTTCGTGGGAAATCGTCAAACGGCACTGTAGACGTCCCCGAACGCTCCGGGAGGATGAGTCCCGTTCTGTTCATTTTGGGCTCACTACAGTTCGGACTCAAATTGTCACGGTTCTCAATCTGAACCAAAGAGTCCAAATCCGGCAAATCATTTTGAGAAAACAGATTTTTGAAAGAAGTACCAAACATGGACTGCTTTGCCAGATACAGAGTCGCCACCTAAATATTTTATTTTGGAAAATTTAGGAAACCCTGACTCGTGCCTAAGGCCACGTGTCCATCATCACCAAAGTTGCCTCGGCTCAGGAATTTGGGTACGATTGGGGAAGGTCACTTTGTATGCACCCCCGCTCGCCCGATCAAAGATCGGCCTCTACTAACCATGATATCTAGTTTTGAAAACATTATGCATTCTTATTCCGGTTATTAACCTAGATTTACTATGTGATGCCTGACATACAGATACAAGTGACTGAATTGGAACAAAACATTTCCTGCTTATTTTTTAAAGTGATTTGCTACTCGTAAGTAGGCTTAAAATGCAGATTTTTCCACCCTCATGTGGGCTTAGAAAAGATGGTTTTACCACTATCTAGTGGTCTTAAAACTCACAGTCGATGATTTGTTCCAATCCAAATAACCCAACCTTTACCCATAGGCACTCAGGAAGTTATATCACATAAGCATATAGCCTCATGGTAAGCATGCTATCATGACAGTCACTCACACGCATGCAAGGATGCTAAAGCATAAAAACTTACCGAGTACTCCAAGTCAAAACAGAAGCTATGTTAGAAATCCATGCATGATCCTAACTATACAGAAATGCCTAATGCAACACATGCGAAAATGCAACTATAGCAGGCTGGGCTATTCTAAACATGGCATATGAGATGCAACAGCTAACAAGTATTCAACTCGAAATTGAAATATAAATGCAATTAGTATGATGCGCCGAGTCCGGTGCATGCAAAACAGATGAATAAATGCAAACATGCTATCATACTGTGTGCTAATTGAAACATGCCCTAATCTAACCATCATAAGCTGGTAAATAAAAGGAAGAAAGACGTGGGGTTGGAAGGCATACATCGAACACACGAACACTTATTACAATTGTGCCCTCGCTCGAAGGGTCCGAATAAATAATATACAGTCCCAAGTGAATAATACAGTCCGAATAAGTACAAAACCCTAATTAATGAATCAAATTAACTAGGAAAGCAGTAAATTAGCATGCAAGCTCATGGACTACCTCAGCTCTGTTCCAAATGATGAATGATGCATGCTTGAGTTGCCTTGCGCGGAAATCCATTACGATGCCCCAATTTGCCTCTGTTTACAATTGATCTCGGATTGCTGTACAAAACTCCAAAAGACTGCCGGTTTCTGATTTGGTGCAACAGAGAGCAAGAAAGGGGCATGGCAAAGTATTTTCACATATGTATGCACACCTCGATCCTCGTGTCACCAATCACGTATCTCGATGCATGATGACCGAGGAGTCAAATTGCACGACTCAATATGAAATGAATGCACATGAAAACATAACAAGACCGAGACTCCATCATGGTTAATCTGGCGGGTCGGTGACCGGGAATTGAGATACGTTCCGTCACACGGAGTACGAAACGTCCCTCATTTCCCGTGCTTAGGGCTAATTCCTATCCCAAGCATAATGCAATATGCATGACATGCATGAATGCAATCCTAACATTCAACCTAGCATACTCAACGCTATGGGCTAAAATGGCATACGCAATGCACGTGATGTAACATGGCATACACAATGCTCTAACATACAACCTAGCATACGCAATGCTATGAATTGAAATGGCATACACAATGCATGATGGACTTACACCAATATGAGTGGACCTCAGCCACACTCACATCCATGGCCATAAGATGAAAATGAGACAATCGAAATGCGTGCACACATTCACGCAAACCGAGGACCGAACCTCAGGCACAACATACAACTCTAACAAGGCATGGCAAGGATGAAGCATGGCATACAAACATGCAATTTCCAGCACTGAAATATGATGCGCAATGGTCCCGAATCATGGAAATATGGCACCCAATGCATGAAATAAGCCCCGAAATTCAAAACTAGTCCAATGCATTGAACTATAACTATGCAAAGCAAGCATTATTTGACCATGAAGCACAAAGACAGAGCCAAGGCAGTTCCAAAACATAAACATTTCTAGTTTAAAGCATGACAAAAAGATGCTAGCATGATGGACTAAAATAGCATGCAACTTTAACTAGCAAACATGGGTTACATGGCATGTACATGAAGCATGTGAGAACTCATCAAACCAGCAAAAATCAGCGAATAAAACATGACAAAATATGCCCAAATAACCTCTGAAATGTAGCAAACATATGCAAAAATGATGGGTTCCTTTAGAGGGCCATACAAGGGGTTATTAAGCACATACAAGATAGACATTGAGCAAGACTAAACCAACCCTGAAAATGGGTTATGACAGCCCTAAAAGCCACCAAATAGGCCCTGGAATTAGTCTTAGAAATATGCAAAGAAAGGCCTCTTTGAAAGGCCTTGAATGGGATTTCTCTACACATGCAACATAGACCTAAAATATGGCCAAAAGGGCCTTGAACAAAGCCAAGGAAGTCCTTAAAACCCTCAGAATGAGGCCTAGAAAGTGACTTCAAAGCATGCAAGATAGGGTCCCTTTGGAAGGCCAATAATGCTAGTAAAGAGAATGAGGGGTGAGAGGGTCACCCCTCCATGATTTTGGAGCTCAAAGACACATCAAGGCCACTGAAAATCCACTGGATTTCAGTGGCTAAGAGTCCAAACCATGGCCAATGCAAGTGCACTAATGCATAGCACTAATCATGAAAGAACGAAGCATGCATAGGGGAAGATGACCCTAAAAATAAATGGGACCTTAAACAAACTCAAAGAGGAGGCCAAAACAAGACTTTTTCTAGTTTATATCAAGCCTCGAAAACATTCACAAGTAGGGCTAAAACATGATGGAAAAATAGTCCTAAAAGAGAGATAAAGGACAAGGGGCAGCAAATGGTCTCAAACAGCAAAGAGCCCTTCAAAAAAGTTGAAGAGGGGCTCAAAATAAGATACTTTACCATTTGGCTCAAAGCCCAAATATGCTCACAAATAAGGCTAATATATTATGCAAGATAAGCCCTAAAAGAGAGATAAAGCACAAAGGGGGAGTAGAAGACCTCAAACAGAAGAAAGTTCTTGATCAAACATGAAGATGAGTTCAAAATAAGACTATTTTCAGTTCAGGTCGAAGCCTAAAAATGCAAGCACAAGGAGCTAAGATATAGAGCAAAGATATGCAAAAATTGGGAAAATAGGGACTCACCCTTGTAGTACAGCAAAGCAACAGCCTTTGGTCCAAGATTTCGAGCTTCCAACCTCTGCAAATGGCCTCCAAGTTGCTGGGATGGGGTGTGGAGGTGGTAGGCTATGAGGTGTAGGGTAAAATGGCCAAGAACCAAGGTGTTTGGAGGCTTAGAGTAGATAGATATATGGTTGTATGTATCAATGCCCCAACTGGTTTTTCTAACCCTTAGAGATGAAGCTCAAGGGTTGGTTTTATAGAGGAGAGAAGCCAAAGGAAAGGGAGGGAAAAACCAATTCAAATTTCCCTCCAAAAAGACAGACCCTCGAGCAGAGGATCTGGTGCAAAACAGCTAGCACAGCTGGAATGCACTAGAAGGGACAAACATGGCCGGCCATGTGCAAATGGGCCAGGTGGCCGGCCGGCCACCTCCCCTGGTCCGCCGACCAGGGGTCAAAAAATTCAACAACAATTGCTAGCCGGCCACCCCAAAAAGGTGGCCTCCCAGATGAGTGTAACACAGCTGTATGGTCAAAACCTAGAAAATGTGAACCAGGAGAGAGAAAAATCAGCTTTTTAGAGGGGTTCAAAAGGGATCAAGAACAATTGTTGGCCGGTCTACCCATATTGGTGGTCTCCCAGGTGTGTACAACACAATGGTGTGGTGGAAAGTCAGAAAAAAAAAGTGGCTCGGGAGTGGGAAAAACCAGGTTTTTAGAGAAGAAAACGGGCGATGAAGAGCGATGAAAAAATAAAACTAGTTTTTCAGAACAATTGCTGGCCTCCCACCTTTCTACAACATTTCCAACAATGAAAATAAGGTTCCTGCCAAAAATGGACCAAGACGGATGCAAAACGAAGGTTCGGGGCCGAAACACGCAGTTCGAGGCCCCAAAAACAGGCTGTTAAGCACCCAAGGTGGCGTTCAACCACGAAGTTGGTCTCTTGGACCCCAGTGTCCCTCAAAAGGGAGGAAATAAGATGTATGCCAAAAATCGGAGCAAACGGAGGTAGTTAAGCGATCCCGAACCGAGGCATACGGCCGACGGCTCTGAAAACCAGAAACCGGGCTCTAAACGGGAAAAATGGCCTACGACCACGAAACGTAGCCTACGGCCACTGAGAGATAGTCTACGAGACCTCTCCCTCCCTACGGGAGGAGAAAACAAAGAAAACAGGGCCTGGTTCGCAAACCGAAGCAAAGCACAAGAGAGTCCGAAAGTCCAGAGGCAAGGCTCGCAGCCAAGACTCTGCAACCTCAGAACGAGCACAATATGCAACATCACCAAGCGCTCAATCGGTGACGTCTGAGTCTGAAGGTTGGTCAAAAATGAGGTATCTACAGTTGCCCCTCTTTGACAGAACTCAAAAGTCAAGGAGTGACGGGAGTGAATGTCAAAGCCGAGAGACGACCCATTTTTAACAAGGCCGAAGACTTAGACAAACATACTAGATAACAAAGAAATGTGCCCACAGGCAGGGGGCAAAATGCAACCGACAATGCAAGAAGCCGAAGGTACCTCATGATTATGCAAATGCAGCAAGCTGTAACGAAGCAAATATTCATAATAGATACAACAGTTTTAAGCAAGAATGCAAAGTGATACTACATTTCATGTAGTTAAGAATGCGAAAAATTATTCAATTCTCGTCGTGTCTCACACGGAGAATATACAATACCTGTGCGGCACGTCTGGTCGCACCAGTCTCAAATGAACCGTACATACAATATCGTGCCTGCAAAAGGAAGAAACTCAACAAGCACAACATAGTTAGCAACATGTGTTCAGCGTGATATCGAATGCAGGCAAACGCAGTGTTGATGGGTGAGTGCATTGCAACGCGCGTGACAACGCAAGTTAAGCACAGGGGTATGACAATACTCGTGAAATGTATAGAACAGTGCAAGTGGTGTGCATGGGAATGCAAGTAACGTGCATAACAATGCAGGATAAATGTAAACGCGAATGCACATTTTGAGACAAAACAACGAGCAAAGTAATGCAAGTTTTGACGAAGGTGGCTTAATCGCGACCTCCGGTTTACCTCCCGAAGGGGCCACAACATATTCAAAAAGGATACGCCTCGCTTTTGACAAGTAACGATGAGATACGCATCGAAAGTTGGAGTTGAAGTTCCTGCGGGGGAATTTTGCGATGAAAAGTGCACTTTCCTTGTACTTTCTCGTGTGTCAGGGACTCTAATCATCACCAAAATTTGCAGGGACCTTGGAGACCACCTTGGGAATGCTGCCGGCCATGTTTGGTCCAAGGGGGAGGCCATCGGCCAGGTTTGAGGGAGAGGGGTGGCCGGCCTACCAGAAAAGGTGGCCGGCCGGCTACCTAGCCCAAATCCGGGGCAGTTTGGTCCTTTTGCTCTCATTACTTTAAATCCACTCGGCCAAACACCTTTTCCTCACAACTCTAACTCCGAAATCAGTCCCTCTACCTTTCTAGAGCATTTTCCCTCTCAGATCTGCGCTCCATACGCGTTTTCCAACGCCCCACACAAGGTTGTTTTGCGAAATCTTTCGGTTTTCAACACTTTGAACCAATTAAATTTTGATTTCAGTGCTTCTTTTCTCATTTTCGCCACTTGAGGTGAGTTTGTCTCAATATTTGGAAGATTTTCTCAGGAGTTGACTTTTTCATTTCCCGTGAGTTGACTTTTGTTGACTTTTTCCAATTTTGGTTCATTTTGCTTATTTTTGCTCCTTTTTGCAGATTTTCCGAAATGGCCGGTCATTTTTCCCATGGTAGAGGTTCTCCAGGCGCCGGAGGTGAGCTGGACATCATGTCTTTACCTCCGAGTGTTTGGCCATTCATTCCCGAGAGGTACGACCCTCCGACTCACGTTCTCTCTCAGGCAATTTTCTACCACTTCACTGATTTTAATGATCGAGCACCAGCGGATCTTTTATTGCGGGAGCCGAAGTCCCATCTCTCCCATCAGGCACAGGAGGTATGTTCCTTGCTTTCATATTTCCCGCGATGTAACCTGCATTTTCCATGCATTCCATGTTATGTTTGAGAGTTGAACACGCAGCCCAAACACTTGAATTCCGAACACACAACTCATTGTTGAGGTGAACACACAACACACACTGATTGAAAGTTGAACACGCAGCTCAAACACTTGAATTGTGAACACACGGCTCGTTGTTGAGGTGAACACATAGCACACACTGATTGAAAGTTGAACATGCAGCCCAAACACTTGAATTCTGAACACACGACTCATTATTGAGGTGAACACACAGCACACACTGATTGAGAATTGAACACGCAGCACAAACACTTGAATTCTGAACACACGGCTCATTCTTGAGGTGAACACACAGCACACACTGATTGAGAGTTGAACACGCAGCCCAAACACTTGAATTCTGAACACACGGCTCATTGTTGAGGTAAACACACAGCACACACTGATTGAAAGTTGAACACGCAACTCAAACACTTGAATTGTGAACACATGGCTCATTGTTGAGGTGAACACATAGCACACACTAATTGAGAGTTGAACACGTAGCCCAAACACTTGAATTCTGAACACACAGCTCATTGTTGAGGTGAACACACAGCACACACTGATTGAAAGTTGAACACGCAGCTCAAACACTTGAATTCTGAACACACGGCTCGTTGTTGAGGTGAACACACAGCACACACTGATTGAGAGTTGAACACGCAGCCCAAACACTTGAATTCTGAACACACGGCTCGTTGTTGAGGTGAACACACAGCACACACTGATTGAAAGTTGAACACGCAGCTCAAACACTTGAATTGTGAACACACGGCTCGTTGTTGAATTTTCTGAACACACAACCCAGATTCTGTATCTAATTTGATTTTGCACACAGCTCACACATTTCATTTGCACACCGCTTATTCATCTCATTTGCATGCAGCTTATACATTTCATTCTGAAACTGAATACATGTGTTCATCCTGAATGTAGGTGACTTCTCGTGTTGCGCGAGGATATGGCTCCATTGCGGCGAGAGAGTGGTATGCGGAGCTCCCGGAGGCTATCCGGGATTTGGTTGACTTGGTAGGGTTTGGGCCCCTTCAAGACGGGATATCTCATTTCTCCGCTAGTAGGACGCTGATGGGTGCCTTGGTAGAGAGATGGTGGGACACCACCAACTCCTTCCATTTCTCTGCTACCGAGGACATGACTATGACCCCGTTTGACTTCGCCGTATTGACGAGCCTTGATGTGGAAGGCTGGGCCATCCCATATGACGAGGACATGGGCCAGTAGGAGGCTATCTAGATATACTTATTGGAAACTCGCCCGCCAGTTGACAGATCTTCGGGCAGAGTCCGATATACCTGGTTTTCTTCCCATTTCAGGAGGGTGGAGATAGAGCCTGAGACTCCTGAGGAGGTAGCACAGTACACCCGCGGATTTCTGATGTTCCTCTTCGGGACCACTCTGTTCGCCGATAGGGGGAACACTATCGGGCTCTATCTGTTGAGTGCTCTAGTGGACCTATTACAGGTCAGCCGATATGATTGGGGTGGCGCCAGCCTAGCTACTCTCTATTGCTATATGAGCGCGACCTCCCGCGAACGGGGAAACATGGTTGGCGGCTATTGGAGGGCCTGGGAGGTACTTTCTGCCCTCTTGATTTACATTTCTGCTTCTTATTATTTGTACATTGCATACACGGCACACTTTACGCTCTGTACCTTGCACTTTGCTCTCAGCATTTTATATTTACATTCTGCACTCAGCATGCTGTATTCTGATGGCTACTGCTTTGTTTTCCACAACTATGGGTCTACACGTACTTCCCGACGTTAGCCCCGGAGCTTGAGGTGGAGGTGCCCTTCACGACCCCTTACTCACTCGTGTTCGAGGGCCAGTATCGGCCGAGACCTCGGGAGTCTTTCCTCTACCTACGGCAGTACTTTGATACAGTGCGGCCGTCAGAGATATTTCAGAACTCTCAGTTCTTCATGTTTCCAATTTTTGATTGATCTTGCACATTCACAATTTCTGATTAGCTCATGCATCGATTATCCGCAGATCACATGGCAGCCCTGGGCGCCTTTAGGTAGAGACCTTCGATTTCAGTTTGCCGGAGCATGGGGTGCCTTTCGGTATAGGATCCTGTTCAAGGGGCTAGTTGGTAGAGCCTAGTTCCTAGGGGACCGCTTCTTGCGTCAGATATGGGGCTACCCTGCTCGGGACATTCCTTCAGCACCTCCAGATAATATGCAGACCGCTGATAGGCTCCCTCCCCAGGGCGTCGTCAGTGCTATGCTAGGTACTGATGTGTTACTACATTTGGAGCAGGGGGAGTATGTGACCTACCGTCACACATACTTGATGCCTCAATTGATGGGAGTCCGTACTCCGACAATGAGGTCTACTGGTATGCCCTCATCGAGCCGGGCCCGAACCAAAGACATTCCTTCGACCAATAGGGCTGGCACATCCAGAGGTGGGGCTGGACTGGTTCCCCCGATCCCCCCGACTTATCATCATCCTGGATGGCCAGATATGCCGACTGAGCTGACGGGATGGCGATATGGGACTTCCTACCCGATCCCGATAGAGCCTCCGATGCCTGACCACCGATATGTCAGTGACCCTGACCCACCACCGGTATGTTCCACTGTTTTTCGTTTATCACACAGATACTTTGGCATTTGTTTATTCATTAATGACTTGAGCTTGTATCTGTAGCCACCCAAGGAGTACATAGATAAGGTGCTCGGGATGGTAGCCTCACTTGAGGGCATGGTCCTGCGGAGAGAGGTGCAGTTGTCCATCATGGGTGTCCAGGTACCCTTTAGTTTTCTTGCATTTATCATACTTCTGATGACATGCTGATCTTGAACATTTTACTGCATTGATGGGCTGCCTGTGTTGAGCACATCTGACACACACCACATTTACGTACTGTACCTGTATGCGCCCATTTCATGTAGCTTTCCTGTATCTGCATCTGATATACATATTTGAGTTGATGCGTCCAAATTGCACTCTTCATTTTCAGATGCTTCCGGTGTATGCTCAGCCACAGGTCGGGCCATCCCGGCCTTCCCGAGGAGTTGGGCCATCTAGGCCTTCTCAAGGAGCTAGGAGAGGGGAGTCGTCTCGCGGACGAGGCGGACGCAGGGCGCACGTCATAGAGGAGGAGCCCAGCAAGGAGGAGGATGCTGCAGATCCCCAGTTAAAGACATCTGCTGACAGAGAGGGTGGCTTTGATCCCGGTTCCGGCAGTGGAGATGAAGCCGAGGAGGATCCCGAGGATAACAGCTCCGACTCAGACTGTGCTGGTGGTGCAGAGACTGTTCCGCAAATGAGGATGAAGAGGGCCTCTTATTCCTGCTCTTGAGAGCATTGATGCAGCTGTTCCCTGCTTTATTTACCCTTTTATTAGTAGTTGTAGCACATTGCACATTGTTAGGCAGTTTTATTTTCTGTAAAACTTGTACCCTTGTTGTAAAATGTTGTAACAAAGAAATCATGATGGAATGAAATAGCTTTCGAAAAAGTGTTGTATTTTATGTTCTTAGCATCGCATCGCATTGCATCTTTTTGCACGAAAATGAGATTGAATGGAAATGTGCATGATGTATTTGCCAAGTCAGGTAGTGAACCGACGCAACAAACTAAACAACCTAACTTACTAAGAAATAACAAAACCTTAGCAAGTTTACAACTCGATAAGAAAAACACAACAAAGTTGATAACTCGATAGGTAAGGCACAACAAAATTGATTAAACAAAAAGTAACAACTCAATGCATGAAACTCGACAGCTCGACAAAACTTAACAACTCGATAAACAAGACATCTCAACAAACAAAACAACAACTCGATAAGCAAAGCAACAACTCGATAAGCAAGACTTAACAACAACTCTATAAACAAAGTGCATTTCGGACGATCTGGGTGACGGAACGCATACGAAACTGAGGGAAATGGAGGCCTTCGACACTCCTGATGCATGCAAATGCTGGGAACTTCCTTCTAGAGGGTAGAACAGGACCAAAGACACACTTTGCAGCATGGCCGGCCACCTTTGGGGGCTGGCCGACCAACTTTTTGCATTGGAGGGGAGAGGGGTGGCCGGCCTATAGAAAAGGTGGCCGGCCGGCCACCTAGCTTGGCAGCTACCAATTTTTCGACACGTGTCCTCCCGAACAGTGCCTTATCCTCTTTAAAAGTCCTAGCTCCGTGGTTGATTCATTTCATCTCAATTTTGCACCAAAATGGAGGCGTTTCTCATCGAAAATCTCACAGCTTGGATCGCTTCTCTAGATGGCTCAGAAAAGTTAAACTTCCGGGGCTTCGGCTTGAATGCACTATTCACGCTGAGCCGTACTCCGCTGCACCTTCCCTTCCTTCATGCCACAGCGAGGTTTTGGAACCTGGTAACGCATGTGTTTAGCTTCGACGGGCAAGAGATATGTCCAACTTTCGAAAATTTTCAAGTTTTGATGGGATCTGAACGTTATGAAGAAATTTTGCCTCAGTTTCGCTTCGGCAACGTCCAAGCTTTAGGGCGGATGTGTGGGCTCACCATGCATGACGCTCGGTCTCTGATCTGCAGCGGGGAACTGGACATCCTCGGCTTAATTCATCGCTTTTCTGATGCCGGTGACCGCGGCAACCATCATTGGCAAGGTTTTCGACAGCACGCCCTTTGCTTGTGCATGCTATCTCACTTTTTGCATGCCCCAGGCTTTAGTGGATCTAGCATCCGTCTGATCGAAGTTGCTCAAGGCTTGAAGAAAGGAAAGAGCTGCATCGCTATGACATTGGCTGAGACACTGATGGGCTTAGATGCTTTCTATCACCAGGAGACGACCAAATTTGCGGGGAGTCCACTACTGCTGCAGGTAATGTTTCCCACCCAATCTCACATATATATTGCTCACATCACTCGGCCCTCTGGCTCGGTTTTTTCTCTCACAAAACCCTTTCCTTACTTTTCTCTCATCGTACATCTCTCTATTCTTTATTCTCTCATTTTTCATCATTCCCTAAGTATGGTTGATGGATAAATTGCAGGTTGTGGACTCTTGCCCAGCCTACTCGGCTCGTGGCTACTTCTTTCGACAACGCCTAGTCGATGCCCCTGATGAGGGGTGGTGGTTTGACTGGATGTGCAATTTGTCTGCAGATCGCATTGCTTGGCGCTATCCTTGGCTCAATCTCCCGGCAATGTGCTATAGCATGTCCCGGCAGACCGGGATCCAGTTAATTAGTCTGACCCACTGTGTGTGCTACTTTTCGTTCCGGTTCCAACGCCAGTTTGGTCACGATCAGACTTGCTTGCCAGAGGGGATAGAGTATCCTGCTGCATTCCCGGTTCGAGGCGTACAGCTTGCCCGGTATACCACAGCATGGAGGACTAGAGAGCTCCTAGCCCCCGCTCCCACTTTCAGTTGCATTTTGTCTAACGAGTGCTTAGATTGGCTCAATAAAGAGGCACAGATTGGGCCCAGCTTGGCATCAGAGGCTTCGACCAGCTCTAGGAGGGGGCGCAGAGACACCTGACTTATCTATGCCTCGGATTTATTGCTTTACTAGTACTTTCAAGTTTTCTTTATGAATGTAATAAAAAGCAACTTCAATTTGTATGCAAGAGCAGGAGAACTCTGTTTTGAAATCAATGAACTTGAAGGTTGTGGGTACTGAAAATTTTCCACTTTGGTCCAAAAATGGTCTAAGTTATAAAAAAGATTAATTTGAACAAAGTCAACTTTTATTAAAACTTTTCAAAACCATTTTCAATATGGATCAGAACTGGACACGCCTGAGATCTGTCACTAAGATGCATAACCCCGGATCCTAGCAACTGGAAAGTTGCCCCTAGTCACTGCACAGCAACGGAAAGTTGCCCCTAGTCTGAAAAGCACTGCACCGGAGATCACGATAAATGCTGATAGACAAAGATAACTAAGATGATCAAATGGACAAAGTTGATCGGGGAAAAGTTTATGGCTGAACTTCAGGATGAAGTTGCCTACGTATCCCAAAGATGGGAATCAAGCTTTACGTAGTTCAAGCTCGGGTTCACTCGGGTATTTTCACTCTCCTTTTATGCTCTAACTTTTGCCAAGGCCGCCCTTTGTGGGTTTTCAACCTTGCGAGCTTAGTTTTTATAATTTCAAATTTTTTGTGCTCTGAGTTTTGCCTAGGTCGCCCTTTCGGATTTTCGGCCTAGCGAGCCTCTCAAGGGTAATATTTCTTCAACTTGTCCATATTGATTGGTTGTGAGAACTCCAAGCCATCTAGATCTATCAGAACCACAGCTCCACCTGACCAGATAGACTTAATGATGTAGGGACCAATCCAATTGGGTCTGAACTTGCCCCTTGGATCGTGGATGGGAGCTCGGTTGTCCTTGAGCACCAAATCTCCTTCCTTTAGATTCCTGGACTTAACTTTCTTGTTAAAAGCCCAGGCAATTTTGCGCTGATAACCTTGAACATGGTACAATGCTTTCAGTCTTCTCTCATCAAAGAGCATGAGTTCCTCAAACCTGCTCTGTTGCCAATCTGCTTTGGCTATTTGACACTTAGCCAATACTCGCAAAGATGGAACCTCAATTTTGATAGGTAGAACGGCCTCCATCCCATAAACCAATGAATACAGAGTCGCCCCAGTAGAAGTTTTGATTGAAGTCCGGTAGCCCCACAGAGCAAACGGCAGCTTATCTGGCCAGTTCTGATAGGTTTCCACCATCTTCTGCAATATGTGTTTGATATTCTTGTTGGCGGCCTCAACCGCTCCATTGGTTTGCAGCCGATAGGTAGATGACTTATGAAAAGCCATGTTGTATTTTTCCAACAAGTCAATCACTTCCTTCTTGAAGTGGGAACCGTTATCTGAAATTATCTCGTTTGGGACTCCGTAGCAACAGATGATGTTGTTTCTGATAAACTTCGCAACATGTGAAGCCTTCAACACTGCATAGGATTGGGCCTCAACCCACTTCGTGAAGTAATCTATCGCCACCAGGATGAACTCATGCCCATTTGACCCCTTCAGAGTGACAGCCCCGATCATATCAATTCCCCAGACTGAAAATGGTCATGGCGAAGTCATATTGTACAGCTTCGACGACGGAATGTTCATGCGATTTGCATGAATTTGACATTTGTGGCATCGCCGAACAAAACCGATACAGTCCTCTTCCATGGTGGACCAGTAGTAACCCTGTCTGAGGATCTTCCGTGCTAGCATTACTCCGTTCATATGCGCACCGCATTCCCCTCTATGGATGGCCTCCATTAGGCGCTTCGATTCTTCGACATCGATACACAGCTTATGCATTCCAAAATGACCTCTCTTATACAGCTTACCCTCACAGATGATGAACTGAACGGCCATTCTTCTGATTACCCTTTTATCCTTGGCATTTACCCCTGGCGGGTATGCTTCTTTCTCCAAGAAATTCCAAATGTCGTAATACTAGGAATTTTCGTCCTGAACCTCATCTATAGTAGCAATCGACTCGTAGGTTGGCGCAAATTTCTAGTTAATGATGACGGGACGCATCCAGACTCCGAACAGAATGTCTATCATGGAAGATAGAGTTGCTAAAGAATCTGCGAACCTGTTGTTCTCTCTTAGTAGATGGGCAAAGTTTAGCTTCTCAAACTGAGGAATTAACAAATCCAAGGTCTGGTGATACATCATCATCTTTTCTTCTTTGACTTTCCAGTCTCCTTTTGCTTGAGACACAACAAGGTTCGAGTCCTCGATGACATCCAACCATCTTGCCCCTAATTCTAGGGCTGTTTCTAGACCGGCAATGCATGCCTCATATTCTGCTTCATTGTTCGAGACTTTGAACCGGAGTTTGAAGGCTAGAGGGATACGGGAACTGTTGGGTGCTATTTGCAACACTCCTATCCTATACCCGTACTGATTTGACGCTCCGTCAAAGTACATCGTCCAAGTTTCATCGTCGATGTGCAGAATGGCTTCATCTGGGAATAAATACTCGACTGCTTCACCCCTTTCCACCGGATGATTGGCTAAAAATTCTGCCACTGCTCTTCCCTTGACTGACTTGCGTGTCACATATTTCAAATCAAATTCGGAGAGCAACAGCAACCAACGAGCTAGCCTACCCGTAAGTGCTGGTTTCTCGAAAAGATATTTGATAGGATCGAGTCGCGAAACCAACATTACGGAGTGAGCTAATAGATAGTGCCGCAGCTTCCTGGTAGCCCATACCAAAGCTAAGCAAGCCTTCTCCAATGGTGTGTAGCGAGTCTCATACTCTAGCATCTTCTTGCTCAAATAGTAGATGGTTCTCTCCACTTTGTCCTCTAATTCTTGTGCGAGCATGCAACCCATTATGGTCTTAGTTACTGAGAGATATAATATCAACGGTTTCCCCGGTTCCGGAGGTGACAACACGGGTGGGTTTTGTAAATATTCCTTGATCTGTTCAAAAGTAGCTTGGCATCGGCCGTCTCATTGGAATTTCTTTCCTTTCTTCAGGAGACCAAAAAGTGGTTCACAAGTCAAGGTTAATTTTGAGATTAACCGTCTTATGAATTGCACTTTACCCAGAAAGCCTCGCACCTCCTTTTCAGTCCTTGGTGGTGGCATTTCTAAGATGGCCTTGATTTTGAATGGTCGACTTCGATGCCTCTCTGTGTAATCAGAAACCCCAGCATTTTTCCCGCTGTAACACCGAATGTACATTTCTGAGGATTCAGCCGCAACCGGAATTCTCTAATCCTTTGAAAGAACTTTTGCAAGGCGGTGTAGTGGCCCTCTCTATCTTTGGACTTGACAATCATGTCATCCACGTACACCTCAACCTCTTTGTGGATCATGTCATGCAATATTGTGGTCGTGGCCCGTTGATAAGTAGCTCCAGCATTCTTTAACCCAAACGGCATCACTCTGTAGCAGTACGTCCCCCACGGGGTGGTGAATGCAGTCTTTTCCCGGTCTTCAGGTGCCATCACTATCTGATTGTAGTCGGAGAAGCCATCCATGAATGAAAGCAAAGCATGCCCCGCTGTAAAGTCCACTAACTCATCAATATGCGGCAAGGAAAAGTCGTCCTTCAGGCTAGCTCTGTTCAAATCCTTGAAATCTACGCATACTCAGATCTTGCCATCCTTCTTCGGTACCGGAACAATGTTGGCCAACCAAGTCGGGTATTCGGATACTAGCAGGAAGCCTGCATCGATTTGTTTGGTGACCTCTTCCTTGATCTTGAGAGTCCAGTCGGGGCGGATCCTCCTGAGTTTCTGCTTGACGGGTCGGGCCTCGAGGTCAAGAGCGATCCGGTGTTGAACGATCTTAGGATCGATTCCAGGCATGTCTTCGTAGGACCACGCGAAAACATCTTTGAAATCTTTTAATAAAGCGACTAAGTGCTGGCGTTCCTCCGAAGACAACATGGACCCGATCTGGACTAGCCGCGGGTCCTCCTCAGTACCAACATTCACAGTAGTGATTTCATCAACTAAAGGTTTAACAAATCTTTCCTGCTCTTGTTCAATTAAGCGTTGTAAAACCGGATTAATTTCGTCCTCGTCGTTTTCATCAAAATTTTGAAAGTCTGAGTTAATGCAATAAATCAAGGGCACAGAAAAGTACTCAGAAACCATAGCTACTTGATTCTCATTAAGCACATCCAAATCGTTCGATTCCTCGGTTACAACAGACTCAAAAGAGAAAGATAAAGACGACCTAGACAAGACTGTGGCATCCGGGCTATCATCCCCAGGACTACCAGACTCAGACTCAGTCCAGCTGGAACCTGATTCCGACTCACAAGACTCGGTGGTATCAGATTCCAGCTCACTACCTGACCCGGTGCTGCTGGACAAAAATCCCTCTTCATATTGCCAAATGAGAGAGGGTACGATAGATGCATCCAAAATAGTTGCTGGTAGGCCCGCAGCTTTTCATTCCCAATCATGGAAACCGAGAAGTTATCCCCCAAGCACTTCTAGTCGATAAAAGGATCTGAAAGTAGACATGCCAACGCTACCCCCATCTCAAGTTCGGTGTCCTCAGACTGCACTTTCTTGCTCTGCTCAGCCTCAGCCAATGGGTCCGTCTACTCTTCGGCAACATCCTCCCCGGATAATTGTCGGTCAAAGAAAATCTCGAAACCTGGCACTCGCTTCCTCTCCGCGTTCAGCCACGGCTTTGGGAAGCGACAAAACGGAAAGTCCTCCCCTCCCCGGACGAAGCGTCCATTTAGGGTACCCTGAATGGGCCTATGCATCAACTCAAAAGGCTTTCCAGCATACTTCGCTCTGGCTCTCCCAGCTATTTCCTTTCCCTTCCTTATCCAATCCTCTTTGGTGGGCAGATAACCCAAGCCAAGGGTATGGGGGTTGTGTGGCACTTCAGCCAATGCTGCGACGCTCTTCCGACCGCTCTTTCCCAATCCCATCCCGGGGATGTGTTGAAGCTTATTCATGAGGTATACAGATTAAGCACTGACAAACACTCCCTCATTAATAGCCATGATGTTTTGCACAACCCAAGCCTCAGCTAAGGTAAAACCTGACATAAACACGTCCTCCATGCCGTGCTCAATTTCTAGGACTGGTGTAGATACCTCCGGAGGTGGATGGATCGATGAATTCTCGAAAATAATGGCTACTCCCTTTTCATAGGGATATTTCACCATCTGATGCAGAGTGGACGAGACGGCCTTCACCTGGTGTAACCACGGCCACCCCAAAAGCAGATTGAAGGTTGCCGAAACTTCTAAGACATGGAAGTCTATCTCATGTTGTCCTGGCCCAACCTTGGTCCGGATTTTTACCGTTCCCATTACTTCCCGGCTCGTGTTGTCATACGCCCAAATCACCTGGGCTGTTGGTACAAAGTCGACGTTCTTTAAACCGATGGCATAGGTTGTTCTTGCCGGGCAGATGTTGATTGTGGACCCTGTGTCAATGAGTACCACGGGTATCCATTTATTTCTACACTCCACAGAGATGTAGAGTGGCCTATTATGGTTCGCACCCTTAGGTGGTAGTTCCTTATCAGAGAAAGTCATCATCGGGGTAGCTCCTCCCGGAAAGACTAGTCCAACTAGCTGCTCTGGTGTGGTATCTATGGAGAGTTTAGCCTTGTCCATGGCAGATAGGACAGCCTGTCTGTGCACTCGTGATGCCATAAGCAGTCCCCAGATGGAGATGTTTGCTTGTATCTTTTTTAACTGTTTGAGCACAACCTCTTCTTCAAGTTGTTTCTCTTTCTGTCTCTCAGCTTCCTTATCCTTCCCAGATGCCTCTGGCTGGTCTAGCTGCGAGGGCTTGAAATACCGTCCGCTTCTTGTCATGTGATCAACCTCATCGAGATACCAGGTGTCGTCTGGTTGATTGCTCCCCCAATCCTCGTCTGTGTGGGCAAGACATAAATCATCATCTTCCTACCACATCCCGCGAGCAGCCAACAGACATCTATCTAGCTCCGGCATGATTGTACTCGCAGTGCTATCAGCCCACATGCTCGCAGCATCTTCTGTCCTTGTGCCCACAGCATTTTCAGTCCCCTCATAGGCCTTGGCTTTCCTGGTACTCTCAGAATCCCAAAACTTTTCTTGTTCCACCTGCGTCGGCGTAGTTTGTTGTTCAGTTTTCCTTGTATTCACAATGCTCATGTTCTGAGCGAATTTCTTCGTACCGGCGCTCTCCGGCAATGTACTCTCACTTCTGGCCCTTCCGGCCACAACTGATACCCTTGCCCCTGCCGAGCCCTGTTTTGGTTGAAGCTCTTCTACCACATCCGATTGATCATCCAGCCATCCAGTGGCCTCTACCAATTCCTCATAATCGAACCAGTTGACTGCCGCGTCCCATGATTCTTGGTCATCGAAAACTGTAGGTTGGCAAAGTCCTCTTCTATAGCCGTCAGATCATCCGTTCCCTACCCAAATCTATCCTTCTGGATCACACACAGTTCTGCTCTCTCTGGCAATTCTACACTTGGCTCAAACTGGCCCGCTGACAGAATGTAATCACTCGGATCGTAGGCTTCCCTAGCAAAATTTCCAGACTGTTCAAACCCTGACTCAACAGTTCCATCCTCCTCTGCAATCTCCCCTGCACTGTCTTCAACAGCCACCACCATTGGCTCAGGTTGGGTTGTAGACATGTCCAGCATGCAAAAAAAGTCAGTGCAGTCAGGAAGGAGCACCTCTGGCTTAGGTAGATGGGACGGGGTGATATAGATGCTAGGATCGTAAGACACGACCCCAGTCTGGATAAAGTTGATTTTTTTGGGAGGTGGAGCTTGGTTGTGTGTAGGGAGCGAGTTGGTTGTGACATTGGGTCTTTCTGGTAGCAAAATCACCTGTTTGTCAACGAGATCTTGAATCTCGTGACGCAATCTGAAACATTGGTCGGTGTCATGACTGTGTTGTTGGTGATATGCGCAATATTTGGCTGGGTTGTGAGTGGGGGGGAGTGGATTTGGCAACGGCCTCGGTTTCAGGGGTTTTAGATGCCCTTTTCTGATTAAGACCCCTAGAGCCTTGGATAGGGGCATGTACAATGGGGTGAAGGTTCTTTGGCCTCTGGGTTGGTATTTGGTGGTCTGTGTACTGCTTCTGGATGCACCGGAGAAGGGTGTGGCTGCCATGGGCCTTGGAATGGGAGAGGGAATGGTGGCGACCATGCTTACCTTCGAAGTTCTTGCAGTTGCAGCGCCACTCGGGCCTGCATTGTTGTTGCGGTTAAAGGTTCTTCAAGGTTGCTCTCTGTCTTGGTCAATCAGACCCTATTTCATTGCATCTTCTATTTGTACCCCCATCTCATGCAGATCTGAAAAGGTGGGGAAGGGGAGCACAATCATTTTTTGGCATCAGTTTTGGCTTGAGATTGCGCACAATCATCCTGATCTGGTCCTTATCGGTGGGCCTTAGAGTTATCATCGAGGCCTTCGCCCTCCACGGGGTCATGAAATCCGAAAAGCTCTCCTTGGGCTCTTGCCTTGTTGTTTCGAGATCACGGGTTGTAATCTCGATTTGGGTGTTGTAAGAGTATTGCGCAACAAAGCCTCGGCCATTTCATCCCAACTTCGCTTGACATCATTCTCCAATTTCGCATACCAGATAGAGGCCACACCCGACAGGGTCCGACCGAATAGTGAAAGCTTCTGGGGTCTGGTTAGGCCCATTGGCCGTAGTATATCTGAGAATAGCCGGAGGCGGACCATGGGATCCCCAGATCCGTCAAAGCGATCGATCTGCGGCATTTTGAATCTATCCGGCAACGTTACAGCCATATCGGTATATCCGTCCTCAATATCGAGGATAGCCTTTACCCCCTGGGATTTTTTGAATAGCTTCTCGAGCTTGCTCAATTTCAGTGTTGTAGGGTCTACTTCGAACTCGAAGAGAAAGTCCGAGCGGTTGACGGGTGTATGTACTTTGGATAATTGAGGTGGAAGCGGGGGCGGAGCCGGCCCCGTTGGGATGTCTGTGTCCTCCTGAGCGGCATGGGTATTTGGCAAAATGTTCTGGGCATTTGGCAAGACATTCTGGGTAGTTGGTGTCTGCTCGGGTAGCGGGACCCCTGGTGGGGGAGGAACTGGATGTGAGACTGATGCTCCGGCTTGCTGCTGTAGCCGGGTAATTAATTCCACTTGTTAGGCCATGATTGTGGCCTGCTGTTTAGAGAACTCTGCTTAGCGGACAGCGTTCTCCTGCATTTGCTTCATACTCTCTTGGAGTTGGCGCATCATTTCTTCCATTCCGGCCATGTTCTGCTAATCCTGTTGATTGACTGGTATGTGTATTTCTATGGTAGAAACTGAGACCTCAGCCCGATTGTTCACTGCTAGGGTAGACCACTGCTCTGGTAGCCTCTACTCAGACACACTACGCTTTCTCGACCTCCGTCTGACAACTGGGGGTAGAGAGTAAAACACTGGTTGTCCGTCAACCAGATCCTCAGATCAATTGAGCCGACGACCTCTTGTCCAGAGTGCTTGGGGGATATCTGCTTGGTTTGAAGCAATTGTGCTAAAACTGCCCCTAACAAAAAGATAAATAAAGCAATAAGGAAATAAATAACCAGATAAATGAACAGCAAAGCAGCTTAAAATAAATACACAACACACAGCTGGGCATAACAACACACGGTTGATAAGTTGAATACACACTGTCCTCAAACACTGATCATTATCCTTGAATCACTGTCCCCGAAAACTTAATCCGATACCCGCAGATAACTGATTCTCAAACACTGACTGATACCCGCAGGCCTGATGCCCAAACTCGCAAACTGATACATGCATTTCCCTGTAGAGACGCACTCTAAAAGCACATAACAGATAACTGAGCCAAAACACCTCTATGTTTGGGCAGGGTTTCCCTGTCCTATTTTGTCAGGAGCTAGGGTTTCACTACGCACGCAACGGTTTCAAACAACCTATCGGGTAAGTAACCTGTCCTAGCTTGGAATGGTCACTATAGATTCCGAACATGCACTAGGTCGAATGGTCAAAAGAGTGCCCCAAGAAACCGGGTTTGTGTTTCCACATCTTGGCAGAGCTCAGAACGCAAGCCTTATGGCACGCAGCCTCTGGCAAACCGCTCAGGAATAGCAGATGGCGGACACGGTGTCCTAGGCGCACCAATGCAAATGCAATGCAAAGAAATACACAAGTGTAATCAAAGCAAGATATCATGAGTTCGAGTCAAGTTCTCTAACATCCCCAGCAGAGTCGCCAAAAACTGTAGATGTCCCCGAACGCCCCGAGAGGATGAGTCCCGTTCTGTTCATTTTGAGCTCACTACAGTTCGGACTCAAATTGTCACGGTTCTCAATCTGATCCAAAGAGTCCAAATCCGGCAAATCGTTTTGAGAAAACAGATTTTTGAAAGAAGTACCAAACATGGACTGCTTTGCCAGATACAGAGTCGCCACCTAAATATTTTATTTTGGGAAATTTAGAAAACCCTGACTCGTGCCTAAGGCCACGTTTTCGTCATCACCAAAGTTGCCTCGGCTTGGGAACTTGGGTACGATTGGGGAAGGTCACTTCATGAGCACTCCCGCTCGCCCGATCAAAGATCGCCCTCTACTAACCATGATATCTAGTTTTGAAAACATTATGCGTTCTTATTCCGGTTATTAGCCTAGATTTACTATGTGATGCGCACAGCATACAAGTATAGACTGGGTCGCCTGAATTGGAACAAAACATTTCCTGCTTATTTTTTAAAGTGATTTGCTACTCGCAAGTAGGCTTAAAATGCAGATTTTGCCACCTTCAGGTGGGCTTAGAAAAGATGGTTTTGCCACTATCTAGTGGGCTTAAAACTGACAGTTAATGATTTGTTCCAATCCAAATAACCCAACCTTCACCCACAGGCACTTAGGCAGTTATATCACATAAGCATATAGCCTCATGGTAAGCATGCTATCAAAGCAGTCACTCACACACATGCAAGGATGCTAAAGTATAAAAACTTACCGAATACTCCAAGCCAAAACAGAAGCTATGTTAGAAATCTATGCATGATCCTAACTATACAGAAATGCCTAATGCAACACATGCAAAAATGCAACTATAGCAGCCTCGGCTATTCTAAACATGGCATATGAGATGCAACAACTAACAAGTATTCAACTCGAAATTGAAATACAAATGCAGTTAGTATGATGCGCCGAGCCCGGTGCATGCAAAACAAATGAATGAATGCAAACATGCTATCATA
This sequence comes from Camellia lanceoleosa, assembly GCA_025200525.1. Taxonomy (NCBI): domain Eukaryota; kingdom Viridiplantae; phylum Streptophyta; class Magnoliopsida; order Ericales; family Theaceae; genus Camellia; species Camellia lanceoleosa. The sequence continues at coordinate 132,979,773 of CM045760.1, read as the reverse complement.
CTGTGTGCTAATTGAAACATGCCCTAATCTAACCATCATAAGCCAGTAAATAAAAGGGAGAAAGACGTGGGGTTGGAAGGCATACATCGCACACACGCACACTTATTAAAATTGTGCCCTTGCTCGGAGGGTCCGAATAAATAATATACAGTCCCAAGTGAATAATACAGTCCGAATAAGTACAAAACCCTAATTAATGAATCAAATTAACTAGGAAAGCAGTAAATTAGCATGCAAGCTCATGGACCGCCTCAGCTCTGTTCCGAATGATGAATGATGCATGCTTGAGTTGCCTTGCGCGGAAATCCATTACGATGCCCCAATTAGCCTCTGTTTACAATTGATCTCGGATTGCTGTACAAAACTCCAAAAGACTGCCAGTTTCTGATTTGCTGCAACAGAGAGCAAGAAAGGGGCATGGCAAAGTATTTTCACATATGTATGCACACCTCGATCCTCATGCCACCAATCACGCATCTCGATGCATGATGGCCGAGGAGTCGAATTGCACGACTCAATATGAAATGAATGCACATGAAAACATAACAAGACCGAGACTCCATCATGGTTAATCCGGAGGGTCGTTGATCGGGAATTGAGACACGTTCCGTCACTCGGAGTACGAAACGTCCTTCATTTCCCGTGCTTGGGGCTAATTCCTATCCCAAGCATAATGCAATATGCATGACATGCATGAATGCAATCCTAACATGAAACCTAGCATACTCAACGCTATGGGCTAAAATGGCATACGCAATGCACGTGATGTAACATGGCATACACAATGCTCTAACATACAACCTAGCATACGCAATGCTATGAATTGAAATGGCATACACAATGCACGATGGACTTACACCAATATGAGTGGACTTCAACCACACTCACATCCATGGCCATAAGATGAAAATGAGACAATCGAAATGCATGCACACATGCACGCAAATCGAGGACCGAACCTGAGGCACAACATGCAACTCTAACAAGGCATGGAAAGGATGAAGCATGGAATACAAACATGCAATTTCCAGCACTGAAATATGATGCGCAATGGTCCCGAATCATGGAAATATGGCACCCAATGCATGAAATAAGCCCCGAAACTCAAAACTAGTCCAATGCATTGAACTATAACTATGCAAAGCAAGCATTATTTGACCATGAAGCACAAAGATAGAGCCAAGACAGTCCCAAAACATGAACATTTCTAGTTCAAAGCATGACAAAAAGATGCTAGCATGATGGACTAAAATAGCATACAACTTTAACTAGCAAACATGGGTTACATGGCATGTACATGAAGCATGTGAGAACTCATCAAACCAGAAAAAATCAGCAAATAAAACATGCCAAAATATGCCCAAATAACCTCTGAAACGCAGGCAACATATGCAAAAATGATGGGTTCCTTTAGAGGGCCATACAAGGGGTTATTAAGCACATACAAGATAGACATTGAGCAAGACTAAACCAACCCTGGAAATGGGTTATGACAGCCCTAAAACCCACCAAATAGGCCCTGGAATCAGTCTCGGAAATATGCAAAGAAAGGCCTCTTTGAAAGGCCTTGAATGGGATTTCTCTACACATGCAACATAGACCTAAAATATGGCCAAAAGGGCCTTAGATAGAGCCAACGCAGACCTTAAAACCCTCAGAATGAGGCCTGGAAAGTGACTTCAAAGCATGCAAGATAGGGTCCCTTTGGAAGGCCAATAATGCTAGTAAAGAGAATGAGGGGTGAGAGGGTCACCCCTCCATGATTTTGGAGCTCAAAGACACATCAAGGCCACTAAAAATCCAGTGGATTTCAGTGGCTAAGAGGTCAAACCATGGCCAATGCAAGTGCACTAATGCACAACACTAATCATGAAGGAACGAAGCATGCATAGGGGAAGATGACCCTAAAAATAAATGGGACCTTAAACAAAATCAAAGAGAAGGCCAAAAAAAGACTTTTTCCAGTTTATATCAAGCCTCGAAAACATTCACAAGTAGGGCTAAAACATGATGCAAAAATAGTCCTAAAAGAGAGATAAAGGACAAGGGGCAGCAGATGGTCTCAAACAACAAAGAGCCATTCAACAAAGTTGAAGAGAGGATCAAAATAAGATACTTTATAGTTTGGCTCGAAGCCCAAAAATTCTCAAAAATAAGGCTAATATATTATGTAAGATAAGTCCTAAAAGAGAGATAAAGCACAAAGGGGGAGTAGAAGACCTCAAACAAAAGAAAGCTCTTGATCAAACATGAAGATGAGCTCAAAATAAGACTATTTTCAGTTCAAGTCAAAGTCCAAAAATGCAAGCACAAGGAGCTAAGATATAGAGCAAGGATATGCAAAAATGGGGGAAATAGGGACTCACCCTTGTAGCACAGCAAAGCAACAGCCTTTGGTCCAAGATTCCAAGCTTCCAACCTCTACAAATGGCCTCCAAGTTCCTGGGATGGGGTGTGGAGGCGGTAGGCTATGAGGTGTAGGGTAACATGGCCAAGAACCAAGGTGTTTGGAGGCTTGGAGTAGATAGATATATGGTTGTATGTATCAATGCCCCAGCTGGTTTTTCTAACCCTTAGAAATGAAGCTCAAGGGTTGGTTTTATAGAGGAGAGAAGCCAAAGGAAAGGGGGAAAAAACCAATTCAAATTTCCCCTCAAAAAGACAAACCCTCGGGCAGAGGATCTGGTGCAAAACAGCTGGCACAACTAGAATGCACCAGAAGGGACAAACATGGCCGGCCAGGTCCAAAAGGGCCAGCCCCTGGTCGGCCGACTAGGGGTCAAAAAGGTCAACAACAATTGCTGGCCGGCCACACCAAAAAGGTGGCCTCCTAGATGAGTGCAACACAGCTGTATGGTCAAAACCCAGAAAATGTGAACCAGGAGAGAGAAAAACCAGCTTTTTAGAGGGGTTCAAAAGGGTCAAGAACAATTGTTGGCCGGCCTACCCATATTGGTGGCCTCCCAGGTGTGTACAGCACAATGGTGTGGTGGAAAGTCAAAAAAAAAGTGGCCCGGGAGTGGGAAAAACCAGCTTTTTAGAGAAGAAAACGGGCGATGAAGAGCGATGAAGAAATAAAACTGGTTTTTCAAAACAATTGCTGGCCTCCCATCTTCCTACAACCTTTCCAACAATGAAAATAAGGTCCCCACCAAAAATGGACCAAGAAGGATGTAAAACGAAGGTTCGGGGGCCGAAACACGCAGTTCGGGGCCCTGAAAATATGCTGTTAAGCACCGGAGGTGGCGTCCGACCACGAAGTTGGTCTCTCGGACCCCAGTGACCCTCAAAAGGGAGGAAATAAGATGTATGCCAAAAATCGGAGCAAATGGAGATAGTTAAGCTGTCCCGAACCGAGGCACACGGCCGACGACTCCGAAAACCAAAAATCGGGCTCCAAACGGGAAAAATGGCCTACGACCACGAAACGTAGCCTACGGCCACTGAGAGATAGTCTACGAGACCTATCTCTCCCTTTGGGAGGAGAAAACAAAGAAAACAGGGCCTGGTTTGCAAACCGAGGCAAAGCACAAGAGAGTTCGGAAGTCCGAAGGCAAAGCTCGCAGTCAAGACTCTGCAACCTCAGAACGAGCACAATATACAACATCACCAGGCGCTCAATCGGTGACGTCTGAGTCTTAAGGTCGGTCAAAAATGGGGTATCTACAGGCACCCGTGCAAACGTAATCTATACAAGCACTATTATTGCCATTTTACGAATATTTTGTCCGCGGGGAATCGGCACCATATATATATGCACGTTTTTTGAGACTTTCACCTTGGACACACAGGCCAATTTAATTTGGTGATACACACCTATGTCCAACATTCACTCATTTCTCAAAATCATATACATTTACAATGTATTAAATGAGCAACAAATATTCAATGCACGTGGATGAGAAATTAGTTTCAATTCACCTAATCCTCATACAATTTCTACAACAATCATAGTTATCTTCCACCGATAGCCCATAACAGATATAAAATCTCTAATACAGATAAACTTTCCAAAATTTAAGATATGAGTGGTAATACATATCTAACTCTATCATTCATATTAATATCGATCTAATTTTATATTTCTATCATCAATTCCATTTATTTATACAAAATAAATATTTGAGACATTTAGGGCAAAACTCGTTTTCTTCCAAAATCCAATGGTCAAAATTAACGATTTGTTCACAACTCAACCTTATTTCCACTCTGTAGACACCCCATTTTTCATCATCCATAAGACTTCGACGCGACTGATGGTTTACATGGTAGAGAAAGTTGTGCAGGGAGAAAGGTGCAATTTCTTCGGCAATGAGAGAGAGTCAAATCTCAACTTCATACCCCTTTCTGGACCAAAACAATCTTGATTAAAAGATTTTTAGACTTAAAACCCTCTCTTTCAAAACATTTTGAAAATAAAGTTTTTACGATGTTCCGAGGCTCGTATTTTGTCAAATGTTGCGCTTTTCGGTAAACTGAGCAAGGACAAAGTGGAAATGAATGAAAGAGAGACGAAATCTTTGGAAAATCTTTCAAAACACCTTACTTAGGGGTTTGGAGTTGAAGAAAAGAGGAGAAGAGGGAAGAAATCCAGTTGGGGGAGAAAATGGGCATGAACCGTCAAGAAAAGTCGAACAGCCCTCGCCGAATCGGGCCTATTCGTTCGTATACTTGGAATCAAGCTACGAGGCCACCACCGTTGGCAAGCTTACTCCCAGGGCTTCATTTTTCACTCAATAATCTCCTAAATTCAATTCCGGACAGAGCAAATATCGTTGATTGAAGTAAGGCATCACTCCGGTTGAACCGAAATCTGCGCAGCTTGACGGAAACGGGCATAACTTTTTCCACAGGAGGAATTTTGATGCAAGGTTTGCTCCATTGGAAAGATAACTTCCGGGGCTTCAATTTGGACACTTGAATGGTCACATTTGGACTTCCCTAGCACCCACCGGCCACTTTTCTTCCCGGAAGGCCATTTTTTTGTCCTGAAAAGTAGCTGGCCGGCCAGAAAATCTAGCTGGCCGGCCACCCTTTTTGTGAAATGACCTTTTTGCCTCTTTAAACTAGCCGGCCATGCCCCCCTCCCCAAGTGTGTTCTAGCTCTGAATTTTGTTTTGGACTTCACTCATGTCCGGGGGTCTAACCATTTTGGGGGGAAACTTGACTAGTTTTCCCCCCATTTTTTTTCCCTCCATTTTTCCACCAATTTTTCCTATATAACCAGGCCACAGCTGATATTTTAGGGTTAGAAAAAAATGGTTTGAAGCCCTTGCATTACATCTCTCTCCCTCTCTACTCCAAGCGCCAAAAATATTCAATTCCAACCCTTTTTCTTCATCACCACCAAGCACCACCACCACTACACCATTTCCAGAAGCTAGGAGGGATTTCCAGCAGCTAGGAGGCACCATTTTCAGTCCTAGAAGCAGCCAAGGTTTTGGTCTACAAGGGTGAGCACTCTTCTCCCTCTTTCTAGCTTATTTTTGCCCCATTTTTTAGCCCTCTTTGCTTGCTGTTTTGAGCTCCGACCAAAACTGAAAAGGTTATTTTTTTGAGCTCATTTTTCTGTTTCATTAAGGGTCCTACCCTGTTTGGGACCCCCACTTGGCACTTTCTTCTTTACCCTCTTGAATGCCATTATTTTGCATAGTAATTTTGGTCCATATGTAATCTGTTTTGGAGCATGAGTTGAACTGTTAGTAGGCTTATTTTGAGCCCTTATTCAACATTTAAGAAGGGATCAACACTGTTTGGGACCTCCATGCATGACTTACCATTGTACCCCTCTTTGGTCCCCTTTTTTGCATGTTTTTTTAGCCTATTGAGCTTCTGGTTTGGACCTTGGTCCAAACTTAAAAGAGACCTAAAATGACCCCCTCTTCATGTTTCATCAAGGGTCTAGGGCTTTTTGGGTTATCCTTGGTATACTTCATATTATAGCCCTCTTGTGGCCTTAATTTTGGATAGTATTTTTTCCATATTTGTATACTGTTTTGGGGCTGGTTCTCTACTGTAAAATGCCATATTTTGGGACCCTCTTCAACATTTTTGAAGGTCTCTCACTTGTTTGAGACCCCCAGCCATCAGTTGCCTCTTTACCCCTTTGTTGGCCCTTATTTTGCATGAGATTTTTGGCACACTTGTATCTGTTTTTGGGGTCTTTCATCTACTGAAAAACATCATATTTTTGGCTCATATTCAATGTTGTAAAAGGAACCTAACCTGTTTGGGGCCAGCATTTATGGGTTACTTCATTACCTCTCTTGATCCCCCATTTTTGTATGCTAATTTTGCCCTATCTATGCTCACTGTTTTGCCATGCTTAAAACTGTAAAAGTGGTTTTTTTGGGGCTTCCTTGAATCTGTCTTTACACTTCATGTTCGAATTTTGCATGTATTATATAGCTATAGGCCATTTCATGTGCCAAAATCCATGTTTCGGGAGTGATTCCATGCATCGGGTTCCATTTCGCCTCGTTTCAGGGCTGTTTTTCCCCTCATTTTACCACTGATTTTTGCATGCGTGCATGTCATATTTCATGTCTTTGCCATGTCTCATTAGAGTGGCATTTCGGTGCCCGAGGCCTGCTTCGATTTTGCGGCACACGACACATTTCGAGGTATCTTGTTTTCATCGATGGCCTCTTATGTTAGTGTGGCGAGGTCCACTCGCCTAGTATAAGTCCATATTGCATTGTATATGCCATTGTAGCCTCATTGCCTCTAGATGCCATTTTCTCGGTTTTGTGCGTGAGGGACGAGGCCTTTAAATCTTGTTTTCATCTCATGGCCTCTTATGTGAGTGTGGCCGAGGTCCACTCGTGTTAGTGTAAGCCCAATTTGCATTACGTATGCCATTTCATGCCTTAGGATCATTTTTCGGTTTAGCATACGCGCGTGCCACATTTCGAACAGCATCTCATTTTCATAGCATTGTACATGCTAGGTCATATGTTAGTTGCATTCATGCATGTCATGCATATTGTGTTGTGTTCGGGATAGGAGTTAGCCCGAGCACGGAAACGAGGATGCGTTTCAACTCGAACGCGGAGCGGGGTCTCAATCCCCAAGTCCCCGACACTCCGGATTATCCATGATGGAGTTAGGTTTTGTTGTAGCATTCATATGTATTCATCCTATATTGAGTTGTGCAATTCGGCTCCTTGGCCATCGTGCATCGATATGTGTGATTGGTGGCACGAGGATTGAGGCATGCATATATTTGTGAAAATACATTGCTATGCCCCTTTCCGAACCTCTCTCATCTGAAAATGAAGAATCGAGAACTTTTAGTCCGGCACACATTTCGAGAAACATTGCAAATGAGGCTAATTGGGGCATCCTGTGAATTTCCGCGCAAGCAGCAAAAAACATGCATTATCTCATTATCCTGAGCAGAATCAAGCAGCCCGCCATATGCCGCTTTTATACTTTCTTAGTTAATTCGTTAATTAATTAGGGATTTGTATATTATTCGGACTGTATATTTCGGACTGTATTATTCTTTCATTTTGGGACTGTATTATTATTTATTTGGACCCTCTGTGCGAGGGCATAATTGTAATAAGTGTGCGTGAGTGTGATGTATGTCTTCCAACCCCACGTCTTTCTTCCCTTTTATTTACCTGCTTATGATAGTTAGATATAGGGCATATTTCAATTAGCATACAGTATGACAGCATGTTTGCATCATTCATCTGTTTTGCACGCACCGGCCTCGGCGCATCATACAAACTGCATTTGTATTTCAATTCCAAATTGAATACGTGTTAGTTATAGCATTCCACATGCCACGTTTAGAATAGCCGAGCCTGCTATAGTTCGCATCTTTGCATGTGTTGCATTAGGTGATTCTGTGCATCTAGGATCATGCATGGATTTCTGACAAGCTTCTGTTTTGGCTTGGAGTACTCAGTAAGTTTTATACTTTAGCATCCTTGCATGCGTGTGAGTGACTGCCATGAATAACATGCTTACCATGAGGCTATGTGCTTATGTGATATAACTGCCTTGAATGCTTGTGGGTGGAGGTTGAGTTACTTGGAGTGGAACAATTCATCAAATGTTTGTTTTAAGCCCACTAGATAGTGGCAAAATCACGTTTTTCTAAGCCCACCCGAGGGTGGCAAATCCACGTCTTAGTCTACCTGCGGGTAGCACCATCAAACCATTTTTCAAACAAACAAACATGAAATGTTTTGTTCCAATTTAGGCGATTCAGTCTATACTTGTATCTTTGTCGATCACGTAGTAAACCTAGGCTAATAACCTAATAAGGACTCACAATGTTTTCAAAATCGATATCATGATTAGTAGAGGCCGGTCTTTGGCCAGGGCGAAAGAGAAAATCTCAGTGACCTTCCCCAATCGTACCCAAGTTCCCGATCCGAGACAACTTTGGTGATGACGGACACGTGGCCTTTGGCATCGAGTCAGGGTTTCCTAAATTTCCCATTTAAAAAACATTTAGGTGGCGACTCTGTATCTAGCAAAGCAGTCCATGTTTGGCACTTCTTTCAAAAAAATCTGTTTTCAAAACGATTTGCCAGATTTGGACTCTTTGGTTCGAGATTGAGAACTGTGACATTTGAGTCCATCGAACTGTAGTGACCCAATATCGAACCAGAATGGGGGGGATTCGCACTCCTTGCCCGGGATGCGTTCGGGGACGTCTACAGTTTCTGGCGACTCTGCTGGGGAGTTAGAGAACTTGACTCAAACTCATGATATCTGGTTTTGATTACACTTGTGTGTTTCTTTGCATTGCATTTGCATTGGTGCACCTAGGACACCGTGTTTGCCATATGCCATTCCCGAACGATTTGCCGGAGGCTTGTCTTGTCAAGGCATGACCATAAGGCTGATCGGCTCTGGGCTTTGACAGCATGGGAACACAAACCCCGGTTTTATCGGGGCACCCTTTTTGACCATTCAACCTAGTGCATATTCGGATCCATAGTGACCATTCCAAACTAGGACAGGTTGCTTACCCGTTTATAGGTTGTTTGAAGTCAGCCAAGTCAGTGAAACCCTAGTTCCCGACAAAATAGGGGAAACCCTACCCCAACATAGGGGTGTTTTGGCTCTCACTTATCTCTTATGTGCTTGTTAGAGTGTGTCTCTGAGAATGCATGTATCGGTTACAAGTTTGGACATCGGCAAGATTTTGGGATTCAGCGGAATTTTAGGGCAGAATTCAGGAGAGAGCACACTCATTCAGTTTTGTTCGTATCTGTTCTGGTGGAATTGGGCTGAGATGCTGTTCGTTTTCTCTTTTGCTAGGTAGTCCTGGAACCATTGCTTCAGAAGGCTCCACTATCCCCCGGGTACATTGGACTAGTGCTGATAGACTTTGTGAGGTCAGAGATTCAATTCAAGGGCAATCAGTGTTCCTTTACCAGAGAGGAGTAAAAGGGCCAACAAAGATGATCACTAGTTCAAAGAAGCTACTGGCCCTTATCCACCCAACCAGTGAACAGTCGAACTGAGGTCTCAATTGTTGCCATAGAGATAGATCTACCCGTCACCCGATGGATCGGCGAGAATACATCGGATGGAGGCAATGATCAAATGCAGAAACTATGAAGCTCATAAGCGAATTTTCAATCATGGCTCAAGAAATGAGCTCATCACCAAGACCAAGTGGCGTCTGCTTCACAACAAGTTCCTCCCCAAAGAGAGCTCCGGACTGGGAGACGCCAAATGTCCAGAAGGTACGGGCATTCCATAGGGGCCGGCCGCCCAAAGCTAATTTTACCCAGCTATCCAAAGCGCTTACTATCACATTAAAGGACTCTCCTTCGAGTTCGAGGTCGACCCCTGTGCCATTAAAATTGAGCAAACTTGAGAAGATGTTTAAGAAATCTCAGGGAGTCAACTCCATCCCAGACATTGGAGATGGATATACTGATTCGGTGGTAAAATTGCCAGACAGGTTCAAGATGCCTTACATCGACCGTTTTGACGGGTCAGGAGATCCTATGGTCCACTTGAGTCTGTTTTCAGATGGGCTTGACAAGATTACGTCTGACTTTCCTTTTTGGCGAGACCTGTCGGTGTTATGCACGCCAAATTGGAGGATTGATGAAGCAAAGGAAACGAAGCGGAGATGGCCGAGGCCTTCGTCGCACAATATTCATACAATACCCAAATCGAGATTATGACCTGTGATCTTGAGACGACAAGGCAGGGGGCCAAGGAGAGCTTCTCAGAATTTGTGGCCCGCTGGAGGGCCAAGGCCTCAATGATGACCATTAGGCCAACGGATAAGGATCAAATACGGATGGTTGTGCGCAACCTCCAAATTTCAAACACGAAAATGATCGTGCTCCTTTCCATACCTTTTCCGATTTGCATGAGATGGGAGTACAGAGAAGATGCCATGAAGCGGGGCCTTATTGACCAGAGAAGGAATTGAATGCGACCACGGCGATGATGCAACTGCAAGATCTTCAAGTGGGCATGGTCACCACCACCACATCAAAAAGCTACCCCATTCACCGGCAAGGGGAAGTAGCTCCAGACGGCCAAATATCCACCCAGTCAAGAGGGTTTTTACCCCACTTTATATGCCTCTCAAAGGCTCTAGAGCTCTTCATCCGAAAAGGAAATCAAACCATTGGAACAATGTACTTTACTCGATCCTCTCCTCCAAAGCATGACCGATTTGGCAGGCCTACCATCAACAAACCGGCCATGACACTGATAGTTGCTTTTGTCTGCACCATGATGTACAGGATCTGTTTGACAACAAGGTCATCGCTGCACCAGTCTTGCAAAGTCTATCATCACTGGATCAGTGAGCTTGTGGGGGATAATGTGACTATGTGATCGGGGGATGAATCACCTGCGGGCGACACTCAGTTTACTCCAGGTGTGGCGTATGGCATGCACTGTTTTGAGCATTTGTGAATGCTGGTTTTTGTACTTTCTGACTTGGGTATTGGGTCAGTCTTGTTGTTTTGTTTTGAGTCTGTCTCTTTTGTTTTGGGTCTGTCTTGTTGTATAGGAGTCGGGTCATTCTGGGGGGTGTTACCTTGGACATCACCATTTTGTTTTGTGTTTGTCTTTTCATTTTGTTTTGAGTCTATTTCTACCTTGGAACCAAAGGCATATGACATTTGAATGAACAAAGAAGGGTTTTTTCATGCTTTTGTGTTTGCTTCGCATGTGTGCCGCTTGTAATTTAAATTCCAAATGAGATGGCAACATTTGACTAGAAGTCGTCTTTTACGTGCTTGAATTCATTACATTGACCTAAGTTTTCCAAAACTTTTTGAACACCGCGGTGAAAAAGAATGAAAGGAATTTCTCGGTCGTTTACAAAATATTGATAAATTGAGAGAAAGAGAGGCGCGCTAAGCCCCTAATGAATGAAATCATGCTTGTTAGCATGAGTACCGAAAGGACCACAGCTGATCCGGTGGTTTCACACTATCTTCAACAGCGGCGATTGGTCGCTTTCTTAAAATTTTCAAAAACAAAATGTTTTATGAAGACCTGTCTCCCTGGAATCGCTCTTGAGATTGTGCAATAGCAAATAGATCGCTCTCACCTCAAGACTCAACCCTTTGCTTCCAAACCTTGAACTTGAATTGAAGGTTCAACGGTCAACTACGATGTGAGGCTGTGTGGCGCTGATTGGCGACCCCGCCTGGTGGTGGCCATTTTAACAAGAGGCACCAAAGTCAGATCAAGAAGATCAGATCAAAGGAAGCTTGTAAAGCTAGATCAGAAGCCCCCCCCTCAACTAGGGGCAAAAATGTCCGATATGCTCGAAGAGC